>OZ017738.1:456776669-457209169 GCA_963969285.1 Odontomyia ornata | reverse complement strand
AAACTACATTGCATCAAAGTGAACAGATTAAGAGAGTAAAAGTTTCTAGTGAAACACAACATTGTTCCGATTAAATTTTAACATAAGTCTACAAAACCATTCCTTATCAAAAAGTCGATTAGAACGATGGGATTATGTATCGAGTTGACAATCCATTTTTAGTATAATATACTCATTTTAAAATACTCGTATTCGTATACTTGTACGCTATTATGTTCTATAAAAAAACCTTTTGTGTTTAATCGTACGATAAAAATAGTAATGAAGTAGTCATTCACATGAAAATGAATGTAGCTAAAACAAAACTATCTTGCAGCTACATAAAACCATAAAATAAAACGAGTTTTTATTTTATGCTTTTGGTTTTACATAAATTGTTGGTCTTTTTAAGGATTTGTGTTTGTTTTTGTCGTTCTACGACTAATTTGAAATAATACGCTAGTGCACATGGTTATTTAATTAAATGATACTACTGTACTCATTAGATATTTATATATACTTCTATATAAATTTGTATTTCTTTTTTTTATGCGAGTTTGTACCGTTTCAACACAACATACACCACTTGCATTCCTACCACAAAACTTCAATGCCCATATACTTTTGCTATACAGTTCACAAACACAAAACAACACGCAATGGTGTGTTTAATTAAACATGACATTAAACCGTGGACTTCCATTCAGTGATTTTTATGTATTTACTAGATACTTAACGCGCAAAATACGAGATCATTTGATAGCATATAAATCCATTAAACCTTTAATGATTGTTCAAAACTTCGATTAAATGATGTATTCTAAATTAATTCATATTGTATACGACAGGCACCAGGCCTTGTGTTGCTAAAAATGTTTGCGTTAGAGAACTAGAATAGGATAAATTTTCTACTTAAATAAACACTGCTCCGGGGCAGGAAGAATAAATACTTTCTTAGGCATCGATCTTTGAACTAATTGGCACAGTCAAGACCGAGGGAGCTCATCATGAATTCTAGATTGGGTTCTGGTAAGTTTTGCCATCATACTTTCAACGGGTATAAGTTGTCGATCGTTTCTTGTTCAGATTGTGAGAAAATTGATGTATAAGCTGCTCTATGGAATAATGTACATTCAGGAGCAGTCCTTCAATTTCGATGCCACTGATGATAAATCAGGATTCATTTTCTGGCTTACTTTTATATTTACGTTTTCATTGCGAGCCACAAACTCCGCCAATTGGTCAACTATCTCGTGTAATTACTTATCCCGTCCTTGACGAACGTTTTCACGATGAATCCTATCGTTTGCGGTTTCCTTGGTTTCATTTTTGATTGCTAAATCTTGTTTCGGGGCCTTCAACTGATCGTGAAGTCTTTCATTCCACTCGGCTAATGCACGGCGGTCCTCCACTGGATTCTTAATAAGTTCACCTGTAACTAAATCACGAGAATTATCTTCCCCAGAATCACCATTTATAAGCTCTCCGTCGTTTTCATTTTCTTTTTGTTTGTTAAAGAATTCTAATTAGCTGCTTACATCTTTCGCCTACATGTGTCAATTTCATTTCTGTATTTTTATCCTAATTTTACTATTTGTAGTTTTCTCTCACACATTCAATATCACTTGTTTAAATGTTTGATTTGGAGAAGCTTACACGTAAATGATTGGATTCAGATAGTTGATGATTGTGCATTTTAATGAGAGCTAAAACCGCACCTTCTACGGATGCAAGTTGGATTAGTGCCATTTTGCGGTCTTTCGGGAAAAATTTAAAGCCTTTGACTTCGAAGCCATTCTTAGTGAACGCTTCTTTAATATCTTCTTCGGAACAGGATGATGGAATGTTGCTTAAATGCAATGTTGCTGATGGTGGATAGATATTTTGATAGTTTTTGCTGCCAGGTTTAAATCGTATTTAATATAAATACATTTTTGTAAAAAGTCAAGCATGAACTTACCGAGACAAAGGAAATTGTGCATTGTTTTATATTTTGGCAAGCACACTTTGTGGGACAAACTGCCAATGTCACTCGAAGGATGCACACAAATAGGAAAATCCGCCAACATTGGATAAGTAGACTAATGGAGCACTTTCTTCACTATTATTTATCAGATTTTAAGTAGAAAATTTTGCGGGAACACACCCGAGACATCACAATGCCCGCACTTTTTAGGTTATCTCCGAATGACACTTCTAACCAGTTTCCACTTTTCTATCTATTCGATGTTTTGATGGCAACTGTGGGCGGCATTGCCAGATAGATATGCCTCGAAATGTATCGGTGTTTAATTAATATTATTTTTCAAATATTTATATCCATAGATATATATAGTTGAAAAAAAAAATATTTTCTGCGCAATGATATCCGCACGAAAGATGAAGTCCGCTTGCACTTCGAAGTCATGCCTATCTGGCCGGTTGCCAGGGTTCGGGATCGGAATCACTTCGATTCCCGGGCGTAGGCGTCACATTACAATTAAATCCCGAGGAATTAGCAGAATTACACCAATTATTCCAAAATCAAAATATAAATATTACATCCGTTGAGCATATGTACGAATTATTAAGCTTCCAAGCCTATTCAAATGGAACGAACATTATTTTCAATATCAAAATCCCTATAGTATCAAACGAAACCTATTCCCTATTTCATATCGTCACCTTACCTAAAGACAAAACCAAAACAATCCTCACCAAACCCTACCTAATCATAAACTCCCAAAACATCCAAAATCTTGACGAGAAATGCCAAGACGTCGAAAGGACCTTTTATTGCAAGCGCAACCAACACTGGAAACCGATCAGAAAGTCCAAATGCATAGCGAATATCCTTAGGAACGAAGTAGCTCAATGCGAACTACACAATCGACGAAAGGACGTAGAAATCTTCGAACCAATACCTAATCACCTCGTTTTAATAAACATCCCCGAAACAATCATCAACACAACCTGTCGACCAAATGCCATCAAAATTAAAGGGACACTATTTATTCGATTTCAAGATTGTCAGATCACAATAAACGGAATCACATATGATGCTAGAACAAAAACATATTGGGACGAAATAAATATTTATCCAACAATCTTCAACGAAATTAACTTCACGCAATCTAGTATTCCTAAAATCGAGCTTGAACAACTTGGAAAATACCAATTCTCTAGAAATCATCTTACCTATATGCTGGAGAACTACGTTAAAAGGATCACTTTTTCGCAGTTATCATCGTTGCCGTTGGCCCAGTCATCATCATGATCACCCTTCTCGGTGTAGCATATTACCGGAAGTCAAGGACAATGATAATTTCTCAACGTGACGTGTTATCAACACCTTCGTTCGAACCTATCAGGATGAAATTCCTCTGGCCGACGCCTTCAACTAAGAGGGGAGGAGTTACGGTGTCATCTTCGACATCATCATCTTATGTCCAACCATGAATATGATCAACCATGGATACAACGCAGGTGCAATCATCTCACGTGTACTCAACGTTCCCACGAGCCAGTGAACCCGAGCAACCTAAATTCCATTTATCTAGAATTTCGTCTGGAAATTTATGTGCATCTAGCACTTTGCTAAAACATGTTAAATTCAGTTTTGAAATAATTTAAGTTGAGTTGTAATTGAACTTTTGAAGCATTAAGATTAAAATTTATATTCTTCCAAATTTAAGACTTTGTTTTTTTCTTGTCTAAAGACTTTATAACTTTAACTCCCGCGAGCAGAAACTGCAACTTGAGCGCGTTAATGTTTCATGGGAATGTTTTGTCTGGCTGAATTCTGCAAATAAATGTGCCGAGTAGAATTTCTTGAGTCGCGGAGAATTTAAATCTATTTAATGAAACTTGAGTTGCAATTTCTGTTCCCATGGGAATGAGAAATTTGTTATGAATTTAGAAGAAGCAATTTTAGACTAAGAAAATATTGTATTGAAACATAAGCTTTGAGTTTTTTCGGCGACAAACAAGGGTGTTTTAATTTACTGTGCTATATTGCCGCGAAAATAAGGATTCGACATATTTCTAATACTGGACTAGAAATAAAGCTTCGTTTCCTACGTGCTCTGGTGTTTGCAAAGGTTCAAAGGAGTTAGAATATTTCTAGTACTGCACTAGAAGTATATCTGTGCTTCCCTCACATTTAGTGAAGAAATAAATTGTGAATTTGGGCGGTGAGAAATTATCTCATCGCGGTAGCCTTAATAATAGCTGAATACTCAAGTGCCGGAACTTGTAAACTATAGAAAAAAAAAGAACAAAGAAAGAAAAACGCAAGAATAATATCTGTGGGCGGATTCCTTTTGGTAGATGGAATGAATTTGAAGGAATAATTGGAAATATACGTGAAGTAATTATTTCAACTTAATGGGGATAAACTGCCGTACAGCGGATTAGTGGCTGCAAAAATTATAAAATTTTAAGTAAAGTTTATATTGCTTTTTTTGTGGTTTTATGATAACGTAAAGGAAAAAAAACATAACGTAAAGTTCGTGAATTT
This sequence comes from Odontomyia ornata, assembly GCA_963969285.1. Lineage (NCBI taxonomy): Eukaryota > Metazoa > Arthropoda > Insecta > Diptera > Stratiomyidae > Odontomyia > Odontomyia ornata. The sequence continues at coordinate 457,204,692 of OZ017738.1, read as the reverse complement.
AATCTGTTTCAGTGGTTTTTTTTCAGTGCCCCTCCCTTCAGTTGCCGAGCGCTCAGCAGCACCAATAGGGGTGAGTAATGCACACATTTTAGTTTTCCATAATAATTTTTGTCGATTTCCATAATAATTTTTGTCGATTTCTCTCCATAATAATTTTTGTCAATTTCTCTCAACAGTTTACAATTCAGAGGCTAGTTTTGTTTTACTATATTATTTTTTTCTCACGAATTGTTGTTGTGTATTTTCCGATTTGATTAAAAACGGCCACAATGTTCTAAGATAACAATTATTTTTCATTTCTCAATGTGACCTCCCCTTTCCCATCCTTTTCCCTTTGTGCTAGTTATTTTATGTAAGGTGGCTCAGCACGAGCAGAGGGTGTCCCGGAAAACCCACGACACGACTGAGCGCTAGCCGGCCTCAGTATGCCACCCCGGGCTACACACCTCTCTGCTAATTCCTAATGTCTGCAACTGCGGTGACTTCCGTGGTTGCAACATTATAAAATATATAGTAATTATAAAATTGTATTTTGTGAAATTTTGCAAGAGAATTAATGATTTACATTGTTTGAAGTGCAATTATATATGGTCTCTGTTCATATAGAAATGAAAATAAGGTCTTTAATATACGTCATCGCTTCCCATAAACTATGTCAATGGATACTTTGATCTATGTGAAGTTGGGTGATAATTTTCGGCAGGCCTCCAACATTGCATTACTTAAAGTGCTATGTCGTATAGTTCAGACTCATTACTAATATAGTACAGGAAGCAATGACATAAGATCACATTCACAATAAAATTTAGCTGGTATTAATATGTTAAGTAAGCTACTGGACTATAAAACTACCACATAGTGCTAAAGACCATGATGCTTTGATGACTTTCACACCCATACTAATTGGGATAATATCCTATTCATTGGACTTTAAATTATGGTATCATTCGCTATAATTTGTTACAGTCATGAAATCGACTTTACATACATATGGCATGGGAAGCATATAAATTATGGCTCCGTGCGTCAAAAATGTTCTCAGTGTACATAAGTTTTCTAGTCTGGGCCACTTCTTTCAGACTCGGCTTGTTCATAGCAAAATCGAAACTACTTTCTACGGACAAAACTTCACACAAATACGCAATGCTTTTTAGATTTCACATTCTTTTATTTTGAAACTACCATCGCGATCTCCGCCATTGCCTTTAGATTAAGTGAACTGCAAGTCATACATCTAAGAAAAACACAAACACCAACGGCACTTATCACATACACCATGGGGAAAACCCACTCGAGTGCACCGATCCTGGCATTTGGTTCCAGCTTGTTTTGGTGATTCCTTGCAAAATCCCAGCGAAGCAGAAAAAAACCGGGTTTTCTGTTTTGCAGGAGTTGGAATGAGTTCAAACAGGAAATATTCATCATCTTGGCTAATTTCTATTGGATTCAGGACTTGCCTGATCGCGGCATCCACTAACAAAAGATTTACTATGAAAATCAATACAAGTCTCATCTTTCTCCTACAAAAGCGGCAATTGAACTGGAACTCGTTGTCCGTCAATTTCTATGCCAACGAATTGCATTTCATAAATATTTATGAAAAAACCATTTGCGCAGCATTCATACGAGTATGTGAAATCGAAAAAGTCACATATTGTTTTACAAAAAGTATGGAGAAAAAATTTCACAGCAATTTCTCTGCGTGTAGCAGATGAATGACACCGACACCACTAAAAATCTCCGGGAAAATCCAAGTTTAAATTGGGAGTCCCCAAAACCGTTGTGAAGTTATTTTGTTCGTTTTTGTTTACCATTCTCGCTCAGTGTTGATTAAATGTGGAAAAGCGACATCACCGCTGAGTACTCAATTGCTTTATCTGAACCAAATAAAATTCTTTATCAACTAATTAAGACTGTGATTCACGTATGAACTTCATATATAAACGCGACCACCAATGCCAATCACCGTCAGTACAGCCTGCGCTAATTCTCGAGATGAAATTCACTATCTTAGTGACAATCGCGGTTTTAGCAGTGACCTTTGCAACTGCCAAGGCGTATCCTTTCGAGGAAGCAGAGGTCGGAGAGCTTCAACCTCTGGAAGCATTCGAATTGCCCGGAACTTCACACGATTCAATCAATATGAGGCACAAGCGGTACATCTGCATAGAAACGGTCTGTAAATTGCATTGTAGAATTGGTAGCAATAAAAATGGTTCGTGTGGAAGAGATAATTTCTGCAGGTGCAGCTGAAACTTGAAGACCAATTGAAAAAAAGGAGGACATTTTTCATCGTCTGTTTGCTTAAATGTTATTTAATGTTATATTCTAACCAATATTTATTATAAATAAAGATCTTTAGAAAATCAATTTTTCCTATTAACTCTGACGAAATATTATTTTGATTAAAATTATGTATGTAAAAAATACCATTTTCACTTTTTCTGAAACTAATTTTCATATTAGAAACATATTTGTGATCGAATTCATTTTCGCCTTCACAAAATACTTCAACTGAAAAAAGAAATAAACAGCTTCCTTTTAATTTTGTGTATTATACAACATTGTGTCCTCGTAATCAATTTTCGACCGTAATCGTTCGATCTTCTGCAGCGATTAATTTATTTTTACTTACATTCCTGCTTATATACTAGCTATGTTTAAGGAAATTTACTTTAGATAATTAAAATGTAGTAATCGAGGAGTAGGGTTCTAAAAGCCAGCGCTGACACAGGCACACAGCACGAACTCAATTTAACAAGGATTCAGTCGATTCAGTCACCTTCCCCATTGCAACACTCGTTTTTTTTTTTGCATGGAAAATAGGTCCAGAAAATTTCTTTTGTACTTAACCCCCGGGAAACAAAATTCTAAAACTGTTTAATATTTTAATGTGTAGTGATTTTACTACAATATCTTTTGAATATAATTTAACAAATTGCGGTGTAACGCGGGATACAAATGCTTAGAACGAAAAGGTTAACCTTTTTAAATTATATGAACGCTAAAATCATTGTATCATTAAAACCCCTTAAAATTTGTCTAATTCTTCCGATTTTTCCCACTTAATTACGCCTAATCATTACAAACGAAAATTGCTCTCAATTAATAACCTAAGCGAATCTACAAAAGACGACTTAGAATTTAAAAACAACCGAAACGAGTGTGCATTATCACCATCGCGGGTTCACTCATAGATGGCACTATTAAACGAAACTTTGCGTGATTTTCCATTGCTGTTTCGCTGCTCGATGGCTCGGCCCCGCCAATATGGCAAATGGAAAAAACCGCAGGGAAATCGCGAGTGGCAGAGTGATTTCGGGAGTCGGCAGCAGAGAAGCAATTATGGCTGAAGGTAATTGGACAGTCAAATACGACAATCAACGCTAAGTCGCGCATTTGTTCCAGACACTTTGAGCCAAAAGATTGGATAAAGGTTGGAGACAGAGTCGTTTGCTGAGACATCCACCCCTATTTGCTACATCCCATATATGCCCGATTTGCTGAGCACGGCGCGTGGTGATAAGACGGTGCGAATCTAGGACGTGCATGCAGGCAAGTGTGCTACAATTAGTAACACGAACGGTGAAAACATTAATATCACATGGTCGCCGGATGGCAAGACCATTGCAGTTGGCAACGAAGAAGACTTAGTGACCTTCATTGATACCAGGGCGCATAAAATTCGTGCAGGAAATGGCCAAGGATGTGTTCATATTCTAAGTTACCCCTCATTGGAGCTCCTTCATGTATTAAAAGCACATCCGGAATGAAGATACGTCGGGATAGGGAGTGTGTGTGCAATGCGAAATGTGGACTTTACTGTTATTTGTATGGCAACTTTTGTGAGTATTGATTTTCTTTATTGTCGCATCGTTGCGAACAAATGAAAACGTAATTAGTAACTTCGAAATTTGATGGAAATTCCGGTTGCGTTTGTAGTGCGGTCAATATTTTGTTATTATTATTCAAGCACACTGCCACAGTCACCCTACCCAAACGGCATATAAAAAAGGGGTACTCTAGATATTGGAACTAGTGTTGTTCACATCGATCAACTCCCTTCTCCCCCCACAATTTTCGGTATAATCAAAACATTAAATAGGACAAGGACAGGAAAAATTCGCTTCAGGGGCATGATTAGTGACATAGAGTGGACGGTTAAGTGTCGTTTATGGCCGAACCCGTTAACAATCAATTGCTCTCGGCAGTGACGGAGAGGCATCGTAGGAACACGACCACGGCGCCAGGTTCACAAGCTTCCAGTAGCCATTCACATTACAATAGCCACCAAAATAGTAGCAAAAACACAAAGCGGGAAAAAACTCTCGAAGTCTACGAACAAAATCGACACATAACGAAGCCAACACCGACTCCTTGTGTAACGTTGGCAACACAGCGACGTTGACAACAACGCCTGTTAGAAAATAGTATCAATATGAGTGGATCTATTAGATCGTATAAATCTCAACCACCAAATCCTGCATCCAAAAGATTTGAACGAAAACGGATATCGGACCAAAACTCGTCGCCAAGTTGTGAAGATTTATCGACACCTTCGAGTCCCAAGAGACGTCGCCAAAACCCAACCGATGATAACACTAATCGAGAACACGATAAATCTCACCAGAAGAATTCAAGTGAGAAGAAAAACAACTCGTCCAAACGTGATTGTCTAGCTTCTAGAACACGATCACGAATATCCGTCGACTAGCAAGAACAAATCTAGCGGGAAGACATGAAGGATTCCGGAACCTTGCGGGAGTAAGTGAACATTCCTTGGAATCAGATTCCCTGACCGAAAGTCAAATGCCAGCTTTTAGTGATTCAGTGGTGAATCCTGAGGAGGCGATAAGCATTCTATACAAGTTATACAATGTCGTATCTGTTTATTTTGCGGGACATAACAAGTTCATTAAGTTCTTGACCAATTATTAATATATTAAACTTTAATGGCTCAAACGCAACCCTACCTAAAATTAAATTAAAATTATCATTCGAAATTAAAATATTGCACACTAGTATTTAAAACAAGGCATGTGTATTAAATCATTTTCATAACGTGCAAACACTTCAAAGGACGATTCAACATAAACTTAATCTAAGACTATTTGGAACTATAAAATAAAAATATTCGTGATGTGCGAAGAACAAATTATCGGTTTATCTGCGCTCGTGATAGATTTTAAAATAATAGAGTGTGTTTACGAACTTATTGGTGAGTCGAAACAGCCAACAATTGAAATTTTTTTTTTTTTTTTATTAATTATTACCAGTCGCCGTGCACCTAGAGCTGACCAAAACTTTCTCAATGCAATGACGGTGTTGATAGTGCAAGGATAAAGACGGGTACCCAACGCCATTTGAATTGAGGACAAGCCGCAATCACTCCATGGCCTGCCGTGATTACAGTGATTGATAACTACTCGTACACATACAATACCCAAGCCCCATTTCGACAACGATTTCAATTCGTCCGAAGAACCAGCACTGGAGCAGTACTAATTAGCTGATGCCGCGTTTGATTCGTTTTCAAGGTCTCGGCAACCGTTTGTTCGGATGATCGAACATATGTCGCCTCGTTGCCAATCAACTAGCAAGAACGATTCTAGCGGGAAGAAACAAAAGGATTCGGCGGAAGACAGAAAGAGCACCGCTACAAACGTGGACAAATATCGAAAGAGCTCGTATAGCTCCCATAACCGATCATCTTCATCACTAAGAAACCTCCGCTCAACCATAAGTGAATCAGGGAATAATAGTCATAGTCAGCGACAGCCATTCAGTTGGTCGTCTACGGATAATTGTATAGCACCACAACAACTGAAGGCCGGCTGCAGAGAATGGTGTGGAATTGCTTAAACGTATCATTGAAGTCGGAAATGAAACTAAGCCAAATCAAACCTACCTTTGAGCGTCATGCAGGCGAATTTCTGCACTTTATGTAACAGGTGAAAAGGCCAACGAGAACTATGCAGTCCTTACTCCTTACATGGAATTTTCCAAAACCTTAGTGCAGGAGCAGCACTTATGTCGTGAAAATATCTCAAAACGTCGCATGAAGTTAGATTTAGATGCGTTGATGAAAAATATGATATTTATCGTTCTAAGGAGTTAGAAAAAGTTAGTCTAGAAAAGAAAAGGGATCAAGTAGCTCACGATATCAAAGGATTGCAGAAATCAAAAGCAGATACGTCGGAGTTGAATGCAAAAAAAAAAGGAAACATAACCACATTACTTTACCGTCAGGGACTCCCAACGAATAAAGGAACCGGCAATAACATCAATCGTTGGAATCGCAAAGACCTGATCGACTACAGAGATCCAACCCGTTATTATCGTATGGAGGAAGCTGCACGATTTGAATTCGATACACCTATAAATTGTAACGCTAATGCTAGAAGCTGCTGTGATCGATCTAAACCGGATCTAATATAGGTATTAGATTTTGACAGCAGAGTTTGGTTTCAAATTAATTGGAAGCCTAGAAATTTAGTTGACGCGTTCTCATTAGCTGAACGTGATTAAAATTAAACCTTTTTACTTTGTCTGTTGAAAAGCAACTCGGTTATTTCAAAACCTTACGAAATATTTAAGAAAACTGGATGGAATCTTAAGTTAAGAAAAAAACTAACTTGAAAAGCATAGTATAAACATGCAACATTTGGTATTTATATGCTATAAGTAATATGAGCTCATGGTTTTGACTCGGAACAGAATACTTAACGATTTATTAAGCAATCGATTTTTGGCGGTCCTTTGCTTTAATTTATATTTTGTTTATTGCAAATTTTGAAATCTTTGCATTTTGAAGCGAATCATTTTTCAGTAAGTGACATGTTAACATTCTTGAAAAACATGCGGATTGTAAATAAAATGATGAATTAAACGAAAAAAATTGGTCTTTTCCCTTCCGGTTTTTCTGACCGTGTATAGGACCCGGTACGGTGGCAGGCTTCCACCCCAAAATATGAGCCAGCCACCGGGTACAAATTAATCCTTTTTGTTTCAGGTGTCATCATGGGTTGAGTGGCCCAAGCAGCGTGCCTTTTATGGCATAGGATTATGCAATCAAATTGTATAATTCTATGACATAAATTGTTCACCGGGGTACTCCCCTTCTGATGGGAAAGTTCATATAATTCAAGTTGTATGAGTTTTCCGCTCAGAAGAGGAGTACCTGGCCACTTCAACGAAGCTATCTATGGATTTATTCTGGTTGGGTGGGTATGAAGGGGCTCCACTACCACCCGGTTGCCCCTCTTTCATTTGTGGGCCATGAACTTCGTTGGGTAATGACGAGGTCAACCCCAAGTTCGCCTTTCTTCTCAGGTTTCACTTGTTCTCATAACAAGTTATAATTCCCTCTGTGAGGTTATCTACAATTTCGCGACTTCTGTCGTCTTTTTGATCAGAGAGTAATTCGTGAATGCGAAATTTTTTTTGTAGTGGGTCCTCGTGCTGGGGAAATGAACCCGCCCCACGACACCGCAATGCTAGCCTGCCAGCGCATTCACGCGTCTCCAGACGAGGCCATTCTCGGCAGGAACCAACACCTTCCTCTGCTGAGGCAGCAGAACATCGCTGCAGTCCTTCACGGACTTTATTGAACAATTTTTATTCACTACAAAAAGCTAATAAGAGAAATTTGCTTAACCTAATAAAACGCAGGAAAGATAATTTTCAAAAGAGTAGCTACAAAAATATTGTTTTTACAAAATTCATAAAAGATAACATATTAGTTGTAATGAGTCGGCCTACGCCACTGCCGACTCGCACACATGCGCATCACTACCATATGGCTTTCGAGCGAACGTCAGCTTTGGATGACATTCCTATCCTACGTCAGTTTGTGTCGAGGAATGTCACCCAAAGCTGACGGCAGTTGGAGTCGGTAATGTCAAACGGGTTGTAGTGAAAAAGGTAAATTCAAAAGTCCGTAAAGGACTGCAGCAATGGACTGCTGCCTCGGCAGAAGAAGGTGTCATTATCTGCCGAGAAGGCCCTTGTCTTGGGACGCGTGAATGCGCTGGCAGGCTAGCATTGCGGTGTCGTGGGGCGGGTTCATTCCCCCAGCACAAGGACCCACTACAAAGTATTTCGCATTCACGAACTTCTGGAGTCGAGAAAAGCAAGGCGACCGAAGTCGCAAAAATCGTAGGCAACTGCACCAGGGGCAACTGACTTGTTAATGGAACAAGAGAAACAAGTAAAAAGAAGTGGAAGCAGGGTAACCTCGTCCCTACCCGGAGAGGTTCATGGCCCACAAATGAGAGAGGGGCAATCGGGTGGTGATGGAGCCCCCGCGCACCCACCCAACCAGATTAAAATCCATGATTGTTGCAGTGGCCAGGTATTCCTCTTCTAAGTGGAAAACTCATACAACTTAACTTGCATAAGCCTTCCCATCAGAAGAGAAGTACCCCGGTGACCAATTTATGCCATAGAATTATGCAATTCGATTACATAATCATATGCCATAAAGAGGCACCTTGCTCGGGCCACTCAACCTGCGCCGACACCTGAAACAAAGAAGTTTATATGTACCCGGCGGCTGGCTCATGTTTGGTGGTGTGAGCCTGCCACCGTACCGGGTCCTATATCCGGTCAAAAGGGTAAAAATGGAAAGACCGAAGGATCCATTTAACTCCACATTGCTTTATTCTGAACAAAAAATATATATGTTACAGTTTTAATCAAACACACGGTTTTAATCATTAAGTTTTATTAATCCAATAATTACGCCATACGACAGCACTCATTCACGTCTCGCCTTAATCTAGCATGCCGACTGACTAAAATTTTCTATGACGCACGCCTACACACTCTTGACCCGTTCATACCGCCTATGGCCCTTTTCCAGGGCCAGCGCCATCTCGCCGCTGGTGTAACACTCGGCCATTCTGAAACGAAATTAATGCCCTCATTAATATATTAAATTACGACTCTAGTAGATCTATCAGATCCAGTCGATCCACCTCTTCACCCTCCTCGCCCTCCGCTTTGTGTTCGCCTACTTTGCAATTTGTACTTTAATATCGCCTTAATGAATCAATCGCCACTGTCGCCTTAAACCGCTTGTAACCCCGTACACCCTTAACCATCTCAATAACATATCTATCATTCGCCATCACCTTACAAACTCTAAAAGGACCATCAAACTTATTCGACAATTTTTGATTGACGCCTGAATTTGCCAAGTTTGTAGCTGCCCGTCGCCAAAGTACTAAATCGCCCACCTCATATTTAGTTGCAACCTTTCGCCGCTTGTCATATCTTGACTTTATTCGCCCTGCACACTTCTTAATATTTTCGCCCGCTCACTTACGATTCGCCCACAGCTGATGGTTTAACTGAGATGCAATGCCCTCAAAGTCGTCACTTTGTTGGCTCTCAGGGGTACCTACAAGATCGTCATCCTGCTGGTTCCCTTTGGTGCCCGAAATATTTGCCATTTCGTTCCTCGTCCTTACGCCGGACGGCGCCTCGCCAAGTGCTGGTTCGCTCATCGTGTGGTCTGCTCTTTCGCCTACATTTAGGTCTGCCATCTCAGCACCATGCACATTCGCCACGCTCGCCGGACTCTCATCAGTCCTCGCCTCGCTAGCTAGCTCGCCAAGCACCAAATCAGCTATCAAACCATTTTGATGTGCAAACATCAAACGTGAAGGAGAGAATTGGGTACTACCATTCACCAAATTATTGAGACCCCACACAATCTCTGGCAGCTTTTCGTCCCATCGACTCTCTGTCTCCGCACTTGTCGCTAACGCCTGTATAATTGTGCGATTCGCCCTTTCGACTTGACAATTCGCCCTCGGGGTTGCGATTGCATTCTGTACATGTCTAATGCCCTTTTCTGCCATAAATTCACTAAATTGCTTACTCGTAAATGCCAATCCACAGTCACTAATAATACGCCTAGGATAACCAAATTCGCCAAATACTTCACGTAATTTTATTACCGCCTCACTTGATCGTAAAGTTCTAGTAGGTTTCGCCAACACAAATTTAGTGAATCCATCTATTATTATAAGTAAATACGAATTACCGTGTATATTTTTGGCGAACGGACCTAAATGATCTACATGCACCGTGTCAAACGGTACGGAACGCCTTTCAATTGGATGCAGATATCCCTCACCCCGCCCATAATCACCCTTGGCAAATGCGCATCTTAAACAAGCCTTTACATATTTAAGTACAAACCTCCCCATCTTGGGAAACCAATATGTTTCCTTAATAAGCGCCAAACATCTCTCGTATCCGGGATGGCCAATACCATCATGATATTTATTCACCAAGCTAAATTGAGCCATTGCGGGTACATACAATCGTTCGCCGGGTAACGTAACTCGATAGAGTCGCTCATCTCTAATTTTATAATTCGCCTTAATATCCTTATCGGCCTTTCCTGACCTAAGCGCCAACACAATTGCCTGTGCTTTAGTATCCTGCAATTGAACAGTCATAAACCAATCATCCTCCGAGATGTTTACAATATTCACAGCAACCGACTTATCACTCAATATAACTACAGAATCATCTATTATGGAATTTCGGCTCAATGCATCTACATGCGCCATTCGCCCACCTGGTAGATACTCTATTTCCATATCGAACTCTTGAATCGCCAACCACCATCTGGCGATTCTAGGAATCAAATCTCTTGTCAGAAGAGTCGCCCTGACTGATACACAATCAGTCACAACTTTAAATAGTATTCCTACTAAATATATGCGAAATCGCCTTATTGATTCGACTATCGCCAATGTCTCTAATTCGTTGCTATGATACATTTGTTCACTTTTACTTGTAGCTCTACTAAAATATTCTACTGGTCGCCAATTAGTGTCGCTCTCACTTTTCTGCATCAGAATACCTCCCAATCGCCATTTACTTGCATCCGTATGCAGTTCAGTAGATCTCTCGCCATCATACATCATGAGTACTGGTCTATCTCCTAAAAGATTCTTCAGTTTCTCAAACACCTTCTGCTCTTCTTCACCCCATTTCCATTGGGCATCCTTTTTGGTAAGCTCAGTTAATGGTCTCGCCAGTATTGAAAACCCTTGTATGAATTTCCTAAAATAAGAGTCAGCCCAATAAACTGCCTGACACCATGCACATCTACCGGAGCCGGAAACGCAAAAACCGCCTTAACTTTCCTTTTCCCTGGACGAATACCCTCCGCCGAAATTTCATGTCCCAAATACTCTATTCTTTCCATCAGAAACGTACACTTATCTAAATTTAGCTTCAGGCCTGCCTGCTCTATCAAGTTTAGTACTACTTCTAACAATTCTATTGCCTGAGCTACACTAACCGATGGAATTAATAGATCATCCATATATGCCAACACATGTTCATGCCTTAGCTTTCCTAACATCTTATTTATTATTCGCTGAAACACTGCCGGGGAATTTGCCAATCCAAACGGAACTCGTAAATATTCATACTGTGAGTGACAAACGCCGTTTTATGAACCGATTCAGGATGCATTGGTACCTGATGATATCCTTGCGCCAGATCTAAAGTAGTAAAATAGTACTTGTTCACCAATCTACTAAGCTGATCTGCAATAAGTGGTAACGGATACCGCTCTTTTATAGTTATTGCATTCAACGCCCTATAGTCCACACACATCCGTACCTCACCCGATTTCTTTGGTACTAGAACAATAGGACTAGCATACGCCGAACTAGATTCCCTAACAATTCCGCTCTCTATAAGTGTCTGAACTTTGTCCCGCACAATCCTTCTTTCAGACATCGCCAACCTGTATGGACGATAATGTACAGGTACATCTGTGGTTAATTTTACTTTCATTTCACCTAATCCCATTAACCCCACATCGTTTTCAAATGCTGAAAAGCAATGTGCTTTTCTTTTTAATAAATTAAATACCCGTTCCCTATCTTCTATACTAATATCACCTAGCTGCACCTTACTAAAATTCAAACTTTTGGTCGTTTCTAAACTACATAGCCTTGCCTCTGTTTCTTGGGAAAATTCCTCGTCGTCTTCCAACTGGTCAGGGTCTATTCTGCCAATGATTCGACCTTTCTTCCAACGAACGTTGCCTCGCCCAACATTTGTCACCGTTAATGCACCAATACTTCCGCATGTTAACAGGCTACCTGGTATCGCCACCAACGCTTCGCCATCTCTAAAAGATTTCGCTGGAAGGAACGCCGTTTTACCAGCTGGACCCTGTTTTATTTCCACCATTGCCCATCCGCACGAATGAGGTCGACACTCGAAATCCTCTCGCAGCGTGACTTGAAGTCTTGGCGATTCCGCCTCTAATTGCACTCGCCGCAGTAATTCGCCCAAATCTTCATCTTTCTCCAATACCGCCTTTTGGTTCCTAACCACCAACGCTACGCCAGGGCTATTAATCGCCCGCTGTCCCAACAGCAGCTCAATTTGCCCCATGCCACAGTCTGTAACTAACGCCTTGATTTTCAAGTCGACTCCATCCATCGTAAGTTCGAAACAATTTGATCACAACGCCACTGCTTTGCCACCACCGAAGCCGCAAAGAACTACATCTTTCTTTGTTTTGCACACCACCAATTGCAATCGTATAGCGGCCTCCTCTGTTATTATATTTTCGATACTTCCGGTATCAATATAAATCCGCAATGCCTTGCCATTTACATATCCTGTCTGTCTAATTGTTTTATCTGCTGGCTGAATAAGTAAACTCACCTGTTTCTGTTCGCCAGCAAATCCTTTCCGACCACATTCATACGACTTGTGTCCACTGGCCTTACAATTCCAGCATCTATCCACTTTCGCCTTTGTACAGTCACGACTTATATGGCTGCCTTCCGCCTGACAGTTGTAACATCGGATCGCCAATTGAGAAGTTACTGGTCGCCTTGCGTACGCCTCTCTTGCCGCACTAGCTTTAACAACATTTTTCTCCACCTTGTACGACTCCAACCCCGCTAAAAACTTATTATACAAAGCTTCCGGTGTTGTATATTTTACCGCATGTGCATTCGCCCGCAATTCCTCCGGTAATCCACGTACGATACGCCTTGAATGCCTACCCGAGCACATAACGCCAACTTTTCGTGGTAATACGTGGTCATACGCTCCGTCGACAGTTTGCGCCGCTGCACTAATTCCTCCAGCATTCCAGCAAAATCGTGCCGCCGTGGAAAAGATGCACCTAACTTCGCCTTCCACTGTATCCACGAGTAGTCATAAGACTCTAACCGCCGATGCCAGGTCCTCGCCGCACCATGTAGCTTTGCCTGCGCGATTGTACTTCTGTCGTAATCCGACCACCCATGAATGTCACCAAGCTGATCTATTTTTAGCAACCATTGATCCACATTTATATCAGCATCTTCAGGATTGAACCACTCAACAATATCATCAGCCACACGCATAGCTCGACGGCTACATGCCATCGTTTCACGATCCAATGACTCAGCTCTAGACGCTTTACTTGCAGTTGACGATACCCTCGTCTCCGCCATTTCCGCAAAAATCAATGCTGCCTGTTGCTGTACCGCCGCCCGGATTTGCACCGCCAATCCACCATCCATCAGTGCCTTTACTACTGCATTGACATCTGATTTTTCTGCTGACACACTCATTTCCGGTTCCGCTCCCGATATGCCCGCGTTCGCTTTTGCCCTTGTCTTACGCGGAGACAGATCTTCCTCTGCGCCCGATAAGTTCTCTTCTGCCGCGATCGACATTTCGTCAACTTTGCTTTAGCTTTTGCACGTACACCTGTTTGAACGCGATCGCCTGTTGCACTCACACCACCATATATTTCGCTCGTTATTTCAACGAAGAAGCGGCGTCACTTTTGAATTTCACAAATTTTGTAATTGAAACGCCGAAAAAATCAACTTTCCGACACGTAGACTGATCCCACTTCTGATTTGTTACAGTTTTAATCAAACACACGGTTTTAATCATTAAGTTTTATTATTCCAATAATTACGCCATACGACAGCACTCATTCACGTCCCGCCTTAATCTAGCATGCCGACTGACTAAAATTTTCTATGACGCACGCCTACACACACTCTTGACCCGTTCATACCGCCTATGGCCCTTTTCCAGGGCCAGCGCCATCTCGCCGCTGGTGTAACATATATATTAAAATAAGCCAAAACAATAAATTTAATAAATTCAACTGAAGAAATTTGTTGGAAAACTAAGCTATAATACCGATATATGAATTTATATATATAACTATAATTTTTAACTAGTTTCCAAAATGGTAAATTGCCGTTGTTCGTACTTTAGCGACAGGGTTGGAAAAAAAAAGATGTAAACTGTAACTTCAAAAATGGTATGAGTACTTTTTGGCCAAAAAGAGAGAACCGGATGATTACCCGTCCGTCAGAAGTATTTAGTATGGGAATTATTCCGGTGAGAACAACGATCAATTTTACATAGGACGCTCTTATCAGAAACATACTCTTTAGATGCAAAACCTGTATGTGATTAACCTTTCAACAAGGATTATATAAGCAAATTTAAAGACTAAAAATATAAAAAAAAAATTAACGAAAACTTAATTGTTTTAATCAAATCAAGAAAAACCAAAAGGTAATCTTTTCCTTACTTCCAAAAATGTGAGTTTGTGAACGTATTGGCGAACGCCCGGAACACGAGTTGTGCCCGATCAATTATTATACAAATGTGTCATAAGAGAGAATCTGCATTTTATTGGGATCCAGCCCAATATTGTCATCCACAATGCTATAGTGAGTTAGTGTTACAGTACCTTGGCGAACTGATCGATATACTGAGATGAAATTACATCTCCCCGGAAGAGTGATAATATCATCAACAACTGTCCTCGGAGGCGGATTGTCCTGATTCAGGAAATATTGAGTCTTGATACGCTCGGAAACGATTACAAAAGCAAAATGTGAGGCTTTCCGCAACTCCAGCCTGGGTACAAACTTCCGTGAGACGTTTCCGGATTGTATAACTTTCAATCTTGGCTACTTGATGATCACCAACACTATCTCTATAGAAAGGAGTACGAGATGGCAAAGGTCCGCGCACATTACGATATTCTTCAAAGGCTTTAGCCACGTTCAAGGCAAGTTCAGAAGGTCCGGCACTTGCGAAACATGAACCGGAAATAACACTGACCTACAAAAAAATTTTTTTTTTTGGTGCAGCTCTTTTTGTATCTATTGTCGATAAAGTAGGTAATGTACAATATATTGACATACGTCATTTTAACTCATCAACTCTATTTTATCTACTAACCTCAATTTAGATTTTTTCTGCCTTGTTCGTATATAGTCATTATCACATTAACATCGATAAAGTTTATGTTACTAATTCATTATGGCTAGCACGTCCAGATGTTGTGTTAACGATCCTGATACATTCTGTTTTGTTTGTGGTGAATACATACCAAAAGATCAGCGTAAAACGATTACACTGTGAATCGTTTGTATTTTGCTTATTTCGGTACTGAAATTCGACACCAAGATAAAGTGTGGGGGCCTCATAGTGTGCGTAAAATATGCGTTGAACATCTACGACAATGGGTGTAGTAATTAAGAAGGGAGTACTCATCCCGAAAATAATGCGTGAACGTGCGAAAGCTGAAAAATGTGTTGATGAAGTAAAAGCGTTCGAGTCCTGCTGCATATGACGAAATATAAGCATTTGCTAGTGCCGCAGTTGGGTGACAGCTACCGGAAGCTTGTCCATAGTAGGCCGACTAGTACATATGCAAATTGCTACCATATGGCTTGTATCTATCGTCAGTTTTGGCAAGAACCCTGTTCTGAACGCTATAGAATCTACTACCATAAGACCAAGCTTCCAGTGCCACCTTTCTATTATCAAAAATCATTAAAAATGAAAGAAGTTGCCGTAACCTTATCTGTGCTCATAAATATTTATTTCTTCTTTGAGTGCCACTATCAATCAGTTGTCTGATACACTTGGAATCGCTTAACCAATAATTTACATGTGTATAAACTGTGTGATGTTCGTATATTCGTTGGCAGTGTACATCTATGTTTTAATAGAATGACTAAAGTAGGAGCAATTTTTAAATTTTTTATTTTTTTCAAAATATACAGTTACTAAATTCAGGTATTAACATCGTTAAATTTAAAAAGAACTACTAAAAATCACAATTTTAATTCATTTCCTCACATAGATGTCACGATTGAACGAAACTTTTCGCCGATTCTCCACTACTGTTTCGTTGCTTGATTGGTCGTCTCCGCCATTTTCATCTTATCAGTAAACCGCATGAAAATCGCGCAGTTCAAGTGGCTAAAATTTGGTAAAATTTCGCGATTTCCACGGTTTAATTTTACGACGGCAAACTACTGAGTTGTGTGGCGGTGATTTTGTGGCCATTAGTGCCCACCACACCGCGTAATTACTTCGTTCTGTGCGTGAAGTTTTTCTGTCATTGAGCGGCTCGACCGCAGTTTTTCTCGCCGTGTTTGCGATGTTTCGGCAATCGACGACTTAACACATTTTTAATGGGCGGCCTCCGACACTTCGGGTGCCACATCTGGATTTCTGTATCCACCCGATTTTATAGCAACGTTGAAGCAGTTCAAACCGCCAAAAATACAACATTGCCGGACTAGTTTTAATTCATTTAGAAGCCGCCTCAACTTTTGTATCGGCGGACGTCTTTTGAGTAATCCGTCATCCGTGGTAGTGGTGATCATTCCAGTCAAATTTGGAGTCGACTTGGAGATCAGCGAGAAGGTAGTTTTAGAGAAATTGCAAATCGGCTGAGGACACATAAGCTTGAATATTTTCAGACGGACGGAAAAAATAAATTTCTACGGTCAAAATGATGTTCACGCTTAAGGCAAAAAGTGTTCGCAGCAACCAGCAAGGAGGGAAATGCTAACGTGATTATGGGCAGCTACGACGACGCGTTGCGACAACCTCGGCATTTCGTGGAGTTAGCAGTGGTGTTTAGTTGTTTATCAGTTGGGAAGTAACTTGTGGAAAAATTAGAGTTCTTCCTTGTTTTCGGCTTAAATTTTTTTTAAAAAACCGGATGTTTGAAAGTAAGAGGTGTCGTTTGTTGTTCTGGTTTAATCTCTATAGTTGACTTAATATTGGGCTCATAAGCATCATGAAACCTCTTGGATGATTGCGTTGATTCGTGCTAATCGCTTAAATTCATCCGTCGGATTGAAAAAAAAAAAATTTGTTTTGTCGGACTAAAATTATTTGAGCTTCTTGCCAAGAGTGTTTGGCATCAGATATTTTGCATGCATGCTGAAATCAATACCGATTCCCAAAGTCACAACAAACAGCGTAAGGGTAGCTGAGATGCGGTCAGGCATAAACTTATCTTAGGCGCTTGGAAGTTTCGTTTGGTTTATAGTTGAAAAACTAGTGTAGCGTGGAGGTTTCGCGGATTCGTGATACGAAACAAGTTACCTGAAAAGGTATTCTAGTTGAAGAGACATTGTGAATAGTAAATCGGACTTTCGAACGTGTGTTCTTACGACAGAAGAGGAGGATTGATGTGAAAATCGGTAGTGACTTTGACATTTATAGTGAAACTTCTTAAATTCGATTCACTGCCGGACTTTTTCGAAGTGTTCAAAACCTTTATTGAAGCGCTTGCAAATTTTCATTCTTCCAAATGAAAAATTAGTAAAGTTAATGCTAATTTGAGGTTATGTATTCATCGAGCGGAGACGCTTTGAAGGAAAGTCGATATTTCGCTATTGAAATTAAAACTCATAAAAGAGTATGTCTGATAAAGTGTTCGATTCATCGTTGGTCAATGGTGTAGCTATTCTCCTATCATTCTACGTTGGCTACAAATATGGTCTTTCTGTATTGCAAAAGAAATTAGATGACGCCGGCCAGTCGTCGGAGTCGCACACTTCAAATAAGTTTACATTTTCAGATAATGGAGACTATAAAATGATATTGGTGGAAGAAGACACCTGCACTCATCGAGCGCTCGACGGAACATGCGGTGAGTCCCTTTTTGGTTGCCTAATTTTTCTATTTATAATATATACAAGAAATATTTATTGAAAATGTTTAATTTAGACGCGAATGCATCCTTCCTACCTACATATTTCTATTAACCCTTAAAATAAAATAAAACACCTTCAAACACAACCAGAAAGATAAATTTTAAATAAAAAAATACTGTTCAATTTGATGTATGCAAAACACACAAACACACACTTTACAATAGCAATAAAATTACCAACAAAATTATTGTTGTCAGATTTTCGGCCAACAACACAATTATATTAAATAAGAATGGAGGCATAATAAACTAGAAAATAGGTATAACTTCACTTAAAAATTTCTGATCCGATACAAGTTGGAAATTTAGCATGGTATAAACGGGATTCAAGATTTGATAAAAATTCAAATAAACTTTACGATCTGATTTGAATCCATAGAAATGATTTTACTACGAAGAGTAGATAAAACAAAAAAAAAACTTTATATCCATATTGGCTTTATATGATTAAAATTTTTTAATACATTTCTGATGAAAAAGTATTCTAGATTTCAGAATTTCAAACATATTTTCTAGTATTTATTTACATATAAATAGGAAAATTGGATGTTTTTTTTTTAACAATATGAACGTTTTAAGCAAAACATATTAGAATTTTTTTCATTTATACTGATTTTATTAAATATCTTTCTTATATATACAACACAAAAAACATGCAAATTGTAAAAAAATAATAATAAAAATGCAGGAGTGAATTGAAAAATCGGTCTTTCCCTTCCGATTTCTCTAACCGAGTATAGGACCCGGTACGGTGGCAGGCTTCAACCCCAAAACATGAGCCAGCCACCGGGTAATTAATAATCCTTTCTGTTTCAGGTGACATCATGGGTTGAGTGGCCCAAGCAGCGTGCCTTTTATGGCATAGGATTATGCAATCAAATTGTATAATTCTATGACATAAATTGTTCACCGGGGTACTCCCCTTCTGATGGGAAAGTTCATATAATTCAAGTTGTATGAGTTTTCCGCTCAGAAGAGGAATACCTGGCCACTTCAACAAGCTATCAATGGATTTATTCCGGTTGGGTGGGTATGAAGGGGCTCCACCACCACCCGGTTGCCCCTCTTTCATTTGTGGGCCATGAACTTCGTTGGGTAATGACGAGGTCAACCCCAAGTTCGCCTTTCTTCTCAGGTTTCACTTGTTCTAGTAACAAGTACGTCTCCTTCGGTGAGGTTATCTACAGTTTTGCGACTTCGGTCGTTTTCTTTGATCTATGTATGAAATTCGTGAATGCGAAATTTTTTGTAGTGAGTCCTCGTGTCGGGAAAACGAACCCGCCCCACGACACCGCAATGCTAGCCTGCCAGCGCATTCACGCGTCTCCGGACGAGGGCATTCTTGGCAGAAACCGACACCTTCCTCTGCCGAGGCAGCAGAACATCGCTGCAGTCCTTCACGGACTTTATTGAAAATTCTTATTCACTACATGGGAGAAAGGCACACGTAAGTCTTTGAAGTTTGGAGTGCCTATGATATGGCGAGATTTGTTCTCGCCATATCATTATGATGACTGTTACTTTTGTATGACAAATATAGTGGGCATCAATAAAAACAATCGCCATAAATGGAAATACACTAATATCCCTTCGGCACAAAGACCTATTCCTCATTCAGAAAATGTTCCAGTACCAGCTTCTCACCAGGTAGTGCAGGAATCTCAGGAGGATCAAACTGAAACACTTATTTCTTCCCAAGTAGATGACGACTTTGAATACTGCGGGAAATCATCAAATCCTAAGCTGTTTTCACAGAATGAGCTGAATGACCTCATCAGAGACTTAAACCTTTTTAAGGAACGTGCTGAGTTACTAGCGTCAAGATTAAAAGAAAAAATTGCCTTTCCTCAGACGTTCGAGTGTCTACATATCGTATGAGAGAACAAAACTTAATGCAGTTCTTTTCATCTGATGAATATTTTGTGTATTGCTGTAATGTGAGTGGTTTGCTGACTTTCATGGGTTTGTCGATTTATCAGTCCAATGAATGCCGTCTCTTTATTGACAGTAGTAAACGAAGTCTCAAAGCAGTTCTTCTACATAATAGAAATAAATATGCCGCCGTTCCAATTGCTCACTCAACATGTGTGAAAGAAGAATATGAAGTAATTTCAATACTTTTACAAAAAATAAAATATACTGAACATACCTGGGAGATTTGCGTCGATTTGAAGATGGTAAATTTTTTAATGGGTCAACAGAGTGGTTATACTAAATACCCATGCTTTATTTGTCTCTGGGACAGTCGAGCCAAATCATGTCATTGGACTCAAAAAAATTGGCCTATAAGAGATGCTCTTGTTGTTGGGGAAAGAAATGTTGTAAATGAACCCTTGGTTCCAAGAGAAAAAATCATTCTTCCACCATTACATATAAAATTAGGGCTAATGAAGCAATTTGTTAAGGCTCTCGACAAACACGGTCAATGTTTTCAGTTTATTTCACAGGAATTTCCTGGTTTAAGTACTGAAAAACTAAAAGCAGGTATTTTTGATGGACCTCAAATACGTCAATTAATAAAAGATACCACTAAATTTGAGACTTCTATGAATGATGTGGAACAGCTTGCGTGGAAATCTTTTGTGGCAGTTGTACAAAATTTCCTCGGTAATCATAAGGCTGACAATTATGTAGAATTAGTAGAAGATATGCTGGTTCGATTCAAAGATTTAGGCTGTAATATGAGTACAAAATTACACTATCTCAACAGTCACCTAGATCAATTCCAACACAATTTAAGAGACCTAAGCGACGAACAAGGAGAACGTTTTCACCAAGACATAAAAACAATGGAGAATAGATACCAAGGAAGATGGGACACTCATATGATGGCCGACTACTGCTGGGAAATCATGCGAGATTGCCCAAGTCAGTTTCATTCGAGAAAATCACTCTAAAGACAATTTCTTGATGTTTAATGCCATAAAACTATATATTTATTGTGAAAAATTGTTTTTTTGTTTATCTCGGAAACTAGAGCTGATAGAAAAAAACGATTACATTTTTGATGTCGCCATTTCAGACATGCTTAAAATCAGGTCTAAAATCCCCGGCACCAAAATTGTTGTAGGCCAGTGTAATTGTTGCCGAAAACTCCCGCGAAACCAAACTCCGAACACGTTTTCTTGTGGTGGGAGCTCTCTGGCTTGTAAATTATTACTACTTATTTAAATCAATTTTATCAAATTTTCATTTATCCATCACTTCTGATCTTGACGCAAAATTATATGATCGCAGTCTTTATATCGTAATTTCTGAGAAAACAGTTGCAGCCGTGCACGAACAGATTTACGTTTTATCAAATCATTTCCACGGAACTTCGGAGCGTTACCCTTTAAAGTAACTATATTACCTTAATTAAGATCAAATAATCGCAAAATAAAGGGAAATTGTTTCCCATGGATCTTGAATTAGATGATTATGTGTAGAGAAAAGTTCTTCATGAAGAAACGAAAATTGCTCCTCGTTTGACTGAGCGTAAAGTGATGCTGTTGAGAGTTCCTGTTTTATAATTGGAGCTACTTCTAGTAGGAGTTCGTAGCCTTTGAAGTTGGACTTGATAAGACTCCAATCTTGCCGTAACTCTATAAACTTTAGTGGCATTAAAACTCATTTTACTTCTTCGTCCAAACAGTGTGTCGAATTTAACAACCGGCTTAAGAAATTAAAAAAAGTTTTCATTTAACGAACGTCACATACCAGAATAGTTCACTTATATGTCCTTTATCTTTTCCAGTGCTAAAACGATGCAATATAAGGTTAACACGTTTCTCTCCTGATACCAGATCCAACCTGGTCTGGTGAGATCTCCAACTTGAACACTACTTTCCATTCTGCAGTTCGAGTGCGATCTCTAGTATCGAAAAGGAGTATTTTTCCAGAAAGGAACTTAAATGAAACACTATAGTCCCCAGATTGTCTTGCAGATATTGATGGTAATTTGTACACAGGACAGAGAGGCTTAGGTCGACCGAGTTCCAGGCAGTAGGAGCTTTTCTGAATGTTCCCGTGTCTAGGTAGAAGCAGATCTCACCATGTATTCACTGAAACTCGATCGACGCTAAAATAAATCGACACCCCTTTTGCACACGCACCGATTATTTTCTGAAATCATTTCTGTAATTACTTAAGTGAAAGTATACATGTACCCTAACCTACCATTTGTGAATTCCCTCGAATTCACATTTTCTCTTGCGCACTGACAGCTACCGATGTGCTCGTCCTGGTTGAGCCCCCGAGTCGCGATCGAGGCGATACAAATTTTTACACTGCTAAAATACACTTAGCGATGCAAATTTAGTTGGAGCAATCTCGACCTGCGAGCTGCCAATCCCGACCACTACGTGCGTTCACTCACTGACGTTTGCCCTTCATCTCCATGCGTCGAGGAACATCGCAACATCCCAACACCCACCTTTTGATGCAAGCATAGAGGTATACACTGGAGACGGCGAGCTTTCATTTCCCATATAAAATATTGAAGTCTCTTAATTCATGCTCAATACGAACAAACATTTCATGTACGTATACTCCAATTTTCGAAAGCTTATAGACTTTCACGAATGAGCTTACGTATGATTGTCCAAATGCTATCATTGTTCGCAATCAATTTCAAAATAGCTAAAAAAGTTCATTATTTTTAGTTTTCTCTCTAATGATCATACAGCATTTACAATTGTAAACACTGCCTCCAAATATTGTTCAACAAACTTCTTTCTTTTCCATAAAATGTACTAACAAACTACGAAGTGCGCCACATTTAAATCGTTTTTGATCGAAATCAACAATTGTGACACCCCTGATTCCGGAAATAATGTTTCAGCTGATGGAAAACAGTCAGCTGACAATTCTTGCGAAAATTCCATCAAAATTCGTAATTTTTAAAAATTTTCAATGAAAACGCTTGTTTCGGGTGGTTTGTATAAGTGATTTCGAAAATAAAGTGTTCAATGTGCAAACTTGAGTAAAAATGTGAAAGCGTCATCGAGTATTTTTCATTATTTAGATAAGTAAAGTGCAGTCTAGGAAACAGTTATGTGTCTGGGTATAATTTACGTGATGTTTTCTGTGAATGAAAACATAATTTCAAATGTTGTGTGAATCGTTCCTACTATAAACGGTATATGGAAGACGCGAATTCAAACATTTTCTCGGTTGAAACAGATTTAACGCCGGTCATAGCATTCCGATAACATGCAACTGAAACTCGCTTGCATTGTCAGTATTTAGGTGCTTTTTTCTGATTTTTATTCCTACGGATTTCAATGAGCCTAAGTTATCCTTAAAACTTCGCGCTGAAGTAATTAATTGTGTTTTTAAGTAAAAGTTCGTAATTATCAAAGTGCAAATTGCATGTGAAATAGATGTTCCGCGCAAATGTTGAAGTTTTGTCGGCTCCGTCCATAATGGTGTTAAGATTTAATTGTTGAAAATAATTAGTTTTGTTGTTGCGAAGATGCTTGTAAAAGTTTCATGTATCGGAGTAAACGTTTTAATTGAAAAGCTTTGAAAGTTTTCTAAAATACGAGATCTCGTATCAATGCAGTGCACCTACAATATGGGAGCTGTTTTATTAATTTCGAAAACTGGTCGGTTGAATTTAAAAATGTTTTTCTATGTTTCTGAAGTCGTGGTGATGGGACTGAAATTGTTGTTGAAAATCGGTCCAATTAATGCAGAAATGCATGCATGGCGGTTTAATTTGAAAATATTTGGTTATTTACCGGAAAACGAAGAAAACCGACTTCAAAGTGGAATTGAAAGGATGAAATGAATTTTATGGAGGTGATATTAAATCACCATGTAATATCACTAATATAGCACCGCTTTTAAAAAATTTCATTCATCTTTCTTACTTTGGAGTCGGTTTTTTTTTTTTAAATTTTAGGTGAATTTCTCAAGAGAAATTTACCTATTGTCTAGAGTACTTTATATATATTTATGTATATAAATAAATAAATAATATATATATATATATATATATATATATATATATATATATATATATATATATATATATATATATATATATATATATTGTCGCGTGTTATTGGTTCGCGGCCAAAAATTTTAATGTTCCGGGAAAGTGAAAACGCAATGTCTTTTAATTTAAGTTAAAAGTGTTTATTTAATTAAATAAAATGCACAATAATCAGTTAACACTTTCACTAATTTTAATTGTCACTATTAAAAAAAATCTAACACTTGTCCATAAATTTATTATCGCAATTGTCTTCTAAATTACTTCACTATTACGAAACACACTTCCCACACACAATCGCAGTTCTTATCGCGGTCGAATGAATGATGATGAAAACAATTGCGACAGTAGCTCGTAGAATTATTTGTACATGTAATTATTTGTACATGTAACACTGCCCCCACCTCAGTTCTTTTCGCCCCGAAAAGATGTGTCGCTATTTGTAGTCAATTCTCCCTGGGTGTAATATGGGGCAAGACGGTCCAGATGCACGATTTTCATTTTAGCTCTCGGCTTACGATGTTCCTGTATTCGGTATACGACGTCGTTGATTCGCTTTGTAACTCGGTATGGTCCCTCCCAATTATGTTGCAACTTTGGAGACCTACCCTTTCGCCGTTGCGGGTTATAAAGCCACACCAAGTCATCTTGCTGGAAGCCAGTAGAATTTGCCTTTAGATCATACCTGGTCTTCATGCGGTCAGTAGCCGATTCGAGGTGTTTTCGCACTGTCCGATGTATCTGGTTCAACCGTTGTCTTAGATCACTTGCGTACTCCGAGACCGTTTGGGGTTTCTCATGGGGTGTTTCGAACTTTATATCGGCTGGCAAACGAATAGTCTTTCCAAAAATGACTTTGGCTGGGGCTTGGCCCGTCGATGCATGTTCAGCGGCTCTATACCCCATTAAAAATAGTGGGATATGTCGGTCCCAGTCCCTTTGGTTTTCGTCAACCATTTTGGCCAGGTGTTTATTGAGCGTGCCGTTGAAACGTTCGACCATTCCATCGGATTGGGGATGCAGCGGTGTTGTCCTTGTTTTCCGTATTCCGAGCAGCTCGCACATTTCGCCAAAAACTAGTGACTCAAAGTTTCGGCCTTGATCCGAATGTAGTTCGCTAGGTACGCCGTACCTACTGACCCAATCTAACACTAGCTGTTCGGCTACAGTAGTTGCTTCCTGGTTGGGAATGGGGTAGACCTCAGGCCACTTGCTGAAATAATCGGCTACAACCAGCATATATCGATTTCCCCAATCGGATCCAGGAAAGGGTCCTGCGATGTCAACAGCAATCCTTTCGAATGGCACGCCTACGTTATAGGTTTGCATTTGTCCTCTCAGTCCTCGCTTTGGACCTTTGACGGAAGCGCAAATTGTGCATCTGCGACACCAGTCCTCTACGTCTTCTCGTGCGTGGAGCCAGTAGAACCTTTCCCGCAATTTCGCTAAGGTCTTGTTAACACCAAGGTGGCCTCCCGAGGATCCTTCATGCATTTCCTTAATCACATCGTGGATTCGGCTTTTGGGTAGTATAGTTTGCATCCTATAGGAGCTGCCATCCGCCGTTTCCCATTTCCGCTTGAGTACACCACCCTCCACCTGAAGGGAGTTCCATTGTGCCCAATAGCTTTTCAGGGTTGCGCCATGCGTTGAAACGTCCTTCCACTCAGGTCGTCCAGTCGTCTCCTTCCATACGAGCAATGGTCCGATGTCTTCATCGGCTAGCTGGGCATTTCGAGTCTCCTCCGAAGACCAACCTTCATCGAATCCGGCCGTTATCACTCGCAGATCAACGAGCGGCTCCTTTTCCTCAATCCGTTGGCAATGTTTGCAGTTAGCTGGACATGGATGACGAGATAGGGCGTCAGCAATTCCATGAACTCTGCCCTTGTGGAGCAGTTGGGGCCTCACTGATCTGGTCGGATCGTCGATCGGGTTGCACCAGTGTCGTTTGTTAGGGTGCATTGTTCTTCATCAACTTGACTAGGAAGGCATCTGTCTGCTTCTCCACGATGTTGCCTTGGCACGGTGCTGGGGATGTCGATACTCGTGGCCAACGTTCGCCCCACGAAGTTGGCCCTTGCAGTTTGATGGGCCTCCATTCTAGGCTCCTGACACGGTCTGGATCTCCACCACCCTGGTCAATAGCTCGGTCTTCTCCCCTGCTTGCAGTCTCTTTGCAGGTGCCCTTTTTCCCCGCAATTCCAGCATCTAGGCGCACCATTCACCTGCAGCTCTCGCTCAATTCCCACGCGCTCACACCTGGATTTATCTGTCACTACCTCGCGAGCCCGGACCTGGCTGATCTCATAGTTGATTTTCTCCTCAACTTGGCTGATCTTCTCCTCGACCTGGTAAAACTTTTCCTCGACGCATGTAATTTGATTGTTCAGGCTACCGAGCTCCACTTTTATTTCGGTTGACTGTTTTTGCACTTCCTTGATTACGATCGCTTGTTGGTCCATCTTCGCCGATTGTTCATTTAACTTCGCTGATTGTTCATTTAACTTCGTCGTTAAATTGGACGACTGTTCATTGAGCTTCGCAGTTAAATTGGATGACTGTTGTCGCTGCTCTTGCTGCATCAGCGTCAACATTTGCATCGGCGCATTTTCTGGTTTCTTTGGCTTTGCTGTTTCAGCTTCACCACCTTCTGCGCCTTTTTCTGCATCTGTAGGCTCACCTGAATCTAGATACGCACCTTCCGACTCGATCGCATCACGCAAGCGTGCAATCAGTATGGCCTTTGTACCTTGTGTAGCCAGATTTCGTTGTTCCAACTCCTCTTTGAGCTCCGATATGCTCAATTGATTAATTTTTAGATTGAAATTTCCTGGCATTTTTATTGTTTCGGCTTTTTTTCCACGTTAACTTTCACAATTGTGCATTTCAAAAATGTTTAATCGTTTTCACTTCCAAAATTTTCTTTCTCACTTCTGACACCATTGTCGCGTGTTATTGGTTCGCGGCCAAAAATTTTAATGTTCCGGGAAAGTGAAAACGCAATGTCTTTTAATTTAAGTTAAAAGTGTTTATTTAATTAAATAAAATGGACAATAATCAGTTAACACTTTCACTAATTTTAATTGTCACTATTAAAAAAAAAATCTAACACTTGTCCATAAATTTATTATCGCAATTGTCTTCTAAATTACTTCACTATTACGAAACACACTTCCCACACACAATCGCAGTTCTTATCGCGGTCGAATGAATGATGATGAAAACAATTGCGACAGTAACTCGTAGAATTATTTGTACATGTAATTATTTGTACATGTAACAATATATATAAACATATATACATACATATGTGTATATAAATATGTATATATATATATATATATATATATATATATATATATATACTCGTATATATATATATATATATATATATATATATATATATATATATATATATATATGATATAACGAAAATCGTGACTATGCTAAGGGTCACAGTTTCGCTCCAATTTTCACAAATTTTTTTGGAAAGGCGTATTGCGTGAATATCTCAGTTAAGTTGTTTAACCAGCTAAATCGGTCGAAGGAAAACAAAATGGCGGCCATTTTAGACAAACATTCGTGATTTTATTTCTGACCAAACCATGGCTCCTATTTGCATGAAATTTGGTACAGAGGTTTGTTGAAGTATGCGATGAATTTCACAATAAAAAATCCAAAGTCGAACCGTTTTAAACAAAATGGTGGCCGCTCAGACGTCGAAAAGCGTGTAAGCATTGGATCTTGTTGTTGTGACCAAACTTTTCAACTGATGTTAATGAAATTTGGTTCTTTGATAAAGACTGTAAATGTCTAAAGAATTATGTAAAAAAACTAGAGATCAGGTCTCCAAAAACAAAATGGCGGCTAGTTGAAGCTAGAAATTTCAAAGGCTTCTGAAAGACCCAATTTTGATTCGATGTAAATGAAATTTATATTCAAAATAGAAAACAATTAGATCGAAACATTTTGCTTTTTTGGTGCA
Source organism: Odontomyia ornata (assembly GCA_963969285.1). Classification (NCBI taxonomy): domain Eukaryota; kingdom Metazoa; phylum Arthropoda; class Insecta; order Diptera; family Stratiomyidae; genus Odontomyia; species Odontomyia ornata. The sequence continues at coordinate 457,176,681 of OZ017738.1, read as the reverse complement.
CATACATGCTCAAGTTTCAAAATGGCGGCGATTGTAATATGCTATTTTTTCAGTTTTTAGTGGCCCTCTAGTGGCCAAATTTTCCAATGGATTTTAATGAAACTTGAGATTATGCATAATTGTACTAAGTCCTTATACTAAGCAAAAAATTATCAAAATCGGATGAAAAATAAAGAAGTCGAAAATTTAAAACCTAATATTTTTCGCTGCCATTTTCATTAAAAATTTAATACTTTTGCCCTGTCTAGAGGGAAGCTAATTTAAATTAGATTGGGCAAATTGACTGATGAGACTCTCAGATTGAAATATTTTTCAAAATCCAAAATCAAATGCATTCATTCAAAATGGCGGCCCACAAAGGTCAGAAGGTAAGGGCAGTTCGCTATTTTAGTAGCAACTGAAGTAATACGAGTACATGTTTATCATGGAAACATTTTTAATGGCGTAACTTGTAAGTATTTATACAACAGACAATTTAAGGGGATTGTAAAATATTTTCAAAATGCCCTATTAAAATCGAGATCTGTCTTTTCGTCCGCCTGTCCATCCGTCCGTGCGTCACAGCAAGTTTCCTCGCAAGCCACACAAGCTAGAATGATGAAATTTTCTACGTAGGTCAAAAGTGGTACCCTCTCTAGCGTTTGCAAGATAATTCCACCAGAACAATAATATCAGCACATATGACAATTTTTGGCTTTCTTTTTGTAGTAAACAATTAATTTTCAAACGCTGCACTCTCATAAAGTTTATCGCCAAGATTATGATACACCTTATAATATGATGAAAGAAATTTCGACCCCAATTTCGAAATTTGCTTCGAGCCTTTGCGAGTTATTACAATAGCAAAGGCAAAAGCTCGTGGCTTCATGAATTTGATCTTTCGCCGTCTCCTGTATGTACCTCTATGGATGCAAGCCTCAAAGTAGGTTGCATACGATTTTTTCCATGTGTGGGTGCGCACAGCTAATGGATACTGCGTAATAGTATATCGTAGTTTTTCTCTGGTATCACGTTGGTTGGAAACAAAATCGGTGTGCGAGGCGTTTATTAGTTTTGGATTAATTAAAAAAAGAAAGAAGATATTAGATATTTAGAAAAGAAAAATTCTACGCTGAATAATCATTAATGTCTACTTATCGCCGCCTATCGCAATATGCGTTTAATCGAACTGTCTTCCTTTTTCTAGTAATAATCTCAACCTTCAGGATCACCATGCTGTGGAGGAGACGGAGATAGGAAAATTTTAGAACAATTTGACAGGGTAACTGCTCTATGACTACAGGGTGCAGGTGGCAGATAACCATACACAGCGCGCATGGTACGGAATCTAAGTTGTGCAGAGGCGCGACGGGTGGTATGGCGCCCAACGAGGCCTCTTCATTGATAAATAGTTTGTTGTTCCTAAATGGTTTTGGGCAAACAATGAAGACCTGCTCGTAACTCAGAATTATTTCGAAGGTTGTTGTATCTTTTAATTCTTTTCAGTTGTTCTCATACAACATAATTATTAAGTCCTCTCATCCTTTCTTCTGTCTTTTGTCTAAACGACTTAGAGGCAATTTTAAATAAAATAAAATGTTATTTCAGTTTTATTTTTTTTACATCTTTATATTTCCTTAGATAGTGGAGTGGGTATTCCATTTTGGTAACTGTTTGACTCTGATATGCTTTAGAGAAATTATATTGAATAATATTCAATAATTTGACCATCAGAGTTTGTCAGTTGCTGGAATGGAGTTGGATCCTAGTTAGTAAATAGCCTCTGAATGTGCCAATGCCTAATCGCCTCTTAGGATGGAATTCGTAGAGCGTTGGGGATTTTGGGTTCTTTGCTGTCAGTATTCCAACACTCATTCGAGAAAAGCTGAACTTTTTGGTTGTTCACATTGTTTTACCAAGAGTCGGGAGTCTTCATGGTTTAATGCCGCGCAAGCAGGAACTCTTTAACCATGAAGAACATGAGTTTTTGTGTTATGAAGTAGTGTGAGGAACTAAACAGATGTTAGCTGTATTGGTTTTGAGAGATTGCCTACTGGGCATGAATGTATATTTATGATATTGTTCTGCTCACTGGGTGATGTCTTCATACCGATCACATTTCACCGACCACATTTTATTTGGACGTATATATAAAAAAAAAACTTTAGTAATATATTGTCAGATGGCTCTGGTATGGGAGATGAGGAATTTCAAACCTTATTAATTTATAAAATTAATTTAATTGAAACGAAGTTGTTAATTAATAATGTTACCTGGCGGGCCATTAACCTGACTTAAATCCAAACAAATGGCAGAAAACGAAGATGAACGACGAAAATCTTCGTCGTTCATCTTCGTCGTTCAGAAGGCATTGATGACTTATATTGGATAAATAATATCCATCGTTGCATGTTCGGAAAGGCCAGTACTTGGTACTGGCAGTATCATCGTCAAACCTCCAACGTTTCCTGGTCTGATTTTTGCTTAGCAATCAAAGCCTGATTCAGCCAATGGAGTTCCGATTCGGAAATTTTACAAGCTATGGAAAGAAGAAGGCAAGGTAATCACGAGATCATAGATGATTATTTATCAGCTGTTGTTGATTTAAATCTTCAACGTCAAAATCCAATACCTGATCAGGAATTAATCAGAATTTTACTTGCTAACTTGACTTCTTCAATGATGAAGCTATTGTTTGCTACAAATTGTCAAACTCTACATGAGCTAAGAACCAAGGGAAGAGAAGCTGAACTTTTTTTGAGAAGATCTCAAGCTAACTTAAAACCAGTATCTTCAAAATTTCATACTTCTGAAGTACATCCTAATTCCATAAAAGAACAGGTTGAAGATAATGTCAAAGATAAATTTAGTCGAAAAATGACAATTAAGATGTTGGAACTGTGACGAAACTGGTCACAAATTCCAAGATTGCTCCTCTCCAACTCGAAATCTATTTTGTTAAAGATGTGGATTTACAGGAGTAATCTCGACTAAATGTCCTCGATGTAAGGAAAACGAAATGAGAGGTCAGTTGAAACCTCGAACTGGTCCTCGCTAAACGATTCTCTTTCCAATCATTCATTTAAAATTCATAAAAGATCATTCAACCAAGATAATTTAGACCCTTTTCCAAATTCTAATCTTCATTCAACATGTTCAGACCCTCTTTTATATTTAAAATCTTATAATGAATGGAAATTAAATTATGAAACTGTAGAATCCAAAATTTTTGGCAAGTCAAGAGAAAAATATCACAAAATATCACGTTCTACTAAGCGGTTGAGGGATCGGCATCAAAGAAGAAATAAGAAAAAATAAATAATGGTAGAGAGCATTATACAAAAAACTAACGATGCCCGACCCTTCGCTAAAGTATATTTCGGATCCGTTCCAGTTGAGGGTTTACTTGACAGTGGAGCTACCATTAGTTGTTTAGGTAACGGATTTGAAAAAGTCCTGTCAAAATTGGGAATAGCCTTATAACCAGTGGACTTGTATTCTGCTGGAGGATCTAATCACTCTACCGTCGGATACTTTTTCACAAATATTACCTTTGGGAATATTACAAAACATCTAAAAATATATGTAGTACCGTCTTTATGTCAGAAGTTATACTTGGGTGTGGACTTCTGGAGGAAGTTCAAGTTGGCGCCAGGAATTATTGAGTCACTTGAGCTCAATCCTATTGAGCCCTTAGTAGATCCTAAACTTCATTTATTACCCTCTGAGGAAACTGATATGTTAGAACGGGTAAAGGACTCTTTTCTATCTTGGGTCGTACTTCGTTAGAGACACATGTCATTGATGTTGCTGATGCTGTCCCCATATTAAGCAACGACACTATCCGGTTTCTGCAGCCATTCTTAAACTGATGTATGGAGAACTGGAACGTATGTTATCTATGGATGTGATAGAGGAAAGCAACAGCGTATGGAATTCCCCTGTGGGTTTTATCAGGAAACCTGGCAACGATAGACTTTGTTTGGATTCTCGCAGGGTGAATCAGGTTACCATCAAAGATGCTTATCCTCTCCCTCACATTGATGGACTACTTAGTCGTTTGCATGATACAAAATATATTTCCGCGACTGATTTAAAAGATGCCTTTTGGCAGTCCCTTTGGAAGAAAAATCTCGTGAGAAAACAGCCTTCACAGTTCCTGGTTGACCTTTGTATCACTTTAAAGTGATGCCATTCGGCTTGTGTAACGCTCCTCAGCGCATGTGTAGACTAATTGATAACGTTATGCGGCCTCTTTTACCACAAGATAGAGATAGGGTTTCTGTTTACCTGGGCGATATATTAGTTACCACATTTACTTTTGCTCTCTAAAGTTGCAGATTGTCTTCGCAAAGCTGGCCTTACTATCAATGTGGCTAAAAGCCATTTTTGTTTGAAAGAACTGAAATATTTGGGATTCATAGTCGAGGACGGTAAACTGAGAACGGATCCTGCTAAACTCACGGCCGTTAAAGAATTTCCTATCCCTACTTCTGTCAAACAAACCCGAAGATTTCTTGGCATGACAGGATGGTATAGACGGTTTGTTCCAAACTATGCGGCTCTAGCAGCCTCAATATCTGATTGCCTTAAGAAAAACCCTAAAGGATTTCAGTGGACTGATGAGGCTGAAATCACTTTTAACAAATTAAAAGAGGTCATGGTTAACGCTGCTGAGTTACATCACCCTGATTTCACCAAGCCTTTTATATACAGTGTGATGCAAATATGATGGGAGTAGGTGGCTTGTTATCCCAAATCGGAAATGATGGTGAAGAGAGACCCTTAGCATATGTCTCACAGAAGTTGAATGCTGCTCAACGCAACTATAGCATAACGGAATTGGAATGTGTAGCTGCCGTGATTTGCGTTCGTAAATTCCGAGCATATGTGGAGGGTTTTCCCTTCAAAATTATCACCGGTCATGCAAGCTTAAAATGGCTGATGAATCAAAAGGAATTAACTGGCAGATTAGCGCGATGGTCACTCAAGTTACAGTCCTACGATTTTAACATTGAATATAGGAAAGGTAGTCAGAATGTAGTACCTGATGCTCTATCACGAGTATTTTGCAACGAATCATTTTCTGGTAGCGTTACTTCAGAAATAGATTTAAATTCCCCACATTTTCAAACGCGTGAATATTTAGACTTTAATAGACCAAATTTCTGAAACTGCGGACCGATTCCCTGATGTGTTGGTTCAAGACGGATTAGTAATAGATCGAATTTCTCAAACTGCGGACCAATTCCCTGATGTATTGGTTCAACACGGATTAGTATGGAAAAGAGGATTTACGGTAGACTCGGAGAAAAACCTTACTGAATCAAGGTGGAAATTGTGGATACACATTTATTATTCACAGATTTTGATAGAGAATGCTCATTGTCCTCCACTATCTGCGCATGGAGGTATAGCACCAACCTTAGCTCGTTTAAAACAGCATTACTTTTGGCCTGGTATGGCAACCCAAGTTGCAGATTTTGTCCGTGCCTGTGAAATATGTAAAGCCACGAAAGCCCCTAATGTGACTTTACGTCCACCAATGGGAGCTACACAAATCCTTCTTCGTCCGTGGTAACGTATTTATATAGACCTTTTAGGTACTTATCCCCGCACTAAATCTGGTCATACATTAATTCTGATAGTTCTCGATGGATTTTCCAAATTTGTTATGTTGAAGCCCCTAAAAAAGACTACGGCTGAGTCTATTTTCCGATATTTAGAACAAGACATATTTCATGTTTTTGGGTCTCCTGAAACTCTGGTATCGGATAATGGAACTCAGCTCGTATCCAAACAGTTTACTAAATTGTTTGCTGAGTATGGTGTCAATCATTTTAAAACAGCACTGTATTCGCCACAAAGTAATGCTTCAGAGAGAGTCAACAGAACGGTTTTGACGGCCATTCAGGCCTATGTCAAAAATGATCACAAAACTTGGGATCAGTATTTAAGCGCGGTGGCTTGTGCTTTGCCATCTGCACATCATACATCAATTGGTACCACACCTTATAATGTTCTATTCGGTAATTCTATGATCACTCATGAAAATTCTTTTAAACTTCTGAAAAGCATAAATTCACTTAATGATCATGATTACTATTCACTGAATCATAATGATAAATTAGAAGTAATTCGATCACTAGTAAATAAACACCTGTGGAAGAAAAAGCTGCCCATTCATATAATTTACGATGCTTATGCAGCTACTTATGCAGCTTATGCAGCTACAAATGGACTTTTGGAAAATGAATTGAATGATACAATTCGAATAACAGGTGATTGATCTACTTAACGTTAATTACTTAACAAAATTCTATTCATATTTATAATTATAGTCAATACAATCATAAGAATCACATTCATTTTGAGTGGTCAGATTACCTATCAAAGCTTTTCCGTCAGTATCATGGAGTGGATTGGGTCGGGATAAATACTTACACGAAACCACACGTCGACCAACGGATCGTTAATAAGTATGATACAGAGTTCATTTTAATCAAATTGTAGAACGTAAACACAGGCTTCCCCAAAACAAATTTTAAACATTTTTAATCTCTTCCTAATAAAGTGTTGGTGTTAACTTTTCTTCTTACACAGTAGCAAAAGCTATCACTCTCTAATTTTCAATTTATAAGGATGATTACTTTGAAGTACAAAACAACTTCATTTATCAAATATCTTTAAATAACGTCAAAAAAACTAATAACTTTATTACTGTGTGGTTTTGTTCTACTTTAAAATAAATGCACTTTTACAGGAATGGTACTCCGATTCCCATTGGTTCCGTATGAGAACATATTTTATTCCTAACCTTTTATCCAAACGGACAAATCAATCAATACAATCGTAAAATCTAACTAATAAATTGATCGTTTTTTAGAAGGTGTGCAAGGTTTAAAGTAAGAAGAAAGATGAAAATTCTAGTAACTTCCAATAATTAAAACTAATGCAGACAGATTATTGATTTGATTATTATTTTACTAGCTTATCTAAATTCTGCTTAAAGCATTTGGACTAATTTGAGGACTCTTAGCAAATTGGCATTTGGACGGGCAAAATTCTTATACCTATGGCTATGCAACAAAATAGATTTTGCATATTGAATATTTAATAACACTTTATGTGAAGCGTTTGCACGTATTATTGATAAATCTAAGATATTCAATCACTCGTAAGTCTTAGGATGGTTATTGTAAGACCCGATTATGAGGGGATCTCTTTTGATACTACTCTGTCTTCATTAAAAATGTCTCGAAAGGTATGGAGCCAGTGAAAAATTATGGGAATTTAAATAAAAACCTTCCCTAATGCAAATTTTTGCAAACATTTGATAAGAAAAGAAGTGCCAAACTTTGAACTAATTAAAAGCTAAGTTTTTTGAAATTCTAATGTTGATAGAATTCATTAATCCAAAAACCAAATTAAGCCTAACCTGTTTCAAATGCATAGAAAATTAATTTCTACAATATACGAGTATAAACATATACGGTGATAGTAAATTGACTATGAATATCATGGAAGAAAGTTTATGACAAATTACATATTTGTGGATTATCCATATAGGTTATTGTTGAGTTAAAATGGAAGTTGAAGCCGGAGTAACCCACAGCAGAGCTCACGCAATATGTGAGAGAAGCGCCTCCCCGGATTTCTTGTAAAAAGACAATTGAATCATCAACTGACCACTCAATCTATCACGAAATTCACTGCCATTTGACTACTTAACTGTATCCATAATTAATTACGTTCATGTATGTATAGAAACTTGACAACAATTGTCCTTTCTTTTCTAAATGTAATTGTAAAATTCTAAACTCTTCCTCTCAACAGAATAAGGAAAATTAAAAAACCTAAAAACACGGAGATTAATAAACTCAAAGCCTCAGCAACGTATATGTTTGACAACAGGGGTAAAGAGCAAAGTGTCGTGTAATTAAAATAAAATTAAAGTCAAAATCAAATTAAAGCTTTTTATGAGAACATTTTCCCTTGTGTTTCATTTTGATTCACATCGTCCGAGTGTCCTTTCTTTTGTAGGGTGGTACCATTTCAGCAATTACAAGGGTATTAGTCAGCTGTTGGGGTGGTGACAGTTGCTGCTGTTGAGGACATAGCGTGGTCCCAAGAGCCGGTGGCCACTTCTAAAAGAATAGTCCCATTATGATTGTTGTTGTGGCGTGGTTCGACGGTGCTGTTGTTTCATTCATCACAACGCTGATGCTTAACTCCTGCGAAAGATCACCTCTTGATGGTAATACCCAAATGTCCGCAGGTCCCTGAACGCCAATACGATGCAAGTAAGACTCAGCCATACGTGGGAAATCGAATTTAATAACAACATAAACAGCCAGTATATGGGTTCCACGTGCAGAAAGATCATAGCAGACTAGATTTCTGCATAGCCTCTAGCAGTCTTCACGAAAACTCTGTACATCAATTAACGTCACGAAAACTCTGTACATCAATTAACTTCACGAAAACTCTGTACATCAATTAACAGCAAAACTCGTTACTACACTTAGAATGCAACCGCTTAACTCTTCTTGGGTGGCGGCTACTACGTGCACACTTCACTGCCATGCGGCTGACAAATCCTCTTGACATCCCACGACAAAACTGACGTGGGATGTGCGCTCGTCGCAACCAACGTGAAATGACAAGCCACCTAGCAGCAAGATGTGTTAGTAGTGGTCGCCAGCGGTGTCGCATGATTCATTACAATCTGTTGGAAAAAAATTAGCGGAAGAACTTGACCAAAGATTCAATCTTTCAAATTTTGATAGAAAGCAAATTCCTTATAACTCTAAGTCTATATTCCTTGAGCCTACCAATACTAAAGAAGTAGTGTTATGCATTAACTCTTTAAAGAACTCTTCGGCTGTTAGTGATGGTATTTCGGCAAAACATCTAAAACTCGTCAGTGATATAATAGCTCCACATGTGGTATCCGACTTTAATAATTTCATATCTAATCGGATCTTTCCTACAGACTTTAAGGATGCTATAGTTGTGCCAGTTTTCAAATCAGGCAATGTCAATGACCCTAATAACTATAGACCTATTTGTTTGACTAGTACTTTAAGTAAGGTATTTGAAAAAATAATTAATAAACGGATGATTCGCTTTATTGAAGATTCTTTGGGATTTGATGTAAACCAATATGGCTTTATTGAGAAAGGTTGCACAACACCTGCTATTACTGATGCCTTTCAGTTTATCAACAACGAACTAGATGTAGGTAAATATGTTGCAGCAATATTTGTTGACCTAGTGAAGGCCTTCGACACTGTTGATCACTCGATTCTGCTTCAATGCTTAAGTGAACTAGGAATAAGAGGCACTCCTTTGAAATTGTTTGAAAGCTTCCTGAAGGACAGAACAATTGCTGTTTGCTTGAATCAGAAAATGAGTGATAAATATAAAATCAACATAGGCGTTCCGCAGGGTTCCATATTGGTTCCAACTTTATTTATTTTATACATTTATAATATTTATTTTTCTAATTTGAAGGGCAAATATACGAGTGTTGTCTATGCGGATGATACATTGCTATTAAATTCGGATTTCTCTCCTAGTGCATTAGAACGAAAAGTAAATGACGATTTAAAGGAGTACGGGTCATGATTGTTAGGGAATAAGTTAACTATAAACATTAAAAAGTCCAAGTTTATGCTATTTAAACAACTAAACAAAGCAGATATTGTGTTGGACATTAAAATGTTCAATGAAAGTATTGAGCGTGTAGCATCGTGGAAATACCTAGGTCTTATCATAGATGATAGATTGTCATGGACTCAACAGATTAGTAGTCTGAAACCGAAATTGGTTTTTTGGATTAGGGGGTTTAGGTGTAAAAATTACTTAGATATTGGTCTCAAAAACTTAATTTATAGTGCTCATGTTTTGCCTTTGATTACTTATGGCATTATGAATTGGTGTCATACTTCGGAAACGAACATTGATTCAATTCATAGAATGCTGAATAAGATTGTCAAGGCTATGCATGGCTTGGATAGACTGACCCCTAGTATTACCCTTTATCAACTAACGAAGAAATTTAGTATCAGGCAGATTATATATATGGAAAAAGCTAAATTTATTTTCAGAATACTTAATTCTGAAATGAAATCGGGTGTCCAGCTAATCAAACACTGTGACATTCATTCTTATAATAACAGATATAATGATTATCTTAAGTTGTCGTTTGCTCGAACTAAAAGAAAACATAGCGACCCTGTTAGATTAGCAATGGAAGTATACGTATAACTCATTACCAACTGAGTTAAAAAAGGTTAAAGTCTTTCCAATATTTAAGAAGCTACTTAGGGAACATACTGTTGAGGTTTGGAGAATCGGAGAAGTCATGTTTTGCGATCCTGATTAAATTTAATTTATGTTGTTTTTTTTCTTTGTTTTTAAGGTTTTGTAAAATAACTTTACAAAACCCTACTAAAATCGCTTCCTGTCTGTGCGTCTGTCCGTCTGTCCGTCCGTCCGTCCGTGTGTCACAGCAGTTTTTCTCGGAAACTACTTAAGCTAGAAACATCAAAATTTGTATGTAGATGCGAAGTGGTATTCTCTTCAAAGTTCAACTACAAAAAAAAAATTTATAAGGTATTTAAGGGGGTCTCCCCATATAGAGGAGTGACCCCCCGAAAAAAAATTTCATTGAAGATAGCCGATATGGGTATCAAATGAAAGGTCTGGATAAGAACTTTTCAAAATAGGTCTTAGTTTGGCAAAGTTTGCTTCGAGGGGTGCACAGGGAGGGGAAATACACGAAAAATTTGTGTCCCCCCCCCCCTCGCGATTGGACACCTGTGTTCCCAAAAATCTGAAAAAAATCAGGAATGTAGGCCTTGGTGAGTACAACAACAATAAATATGTGAGAAGTCGCAATTCGCTCAACTTTGTTAGTAATAGTATGATTTATCGATTTTATTTTTTCTTGAATAAAATCTTAATGGTACCCTTAAATTCAATGAAATTCAGTACGTTGATGACTGTTTATAAGATTAATCTATCCTGAAAGTTTCATAAAGATTGAATCATATTTCGCGAAGTTATAGTGGTTTGAATTTTCCTGTATTACTATGGAACAATATGCGCTGCATTTATTACTATGGCAACATATGGCTATGGAACAACATGCGCTTTTTACCAACTCAGGCACTACAGTTTTGCTAGGATTTGCATGAAAATTTCAGGAATGATAGGTGTCATGTATATCTTTGAGAATCGGTTCAGATAGTCGTATCAGTAATCGTAAAACAAAATAGTGGCTGTTTTAAATGCGAAGATTGAATAATTTTGAGTTATTTTTTCCCAACTTGAACGTTTATGGTGCATGCTTTGAACGCTTGATTCAATTTAATGAATAACTGAAGATGAGTACCTACAATTAATGCTCATATGTGAAACAAGTCATAGGCGGGAGATAGCTCCTAGAAAAAGGGCTTTGTAACCATTCTAGGATTCGAAAAAATTGGCCATTAATCGATGATAACAGTACAGGAGAGTGGCCCCTGGAAAAAAAAAATTCATCAAACGTAGCCGATATGAGTATGAAATGAAAGTTTTCATGGGAGCTTTTCAAAACAGTTCTTAAACTGACAGTTTTTGCTTCAGTGGGGGCACATGGGGGGAAATACATGAAAAATGTGTTTCTAAAAAATCTGGAAAAATTATCAAGGGAGATATCTATGGGTATAACTAAAACAAATTCTCAGGAGTCACAATTCTTTCAACTTTGTTAATAATAGTATGATCCTCGAATTTCACATTTTCTCCAATAAAATCGTCTTTGACATGTTTCTTGATTTTATTCGTTGCTGGTTACTGCATTTTGTAAGTTGAGTACGAAACCCTTCTGACATGAGCATAGGTCTGTCTACCCAACTTGTTTTGTTTTACGATTACTAATACCACTAGCTGAGCCAATTCTCAAAGAAATTCATGATACCTATCATTCCTGAAACTTTCATGCAAATCCTAGCAAAGCTGTAGTATCTGAGTCGGAAAAAGCGCATATTGTTCCATAGCCATATGTTTCCATAGTAATACAGCGCATATTGTTCCATAGTAATATAGGAAAATTCAAACCGCTATAACTTCATTAAATAAAGTTCGATCTCTATGAAACTTTCAGAACAGATTAACCTTATAAATAGTCATCCGTGTACTGAACTTTATTAAATTTAAGGGCACGGTTAAGAGTTTATTTAAGAAAACATAAAATCAATTAAACATACTATTACTAATAAAGTTGAGTGAATTTTGACCCCCCTTAAAGACCTTATAAATTTCTTTTTGTGTTGAAACTTTGAAGAGGGCGTCACTTCGCACCTACCTACAAAATCGTATGTTTCTAGCTTATGCAGTTTGCGAGAAAAAGTGGTGTGACACACGGCCGGACGGACAGACAGGACTCGATTTTAGTAGGGTATTGTAAAATGATTTTACAATACCCTAAAAAGGAAGGCATACATGGACTACAGGAAGAAAAATGGAAACCAAGCTTTCAAGTCGTGTATATGCAAGCGAAAAAAGAATTGAAATGACTGGTGAAAGGGGCTAAATATTCATATTTCTCAACAAGAATGGAAACAGCGGCTGACAACCCCCATGAAATATGGAAAATAATAAATCAGGTAACTCTTCACCTCGCGCCAAATCACAGAATTTTCAACTGAATCCTAATGGGCCCTCTAATACATGGTGTCCACGTGACGTGGCAAACCCATTAAATAACACTAAAAAACGTTGCCCGTTCAGTAAGCAAATTAAATACTACAAATATCTCAATCAATTCCATCCCTCACATTCATCAAACAAATAACAAGTTGGGTAGACAGACCTATGCTCATGTCAGAAGGGTTTTGTACTCAACTTACAAAATGCAGTAACCAGTAACGAATAAAATCAAGAAACATGTCATGTTCGAGGATCATACTATTATTAGCAAAGTTGAAAGAATTTTGACTTCTGAGGTATTTGTTATAGTTTTACCCCCAAATATCTCCCTCGATAATTCTTTCAGATTTTGTAAGATCACGGGTGTCCATTCGCCATTCACCATTGAAGCAAAAACTGTCAGTTTGAGAACTGTTTGGAAAGGCTCTCATAGAGAACTTTCAGTTGATACTCATATCGGCTACCTTTCATGAAATTTTTTTTCAGGGGCCACTCCTCTGTATTGTAATCATCGATTCATGGCCTGTTTTTTAGAATCTTAGAATGGTTACAAAGCCCTTTTGCTAGGAGCTCTCTCCTGCCTTTCCGATTTGTTTCAATTGTATATACTCATCTTCATGATACCTATTATTCCTGAAATTTTCATGCAAATCCTAGCAAAGCTATAGTTTCTAAGTCGGTAAAAAGCGCATATGGCTCCATAGCCATATGTTTCCATAGTAATACAGGGCACATTGTTCCATAGCAATACAGGAAAATTAAATCACTATAACTTCGTTAAATACTATTCGATCTTTATGAAACTTTCAGAAAAGATCAATCTTATAAATAGTCATGTCTAAGCTAAATTTTATTGAATTTAAGGGTACCGTCTAGATTTTATTCAAGAAAACATAAAATCAATAAATCATACTATTACTAACAAAGTTGAGTGAATTTCGACTTCTCATGTATTTTTTACTGTTGTACTCATTAAGGCCTACATCCATGATTTTTTTCAGATTTTTCGGATGGAAGGTGTCCAATCGCGAGGCGGGGTACACGAAAAGTTCGTACATTTCCCCTTCCTCTGCCCCCCTCGGTATTTATAAGGCAATTTTAAGACTTGTTTTGAAAAGATCTTGTTGAGACCTTTCCAATGACACCCTACTCGACTACCAATGGTGAAATTTTTTTTTTTGGGGGGTCACTTCCCTATATGGGGAGACCCCCCTTAAACCCCTTTGAAAATTTTTTCCACCATTGAACTTTCTAGAGGTCACCACTTCTGACCTTTCCACAAAGTTTCATGGCTGTAGCCTCTATAGTTTCGGAGAAAAAGTGCTGTGACATACAGACGGACGGACGGACGGACGGACGGACAGACGGACACAGGTCGTGATTGCAATAGGGTTTTGTATTTTAGTACAAAACCCTAAAAAGGAAGTCTTAAATGTAATCAATGGATTGAAAAAGAATACGGTGCCAGGCATCGATAGCATCACGATGAATGAGATTAGTATAATCAAGAAGGACATAGCCGAGCTCTGAACGTGCATATTAGGGACGAGTCATTTCCGGAAGAAAAAAACCTGCAAAAATAGTTCCTATATTTAAGAGTGATCATCGTCTCGACCCGAATAACTATCGCCAGGTTGCGCCACTGACGGGATTTAGTAAGATATTGAAAAAAAATACTAAACAATCGATTGACATAATTCTTAGTTGAAAACTCTATCTTAAGACAACGTCGTTTGGTTTTCAAAAGAACTAGAGTACTTTGGATGCCCTACATTCTGTCACACCATTCATCAATCTGGGACTTGATAGAGGTGATTATGTCATCGTAATTTTTGTGAACTTGAAAAAAGCATTTGATACAGTTGGACCATGATCTCTTGCTTCGTAAACTTGAATTGTATGGTATTCAGGGTAGTCCTTAGCAATAGTTTAAGAATTACTTGGAGGGAAGATAGCAGAGAGCTTTAGTCAACAATGTCCAGACCTACGAAAACAGGAGTTCGCCAGGGTTCAATACTTGGTCCAACGTTGTTCCTGCTATACACAAATAATCTAAATACATGTGGGCTGACGGGATATCACACATTATATGCTGATGACACAATTCTAATTTATTCAGGACGAGACAAATCTGCTATGAAAACACTATATACAAGGATCTAGCAAAAACTCCATCTGTGCTTAATCGAAAACAAACTAGTATTGAACACTAGAAACAACAATAACTCTTGGGTTTTTAAGCAAACGAACAAATGAGACGTCGATGTTGAACTAAATATTAACGGCGAAAAATTGCAGAGTGCTAGAAGTGAAATATCTTGGTCTTATGATAGCCCATCGCATGACCCGGTTGCCACAAAAAAAAAAGCTTAAGCAGGCAATTAGCCCCAATGGCCTTGTTAAGAAGTTATGTCTTTTCCAATGCACATCAAGAAACTTGTTCTAAATGCGTTTGTCCTGACGAAATTGGATTATGGAGTACTTATTCGGAGTCAATCAGCAAAGCAACATTTAAACAGTATATCCAGGCTGCTGACCAAGCGTATAGAAACATTCTGAAGCTGCCAATGCTTACTCAAACTATTTTGGCTTACCAATTAGCCAAATCATTATATGTATGTATAATTTTCTTTATTAGAATGTATGCGGTACAGAGGCCTTATAATATAGTAGGTGTTCTGACAAAGTCATTTCACCATCGTTTGAACATTACTTAAAACTATGCATATTATCGTATTTCTATGTAATTATTACAATTAGCTAGAGGAAAATTTAGGCAAAAACCTCTACTGAACTTATTACTAGCTTAATATAACTTAACTATCTACTTATAACTAGCTAAAATCGATGAGGCTAGGTTACGTCCAAAACAAAAATTGAAAAATTAATGTAACGGAACGAACACCATTAATTAAGGTATCACAGGTCAACCCATATAAGGTGAGGAATGCAGATCAACTCGTAATACCTTTTGCCAGAACGGATCGTCTAAAGAACGATGCAACGAATGATGCTCTGTTTATATACAGGCTTTTCCAATAAGAGGTGTTATTTTGATATCAGTAGAAAAATACCAGTTTTTAATATAAATGACCGTATATTTATTTCAATACAAAGAAAAAAGTATGCCGTTAATAGAAAAAAATAACACCAGGCAAATGACCACCACGACCACGCTTACAGGACCATATGCTTTTCATGAAATTTTCCATAAGCAAATCGCAAAGTGGCTGCCCTATGTCCTCGATAACCTCACGAATTCCATCTTTGAGGTCTTGAATTGCGCTGGGCTATGGAGATGTTACGGCGGCTATGGAGATGTTACGGCGGTAATTTAAAGTTGTGAATGGGAGAATGTCGGTACACTGGAATTCGCAACACGCTTCGAGGAGCTTATTCGGAAGAATGTCACGTAGCTGGTATCGGAATACAATCGCATTCGGCGTGTGACTGGTAGTCGAGTTTGCTTAGGAATTTAAAACAAACTGAAGCCTTTTAAGATTTCGGTCCCATTTGCGTTCGTTATCTGTCGAAGTTCCCAAATATAGAAGGACAGATCGATGCGCTCTCTCAATTTGGCCATTTGCCCTGGGGGTCCTAACCGCATTTAAAACATGGCTGATATCGATATCTGATTCAAACTTTTTGGAAGTGAAGGCTGCGCCTCGGTCTGACATCATCGTTTCGAATGGGAAAGGGACAACCGGGCTAACATACAGTTTCCCAACTGACTTTCCAACAACCTTTTTAAAATAACAACATTCGATACAGGCAGCGATATATCCCTTAACGTAATTTAGCATTCGCTTAAACCAATAATAGGGCCTAATCTGTTCTAACGTCTTGTTCACCCCAAAGTTTCCTCGGTCATCATGAGCTTTCTTCACAACTCTCCAGCGTACAGCTTTTGGCTCGACCCATCGAAGCTCTCCCCCCACTTTCCGATAAAGTTGGTTCGTTTGCAGTATGTAATCCTCCCGTAACTGCGCCAGCTGGTCGGAACACTGTTCGCCTCGAATAATCCGCGTGGTATTTCGTAGTGCGTCGTCCTCGTTCAAGTTCTTTTTGTCTTTGATTTCACAAACTCCATCTCCAATGATTAGGTTTAGACGTTGGCTTTTTAGGAAATCGGCTCCCACTAGAGTAGTACAAAGCAACATCCCATCTTTCACGATATAGAATGTGTGAAGAAAATACCTATTATCAAACTGCATCTCCGTTTTGATTTTTCCCGTAAAGCCATATTTTCCTTCACCGAAGCCAGAAAATTCGATTTCAGTCAGTTTGACTGGCCCAATTGCATCAGCAACGGGTCGAGCTAACAATGAACGTGAGCTTTCTGAGTCTACAATTGCAAATATACTTTTTCCCTTTGCAGTTATTTTTTTCGGTGGCAATAGCGATCCAGAAACAATCGATAAATTTTGCTTCTCCTGTATTTGCAATACGACATCTGACTGCTGTGGTGTTGATCCTCTTGATTGTTGAGCTCTGTCGAGGCATTCGCTCGTTCTATGTCCCGTACGACGACAATGATCGCAACGCGGACGTGGTTGTGGATGCGGACATCGCACTGCCAAATGACCTCACTGACGGCAATTGAAACGTGTCGGTCCGGTTTCGCGCATTTCGACTGGCCTAGTATTCAACACTCTTTCCAACTGGTCGCGTAGCGGCACAACATTCAACATTCCCAACGGATATATAGCCGGCACAACATTCTCCTCGAAGCGACTAATCACCATGTAAAATTCTTGTAGTTCTGCAAGAGCATTTTGCAGTGCTGAATGACTGAGGGCTCGTCAAATATCCTTTATGATTGCTGCGCCTGACACTTCTCCCTGTCGCTCAATCTCTGTCATTTTATAAAAGTACTACTGTGACCAAAAATCAGGTGACATTTGAATTTAAACTGCGCGCGTCGAGGGATTTGGAGAATTATTTTTTTTAAGGTTGGTAGTACTGTCAGTGACATCTATGTTAAATTCACATGTCAAAATATTCATTAGTGTTTGAGATACGCGTCGTTTCCGGGATGGTCTTCACTTCCGTCTCCGCTGCAGCTTGAATCTTCTCTATCGTATCAAAACGGTGTCCCCGGAGCGGTCTTTTGAGCTTGCTGAACAGTCAAAAGTCGCACGGCGCCAGGTCAGGTGAATATGGCGGTTGCGGAATGATATGGGTTGAGTTTTTAGCGAAATGATCCCGAATTAAGAGTGCCGTATGGGATGGTGCATTATCGTGATGTAAAAACCAAGAATTGTCTTTCCACAATTCCGGCCTTTTGAGGCGGATAGCGTTACGCAAACGACACATAACGTTCAAATAATATTCCTTGTTGACTGTTTGGCCCATCGGAAGGTATTTAAAATGCACAACACCACGGTAATCAAAGCAGAGAAGAGGCTTGGAACACACTATACCAATTGTAAGCATTTTTTTAGACACAGCCTCATATCCAAAGGCTTCTTGCACCATTCTCAACGTACCCGTAGCAGAAAATTGATTCCGCAAACAAAATTTAATGCAAATTCAACAAATTTTGCCATCGCATAAAACGAAAAACTCACTTTTAGCAGCTCACAAAACGACGCGTATCTCAAACACTAATGAATATTTTGACATTTAAATCTGACATAGATGTCACTGACAGTACTACTAACCTAAAAAAAAAATTCCAAATTCTTCGACGTGCGCAGTTTAAATTCAAATGTCACCTTATTTCTTGGACACTAGTGTTTGTCCAAACTTTCCGAATTCGCACGAATCGTTCTCTTCAACTTTAAAAACCCCCATCGGCTTCGTCAATTCGAGTAGGAAAGTTGATCGTCGTTCCATATTTTTGCATATCCGCACAGTTTTAATTGTGCTGCAAACAATACCAGTTTATCGTCCCTAGCGTATACTTCCTTCAACGCGCATATGCGCTTAATAAACTGTTTTGCCGTCCAGTCTCGCTTGTTCAGGTCAAATTTTGGCAACATCTCCGCAATGTCGCGGATGGAAAAAAACGTTCTCGTTTGTCGATATGTCGATTCTAGCAATGCCTGCTCCCTTTCTAGCAAAGTGCGTTCACGCTATTGAAGATTTAATCGCTGTGGTGCCTCATGCTCATGCATCACCTTCTCGGCTTGTCAGGGTGCGCCCGTCTCCTCTGGTCATCTGCCTTGGAGTGCTGCTTGCTTCTGGGAAATCTGATTGCACCAACCTTTTGATTAATTCAGGTTTATTTCCCGACGTCGGCAGCCCGCGCTTGCGGCACAAGTCTTGTATCTCTTTTTTCGCTTTAATCGCGTACATGACTGATCCCACTTCTGAACTTTCAGAATGGCAGACTGGGTAATGAATAAAACCAATCGAGTTCAACCAATTTAGCTATTTTATTTAATTAGCTTCTCTCCGTAAGCAACACACGTCTCCTCGACTGCACTTCACGACTGGCATCCGTTTTTGCCAGTTGTCCAGCTTCTCCAGTGTTGAAAATGGCAAAACAAAATGGCGGCCGTTTTAAATGAGAATATTGCATAAAATTGTGTAATTTTTCGTGAATTTCAACATTTGAGGTACATGTTATTTACACTTGATTGAATCAATTAATGAATAGCTGAAACTGAGCAGCTAAAAATAATCGATTAAAAACTTATGAAGGTAGAACTAATAATAAATAACTTAATGGTTGAAATTATTTCATCTTTGCTAATAATAGTAGGATCTGTAAATTGAATGTATCCGCTAGTAAAACTGTAGTGGTGTGAATAAATTGGATGAAATGAGATATTTAAGTGTCATTTGAAGGTCCTTATACTCTATCAGTTTTAATGGAATGTTTTTCTTCTACATGGGCTCTCCATCAAACCAGACACTACACTTTTGATTGTATTTTGTCGAAATATACATGTAATACAACAAAAAGACATTTAAGATTCGGGTTAATCAATGATTTTAGCAATATTGCAACAAAATGTTAGCCACTTAAAATGGAGTAACACTATTTTTCTTTTGAAGCAAAATATATTTGTTGTGCATGTCATTGGAGTTTTTCTTGATTTAAATTATTCTGCATATCGTATGTTAACATAAGTACAAGTCTAAACAACTTGTTTAATTTTCACTCAGCCGAGCTTACTGTGATTCGTTCAAGAAAACGTATCGGATCGCAGTAGGCGTTATATGTAACTTCGACATACATATTTTATTTTTTATTATTAGTCTGTATAAATTTCGTTTCAAAAGTATTGTTATTCAAAATTCTTAGTTAAAAATTTTTGGCAATCAGCCCAAATCAAAGTACTATTAAAAAAAGTTCGATTATTATCCATTAAAAATAAAAAGTGCTACTTACTCATAAGAAGAAATAAAATCGGAATTTTCAATAAAGGAAGGTAAGAATTTTGAAACTGATTACCAAATGACTAATTTGCCTTTCAGTTTATCGAAGGAGTTCTAACTCCGATGTGAGTTTCATACTGCTTGCTAAAGGACTTGGGTGTACCTTTCTCGAAAGTTCAAGAAAAAAGAATTAGCATAGAATCATTTTTAGAGCGTCTTTTGTTGTAACGAATAATCATACATTGTTATTTGCAAGACTCGGTGAAACTCCCGGCCTCTGATAATATATGGCTAAATTTTTTGATTTTTTTCAGAGATAAGCATAAAGAAACTCTGTCACTTTAGTATCTCGCCGATAGGGTCAAAAAAACGCCCTAAGATACAGGGCTCATAAAAGCAGGATTACAGGTCCACGCTTCAATCAGTGCTCATTATACATTTGTAAGTCCGCCAATTATACATTTGTAAGGCAATGGGGATATCTGGATAATTAACCAAAACGTGGATCTGTAGTTCTGCTTTTATGAGCTCAGTATCTTAGGTCATTTTTGACCCTATCGGCGAGATACTGACGAGGCATTTTTTTTTTTCTTTTTTTTTTTTATTACCTCCATTCCCTACCACTCTCTCCATCACTCTTTCTTCGTCGCACAACGCTCGTGCGATCTGCATTCACATTACGTCGCTTGGTCCTTTGTGCCACCCAGACAATGTTTAACACATCGGTATAAGGGGGCACACAATATAATGTGAACTAGTCCTTTTCGTGAACATCTAGTCCAAAAAATCATGATCAGCTCTCAGAGATAAAAAAAATTCAATATCATACGACGCATTCAAAAAAAAACTCTGAGTAACTGTCACTTCAGTATCTCGCCGATAGGGTCAAAAAGAACGCCCTAAGATACTGGGCTCATAAAAGCAGAATTACAGGTCCACGCTTCAATCAGTACTCATTAAATGCTCCCTTAGTCTTTTCTTAAATACCAAAAGTGAGTTTGCTTCCTTAACAATTTCTGGTAGATTGTTATATATACGCAAAGCATCATTCGTTGCATCGTTCTTTAGTCGATCCGTTCTGGCAAAAGGTATTACGAATTGATTTGCATTCCTCGCATTATATGGGTTGATCTGTGATACCTTAATTAATGGCGCTCGTTCCGATCCATTAGTTTTTAAATTTCTGTAGATAAACTTCGCTTTCTCCATAATAATGATTTGACTAAAGGTTAATGATTTTGCCAATTGGTAAACCAAACTAGTTTGAGTAGTTGCTTTAGATTACCGGAGCTGTCATACCCTGATGACGTATTTCTTTTATCGTTTGATAAGGCGAGGTAGTTGGGTATTTTTAAATCTAACCGCTTCTTGTTAAAGGGATAACAGCAGATCCTAAACACAAAACAAGAGTGGAAGGTTTGTTATAATTCAAAGTATCATTCAGTGAATGTAAGGCTGCATCTCAAGTGAATAGCTATCAGACAGCTGCAATATATAGAATACATCTTAATCATCGGTTCCGACTTCCTACTAGTCAACATTGTCAATCGCTCTGCTCTGTAGTGCTTGCTGTACAGTAGTGTCTTTACTGCATGTCCTGTTTTAGTCCTTGAATCCAGTTGGTGCATCTGTTTAGGCAGATAGTCATGGCTCAAGACATTTTTCATTTATCCTCTCCGGCAGAGTACATTCATTTGTTAGATGAAAGAGGCCCTATTTCATGAGCATCTCAGCCGGTATAACACGTGTAATGCAGTTTTTCAAAGTCACAAGCAACAGTAAATTATTGACATAGACAAGTGGTTCTACGTGGTTTCATAAAATAGAACTTGCGGAATGAGAAATTCACGAATAGATTCCCCATTCGTGTCTTAAATAAATTTTCCACAGCACGAACATAAAAAAAGCCACGTGTTACTTAGATATTGTCATTCAGTCAGCAATACCGAGATTGCACCGTCCCAGCTCGACCAACCTCAACGAACCTAGCAAATGAGTATCTTCAATGGGAATTGCTTGCCTAAAGTTTGTAGGATATTTTATCTTCTTATCGGTGGCCCATCTATATATCAGAATCAAAAACGTATTGTATCATGTCCGAATACACGAATGCTTCTTGACGAATGATGCCCGTAGCGAGGCAAGCCTCAATACTTGTATACCCATCTGTAGGGTGGACCAGCTGTGAAATCCAAGGGTTTTTGCTCCCAGTTACAGATCTTGCGATATAATTCCATTGGTCTTAATATGAAGATATCAACTCGTCACTTTAGCAGCTTGACAAATTCTTCTATTCGATACAGTGTCACCAATTCAACTCAGGCTTTCAGTACAAACCTGTACATACATGGACATTTTCTTCAAAAACTTAATCTTTCCATAGTACTAGCACTCTGGTTGTACCAGATCTGACATCCATATGCCAAACGAACCAGTGATTTGTAAGATAAATTTGACCTTTTGATCAATGTGTCTGGAATGAAAGAGTCGTTGAAGGGCCACAATTACTTTTTATGCTTTATTGAGCATAATTTTGACATGTTCAGATACTTTTCATAATAAAAACCGAGGTATCGAACACCGGATTTATGCGGAACCCGTTCTGAACTACCTCACGAGCCATAATGTGGAAATCTTTCTAATTACGTTTCAGGTCTTGTTTGGCCTCCACTAGCGTTGTCCGGAACAAAATTGCTTCGCACTTCTGCGCATTGATTTTTTCAGTACCTCCATTCCCTGCCATTCTTTCCATCACTTTCTTCATCGCACAACGCTCATGCAATCTGCATTCACATTACGTCGCTTCGTCCTTTGAGCCACGCAGACAATGTTTAATACATTGGTATAAGGGGGCACACTACTTAATGTGTACACCTAGTCCAAAATCGTGATCAGCTCTCAAAGATAAAACAAATTCAATATGATACGATGCATTCAAAAAAAAATGTGAGTAACTGTCTCTTCAGTATCTCCCCGATAGGGTCTACAATGCCCGAAGATACTGAGCTCATAAAAGCAGAAGGGTTTTCCAATAAGAGGCGTTAGTTTGGATAGCTCGCTATTTCGCTAGATGTCACTTTTAAAGCTGTCATTTTTTGACATATGACAAGTAAAAACTACGCCATTTATAAAAATAGAAAGATACGCGCTTCAACAATGCATTTAAATTATTAAAATCACTAAAAACGGTGAAACTTTTGGCAGAGACGTTTCGTAAAACGCCAACATATTTTGGGTCATCGTGAAGCACCTTGTCGGACCCCAATACAGAAATTGGTGGGAAGATTCGAGCTGTTGGGACAACTTGGTGATGTAAAGAATGAAACCCGTGCACATCAGAACAGCCGAGAATATTGCTGCTGTAGCTGAAAGTGTTGAAGAAAACCAAGGTTTGTCCATTCCTCGTCGTTCTTTGGAATCAGGCATTGCGCAAACGTCATTACACCGTATTTTGCATAAAGATTGGGATCTTAAGGCTTATAAAGTTCAGTTAACACAAGAACTCAAGCCGGCCGATCATCAACAACGTCGTGCCTTTGCAGATTGGGTCCTTGCAATGCATGAAAATGATCCGGAATTCCATCGAAAGATCATCTTGAGAGTCCCATTTCCACCTCGGTGGCTTCGTCAACAAGCAAAATTGTCGTATCTGGAGCTCGGAAAACTCAAGAGTTATTGTTGAAAAGCCTCTCTGTCCTCAACGTGTGCTTGCTTGGTGCGGTTTCTGGTCCGGCATAGTCATTGGACCTTACTTTTTCGAAAATGAGGCTGGAGCACTGTTACGGTGAATGGATTGTGCTAGCGAGAGATGATTAATGATTTTTTATGGCCAGAATTGGATGGTATTGACCTGGGTAACGTTTACTTTCAACAAAATGGCGCTACATGCCACACAAGCAACGAAACCATTGATCTTTTACGGGAAAAGTTTCCGGACCGTGTCATCTCTCGGAGGTGATCACAACTGGTATATAGTGTTTTCAATAGCAGATTTGTCTCGTCCTGAATAAATTAGAATTGTGTCATCAGCATATAATGTGTGATACCCCGTCAGCCCACATGTATTTAGACTATTTGTGTATAGCAGGAACAACGTTGGACCAAGTATTGAACCCTGGCGAACTCCTGTTTTCGTAGGTCTGGACATTGTTGACTAAAGCTCTCTGCTATCTTCCCTCCAAGTAATTCTTAAACTACTGCTAAGGACTACCCTGAATACCATACAATTCAAGTTTACGAAGCAAGAGATCATGGTCCAACTGTATCAAATGCTTTCTTCAAGTTCACAAAAATTACGATGACATAATCACCTCTGTCAAGTCCCAGATTGATGAAACGTGTGACAGAATGTACGGCATCCAAAGTACTCTTGTTCTTTTGAAAACCAAACGACGTTGTCTTAAGATAGTGTTTTCAACTAAGAATTATGTCAATCGATTGTTTAGTATTTTTTTAAATATCTTACTAAATCCCGTCAGCAGCGCAACCTGGCGATAGTTGTTCGGGTCGAGACGATCATCACTCTTAAATATATGTACTATTTTTGCAAGTTTTTTTCTTCCGGAAATGACTCATTCCTAATATGCACGTTTATAAAATCAATTAATTTTTTTGCATCAATATTGATCTTGATCACTTCGGCTGCCAATAGCCGAACTATACGAGTATCTTTTCCGCTTTGTCCAAGCACGTTGCGATGAACTTTTTCTGACTTTTTGGAAGCTTTTTCAGAGGAACCAGCAGAACTGCGGGCTGGTTTCTTCTTCTTATTTTAGTTTTCAAATACAGAATAAAATTTAAATCATCTTGATTGGAACTACCTTCAATGTTTTCTTCAACTTGCATTTCTGCCTTTGTTACACTTGATTTTGTGGCTGCGTGTTTTGAGGCCTCATCCTTTTCTAGAATAGATCTTTGAGGCACTGTATCTGTAGCCTTAGTTGATCATTTTCTTTTTGCAGTTTGATTATTTGTTGATTGTCCGCTATTATTTGCAGCTTGCATCCGCCATCTGCGGAGTTTTTTTCGTTGTGTTTTCTCTTGTTGTTTATCGCCAGTTTCGTAATCGTCGTTTCTCCAGGTTGCCTCAATGGTGGGAAGCCGTCGGGCTCCTCCATACCAGCGGTCCTGAAGTTTTCTTGGGTTCTTCGCTTTTCTTTACTAATCAAAGTCCAACAATATTCGATAGAAATTTCCTGAGTCAATTGCTTCGACAATATAAGCTTTTTCTGATAAAAATTAATTTCGGACTGTTATTTCAAAAATTAATTTAATTTTGAAAATATTTTGACAGAGTTACGAGTACGGTTCCGGACGAGGGAAATTTTCGCGAAGAACAAACAGTTTTCTCAAAAACGTCTTACTTTCGACTTTATTTTTACAAAAGTGAGAGATCTACTTTCGAATACATTTCCTTTTATACTTAATCCTAATCGTTAACTAAACAAGTGTTTATTGAAACATATTTGTGTAAAATCTTATCTTATTTCAAATACGAAAACATTTCATTTTGGTCCTAATTGCTAAATACACATGACAGATTCAACATCATCTATGCTTGTTCAAATCTTATTTTGAATATACATTTCTTAATTGTTAAATAAACATCATACAAATTATTGATTTTTGGGTCAAATGTGGATTTTAAAATGTTATCGGCTTATTTGGAATATCTGGTAACAATTTGGTTATCATTTCGTTGTCGGTTATTCGTTGTTGGTTTGTTGACGTGACTACAGGAACGATTTAAAAGACGTCTATACGCAAAGATTGCTACGATTTCTCCCTGGCGTTTCGATATTTCATATTCCATATGGGGCTCCAAGCTATCAATTCTAGACATTTTGAAGCGTGCCCACAATTGTGTCGCATGGAATTCAACCACTTTTACGTTCTTTTTGTAAAATTTTCATTTAAATGTTACCTCTACGAAATGTTATCGCAATTTAACAGCAAACGTACCAGAAGCTAATTTTCTGAAAAATGTTGTCAGGGCTTGTTTCTTATCCTCCGTTTATGTACAAAACAAGTTGAATTAGCAGGAAAGTGCTCCTGCCAGAAGGGTATTGTAAAACAATTAGTAAATCAAACAATATATTCTGCATATCAAAACTTGACTAATATACAGATTGCATAAATTGAGTTCGAAGAATTATTATGGTTATAATATGTCTATATTCGCCGCCAATTTGTTTCAAGTGTTTTGACCCCGTCGCTTAATTAGTCATGATAACCCATCAAAATTGTTACATGTACAAATAATTCTGCGAGTTACTGTCGCAATTGTTTTCACAAGAATTAAGAACATCAACAAATGAATTTACTCGAAACCACGAGAACCCAACAAGCATTATCAACATCTGAAACTGTCACTGCCCATTCATTACGCTGCTGGAATGTTCCCGCTAATTCACCAATGTACGAGAACTGGGTTGAATGATTAAGAGACCCTATATAAAGGCGAGCTGAATGAATGGGGGGATCATTCATTACAACCGCGATAGAAAACTGCGATACGCGAAGTACAGGCGATATTGATTGTTTGAGTGTGAAGTGATTTTAAGTAGACAATTGCGATAGAAATTTATGGACAAGTGGAAGGTAGAATTTTAATAGTGAAAATTAAAGTTGTTAAATTGTTTGTGAAGTGATTGTGCAATTTTGACGAATCAAATAAACTCTTTTAATTTAATTTAAAAGACATTGCGTTTTCACTTTCCCGGAACATTATAATTATTGGCCGCGAACCAATAACACGCGACAATGGTGTCAAGAAGTGAGAAAGAAAATTTTGGAAGTGAAAACGATTAAACATTTTTGAAGTGCACAATAGTGAGAATTAACGTGGAAACTGGTGGAAAAATAGCCGAAACAATAAAAATGCCAGGAAATTAACATCTAATGGAGCAAATTGGAGCTCAAAGAGGAGTTGGAACAACGAAATCTGGCCAGACAAGGTACAAAGGCCATATTGATTGCACGCTTGCGTGACGCGATCGAGTCCGAAGGCGTGAATCTGGATTCGGGTGAGCTCTCAGATGCGGAAAAAGGCGCAGAAGGTGGAGAAGTAGAAATACCGAAATCAAAGGAGTCAGATAATGCGCTAATGTAAATGTTAATGGGTGATGTCATCCAGTCTGACTGCGAAGCTAGATGACCAATCAGCGAAGCTGAATGAACAGTCATCCAGTCTAACTGCGAACCTTAATGAACAATCAGCGAAGCTTAATGAACAATCAGCGAAGCTTAATGAACAATCAGCGAAGCTTAATGAACAATCAGCGAAGTTTAATGAACAATCAGCGAAGCTGGATCAACAAGCGATCGAAATCAAGGCAGATTTTCAGAAACAGTCCACCGAAATAAAAGTGGAGCTCGGTAGTCTTAACAAACAAATTAAAGGCGTCGAGGAAAAGGTTGACCAGGTCGAGGAAAAGGTTTACCAGGTCGAGGAAAAGGTCAGCTAGGTCGAAGAGAGAATGAACCACGAGATGGAAAAAGTGAAAAAAGAATTGGAAGCAGCGAAGGCAGTAATAACCACTTCACCAGACCCGCTTATAACCGCAGCGCAAAGCACATCCAGAAATGTGCAAGCACCAATATTCGATGGGCAAACGGTCTGGAGTATTTACAAAATCCAGTTTGAAGCAGCCGCTAGGATAAATCACTGGGATGAGCGGGAACGAGCAACTGCATTAATTTTTGCCCTAAGAGGCCCAGCTGCCGAGCTTTTGCGGACTATCCCCGTTGAGCTGCATTCAAACCCGGCTGCTATAATGAATGCGCTGGACATGCGTTATGGAGACGATCATCTGAAGCAGATTTACCGGGCACAGCTACGGCATCGGATGCAGAAGTCTGGCGAAACGTTGCCGCAGCTAGCACAAGACATTGAGCAACTGGCACTTTTGGCTTACCCAGCGTACGACCCAGAGCATCGAGATGACGCAGCAACAGAAGCATTCATCAGCGCCTTAAAGGACAAGGAATTGCAACAAGCCGTGCGGTTAGCTCAATAGCAAACGGTTAAGGACGCATTGATTTATAGTCTTAACTTCGAGGCAATACAAAATGTGACTCGTATCACTGCCCGGGTCCATGAGGTAGTGGCAGACGAATGCAGGTGTGAGCGCGTGGAAAATGAGCGAGAGCCGCAGGCAAATGGAGCGCCTAGATGCTGGGATTGCGGTGAGAAGGGGCACCTGCAAAGAGACTGCAAGAAGCGAAGAAAACGGAGCTATTGTCCAGGATGGTGGAGATCCAGACCGTGTCAGGAGCCTTGAATGGAGGCTCACAAACTGCAAGGGCCAGCTTCGTGGGGCAAACGTTAGCTAGGAGGATCGACATCCCCAGTACCCCCATCACCGTGCCAAGGCAACATCGTGGAGAAGCAGACAGATGCCTTCCTGGTCAAGTTGATGAAGAACATTGCAGCATAACAAACGACACTGGTGCAACCCGATCGACTGCCCGACCAGACCTAGTGAGGCCCCAACTACTTCACAAAGGCAGAGTTCATGGAAATGCTGACGCCCTATCTCGTCATCCATGTCCAGCTAACTGCAAGCATTGCCGGCGGATTGAGGAAAAGGAACCGACCGTTGATCTGCGAGTGATAACGGCCGGATTTGATGAAGGTTGGTCAGCGGAGGAGATTCGAAATGCCCAGTTAGCCAATGAAGACATCGGACCATTGCTCGTATGGAAGGAAACAACTGGGCGACCGGAGTGGAAGGACGTTTCGATGCATGGCGCAACCCTGAAAAGCTATTGGGCACAATGGAACTCCCTTCGGGTGGAGGGTGGCGTACTCAAGCGGAAATGGGAAACGACGGATGGCAGCTCCTATAGGATGCAAACTATACTACCCAAAAGCCGAATCCACGATGTGATTAAGGAAATGCATGAAAGATCCTCGGGAGGCCACCTTGGTGTTAACAAGACCTTAGCGAAATTGCGGGAAAGGTTCTACTGGCTCCACGCTTGAGAAAACGTAGAGAACTGGTGTCGCAGATGCACAATTTGCGCTTCCGTCAGTTGGCGACAACTGAGAGGGCAAATGCAAACCTATAACGTAGGCGTCCCATTCGAAAGGATTGCTGTTGACATCGCAGGACCCTTTCCTGAATCCGAATGGAGAAACCGATATACGCTGGTTGTAGCCGATTAATTCAGCAAGTGGCCCGAGGTCTACCCCATTCCCAACCAGGAAGCAACTACCGTAGCTGAACAGCTAGTGTTAAATTGGGTCAGTAGGTACGGCGTACCTTGCGAATTACATTCAGATCAAGGCCGAAACTTTGTCACTAATTTTTGGCGAAATGTGTGAGCTACTGGGAATACGGAAAACGAGGACAACACCGCTGCATCCCCAATCCGATGGAATGGTCGAACTATTCGTCTGCCAGCCGATATAAAGTTCGGAACACCCCCTGAGAAACCCCAAACGATCTCGGAGTACGAAAGTGATCTAAGGCAACGGTTGAACCAGATACATCGGACAGTGCGAAATCACCTCGAATCGGCTACTGACCGCATGAAGACCAGGTATGATCTCAAGGCAAATTCTACTGGCTTCCAGCAAGATGACTTAGTGTGGCTATATAACCCGCAACGGCGAAAGGGTAGGTCTCCAAAGTTGCAACATTACTGGGAAGGACCATACCGAGTCACAAAGCGAATTAACGACGTCGTATATCGCATACAGGAATACCGTAAGCCGAGAGCCAAAATGAAAATCGTGCATCTGGACCACCTTGCCCCATATTACACCCAGGGAGAATTGACTACAAACGGCGACACATCTTTTCGGGTCGAAAAAAACTGAGGTGGGGGCAGTGTTACCTGTACAAATAATTCTGCGAGTTACTGTCGCAATTGTTTTCACAACAAATGAATTTACTTGAAACCACGAGAACCCAACAAGCATTATCAACATCTGAAAGTGTCACTGCCCATTCATTACGCTGCTGGAATGTTCCCGCTAATTCATCAATGTACGAGAACTGAGTTGAATGATTAGAGACCCTATATAAAGGCGAGCTGAATGAATGGGGGGATCATTCATTACAACCGTGATAGAAAACTGCGATACGCGAAGTACAGGCGATATTGATTGTTCGAGTGTGAAGTGATTTTAAGTAGATAATTGCGATAGAAATTTATGGACAAGTGGAAGGTAGAATGTTAATAGTGAAAATTAAAGTTGTGAAATTGTTAGTGGTGATTGTGCATTTTTGACGAATCAAATAAACTCTTTTAATTTAATTTAAAAGACATTGCGTTTTCACTTTCCCGGAACATTAAAATTGTTGGCCGCGAACCAATAACACGCAACAATATTATAAACCATTTCTAAAATTTTTATCAAAATTCCTACTTATTTGTAGTGTCTAGGTCCATTGCAAACGTGTATCTCCCTAGTATCACGTGATAACGTTGTAGTTGTTAAATATTCAATCGGCTATAACTTGGCGGTTTATTGTTCGATTATTGTGAAATTTTCAGAACGCATACAATTGCTTTCAAAGACTTATATGGTAGATTTTGGGGAATTTAAGGACTCCATTTTGATTTTAACAGGCATAAATGTAAGATTTATAAAATGTACTATTATTAACAAAGTTGTTCGAATTTCGACTTCTAAGGTATTTGGTGTTCTTGTGCTCTAAAAGTCTCACCTCTGTGATTTTTCCACGATTTTTCGGGTCAACGGGGGGGACACAATATTCGTACAGTTCCCCTTCCCCTGCACCCCTCGAAACAAAACGTGCCATTTTAAGACCTGTTTTGAAAAGTTCTTATCAAGACCTTTCATTTGATACCCATGTTGCCTTCATGCGATGCATTTTTTTCGGAGGCCACTTCCCTATATGGGGAGACCCCATTAAAAACACCTTATAATTTTTTTCTTGGGATGAAACATTGAAGAGGGCATTGTAAAATGATTTTAGAATACCCTTAAAACCGAAAGAACAAGCAATGTGTCCACTATTTTGTCCGCTACTGTATATCGATGGCCTGTGCTCGTGTGCCAAAGCCAATACGCTCATAACGCCGGTTAACGTAGAGGGAAAAAACCAAAATTAACTTTTGCTAACACTCTGATTAGTCGAGTTCGCTGGAACAACTCGGGAGCGAACATGTCTTGCCGGGGCCATCATCGAATGTCCAAACCAGAGCATATCTACTAACAAGCAATTTTACATAGAACAAATTTCGCATCTAACGGTAGTTAACGTAAAAACCGATTTGTGTATGTATTGCGTAAAATTAAAAATCGATTTGTGTATGTATTGAGTAAAATTTATTTTCCTCTCAAATTGTTCGAAAGGAAAGAAAGAAATGCAAAATAATTTCTCTTATGTTATTTTACGTCCCTTTCTAATCGGAAAAACAGCTGGTGCAGTTGCTTGTTAGTATATATGCTCTGGTCCAAACAACGCACTCATCTGCCATAGAGCGCGGGACGCTGCATCCGATGGTTTTCGTTATGTAATCAACTTCGAAATCGTTCGTCGTTCACAATTCCGAATGCAATTTCTCTTGAGTTCTGAGAGTATCGTGCGGGGCGTGCACCCCTCGTTCTGTTCAATTAAATTCATCCCGTCCACCACATCCAAACTATCAGCCGAATAAACAATACACTAAAGCAAAGCCAAAGTGCTTTGGATTTTTCTGAGAGCTCTGCGCTCGCTCACCTCAAACCCACTTGACTGTGTCTAAGCATTTGTCGCGAATCGAAATGATCAACTTTGCCATGAAAATTTACTTGTACGATTCATCCAAACCACATATGTAACATATAGCCAGTTTCGAATTTTCCTGACAACCCGAAATTTTTCGTTACTTTTAATTTTCTTTTATTTTCAGATAACATTTTTTGCATTTTAATGCCATATTCACGCTACACTGAAGGCAGGAAACCGTACGCGGAGTGGACGCAAAAACGGAAGGATTTTCTCAAGAAGACTTATGAACGAGGAAGTGCTGTTACGATATTCACTTATCATTGGGAATTCGTTGATTGCTTCGAGGCAAAGGTGCGTGCTTGCGTTCTTTTCGGGACAGGCGGTACCGGTTTATACAGAAAAGAAGGCGCTCTTCCCTGGGACGGGAGCGACGAGAATGCGGCAGAAAAATATAATCCGCCCCAGACTCCCCCAAAAACGCCGCCAGTAACGCCAACGCCACCTTCACCCCCAAAAACGCCGCCAGTAACGCCAACGCCACCGTCACCCCCAAAAACGCCGCCAGTAACGCCAACGCCGCCTCCAGGAGAAAATGAAAAGGAGAAAAAGGCCAAGATGGCGCAAGTTGAATCACTAAGGGAGTCACTAGCGAGATACGAAGAGCGATTGAAGACAGTGCGGTTGGCTAAGCAAATGTGCGCCCACCTGGGTGCCGTTAAAACTGACGCAGGAGAACGTGCGCAAGGCTGCGCGCAAATACAACACCTGGAAGCGGATCTAGCCGGCCATCGAGCCGATTACGAAGCCATTACGAACGAACATCTCCAAGTTATGAACGATATCCAACGCACGTGCAGGCGGGGCACCCAACCGAACATCCAATTAACCTGCACTCCGATCCCATTGCCTCCATTAGGAGCACCGGATGCGAAGAAACTAGGCAAACTTCCCGAACATTTAAAGAAATCCGCAATCCCTCCGATTGTTTACTCTAGTAAAGGTCTCTGCCTAGAATCGCCAGAGTGGTCGCAGTTGCAGCCACCTAAGTCTCAAGAGGCGGAAAACACCGAGATCAACGATCTGAGACGCGCCTGTCGCGTTTTAAACAGTTCAGGGGCCGAAATGGGCTGTGGCGCCGCCCCGAAAGACACTGTTCCCGCAGGTGCGGACCATCCTACAGATGCAGATGGCCAGAAGAAGCCAAACAAGAGTCTACAAGAATCCCACCAACTCGCGGACTTGGCAGCGCAGCTACAGTCTGACATCCACGCAGCCAAGGTGTCTAACAACGACGGCCGTCGAAGACTCATCGACCATTGCTCGAGGCTTAAAGCTCTTGAGAACTTAAATATCGAGTCGAGCGAGTTGATCTGTCGGATGATCGACCGGCAGAGAACAAGCAACGATCCCATCGTTGCATTGCGAAATAGGCAAATGGCGCGCTACATCGAGTACTTGAGATGGCAACTTATCCGCCTGACCCATGGGAACGAAGCGCAAGACGCCGAAATTCGGAAGCTCGAAAACCAAGTCAAGGGTCAAGATCTAGTGTTACAAGAATGCCTAGAGCTTAAAAACAGAATTTGTGGTGCGGCGAGGCAGAAACACCAAAGAACTAGCGACTTCGAGCCTTGCTCCTGGGACACAATGCCTTATTGATGTTTTAGCAATCTATTTTGGAAATTTAAATTTTTTGTACGAATAAAATTGCATTTGTATGTTTCATCAACGTGTTTAGTTTTTATTTGAATTATTTGACTGCCTTGGTAGGCGATGATTGATTTGCGTTCAAGGCGAATGGAAAATATTGGCGACTGACGTGCCTAAAACAATAGTAAAAATTCATAATCGGTCCAATTGCTACAAATTTTATAAAAACAAAGCAAGCTTCAAAGCATAAAGTCAAAAGCGTTTTATTCAATACTAATAGATAAAAATTTTCAAAGAATATAAAGCAAATTCCAAACAATAACAATAAAAGAAACAATGGCGCAAAATGGCTCTTTAAATTTATACATTATCATTAATCACATTTAAAAAAGAAATAAACTAGCAAATTCAAATCAATGAATGTTACATATTATTTCGTTCAACTGGAAATAGGAGAAAAAACCAACCAAGACTATCGTAAAATTATTTGTAAACAACACAACAGTGAACTTTGATCCTACACCTAAGATGTTATAACCTAATTCTGATAAAAATTCAATCAAAAACTTTATCTTGTACTAAAAAATTCTATAACAATGTTCCTAACCTTATCTCTAACCTAATATAATAAATATAACATATACCTAATTATTCTTTTTTGCCGTCTTGAACATTTCTTCGTACGTTTGAATTCTTGTCTTTAGCAAAAGTCAGTTTCAAACAATTGCAATATTTTTTTACGAGCCAGTCAAAAGCTAATTTTGATTTTATTGGGAAAACCATCACCGTCGAACTATACGAGCATTTATCGAATACCTGAAATTAATTTCCTGAAGAAATATCAAAAGTGGAAATACGTTCAAGGGAAGTCCCGGTCTAAGGACAGGCTTGATTTGAAGTCGGAAACTTTTGCTTCAACGACCTCTGAAAAAATTTCGTTCCCTCTCTCAGGGTTTGGTAGATGAACCAATTCAAAATGTGTGGATTCTACGTCTAGCACTCGTTGCGTGTAGACGTGTTTTTAATATTCTACGTCTAGCACTCGTTGCGTGTAGACGTGTTTTTAATCGCTCCTGTCATTAATTTTAAAAATTAATTAATTTTTCACAAAAGTCAGTTTCAAATAATTGAATTAATTTTGTACGAGTCAGTCAAAAGCAAGTTTTGATTTTATTGGGGAAGAATTAATCGTCGAAGGCATCGACCAACCATACCAATAAATCAAGAAAAGCAACAAACCAAAGACAACTCGGGACTGCTGTATGGAGGAGCCCGACGGCTTCCCTCCTTTGGGGGGCCCCGGGGAGAGTGACGGTGTGAAATTGGCAAGTGTCAACAAGCGGAGACACACGAGCACCCAGGATACCGCAGATGCCGGTCGCAAAACACAAGTGCTCGAGGATAGACAGGAAGTGTGCCGCCTTCGAAGTGAAATCGAAGAGCTAAAAGCAAGAATTCAAACGTATGAAGAAATGTTCAAGACGGCAAAACAAGTTCAAGAGAGTGGTCCGACACGAAAAATCGAAAAACAGAAGAAAGCTGCAACTCCAATAATAACTGAAGAGGTATTAAGTGCTGGTGGCACGAACGAAAGCCAGAACTACTTTGCGGCGCTGGATGGACTCCAGCAGGACATGGAGGTAGACGAAGGTAACAAAGACGATAATTTTATCTTATATTTAAAAAATAAAAATAATGAAAGTAGAAATAGGGAGAAGAAACCAGCCCGTAGTTCTGCTGGTCCTCCTCAAAAAGTAGCGAAGAATACCGAGAAAGTTCCGCCGATTAATGTCTTCGGGCAAAGCGGAAAAGACATGGTTCGGCTGTTGGCAGCCGAAAACAAATTGACAAATTTCGAAATCAAACGAGTAAATTCTGAGAAGCTGTCAATTAGAACGAAATCACTGGTTGATTTCAAATCAGCGAAAGATGCTTTGAATTCTGGGGAGGTTCCGCACTTCACCTATACCCCCAAGAGCGAGAAGAACCAGACGTTCTTGCTGAAGGGCTTGGACTGCGGAGAAGATACCGTCGATCTTCTTCAGGTTCTCAAGGAAACGGCGCCACAAATCGAGTTTATCTCAGTGAAAACATTCGCGACAAGAAGGTCGACGGTAGAAAAAAAAAACTTACCACTTTATTTGGTACAAATAACAAATAAGAGCAGTCCAAGCGCTCTTCAGCAAATCAGGTATTTAAATTTTCGAGTGGTGAGGTGGGAACGCCTCCAGAAACGAGAAATCAACCAGTGCTATCGCTGCCAACGATTTGGGCATTCGGCTGCCAACTGCGCCATGCATTACCGATGCGTTAAATGCAAAGACGTGCATGCTCCCGGTGAGTGCAAATTGGCTCAGACGGAGCCAAAAGAGAAGTTATATTGTGTGAACTGCGGTGTTTTTGGTCACCCGGCATCATATCGAGGATGCTCCCGATATCAGGATGCAAGATTGAAATCTGCCCCAAAACAAACACAAATACACCGCAGTGTCTTAGCTCCGAACTTCGTCAAGCCCGGAGTATCATTTGCACTCGCCGCTAGAGGACCAGCAGAAAATGCGGAAAATAGGGTAAATAATGTAAGTGGCAATAATGAGTTGCTTCTCAAAATTTATCAACAATTAAATTCCTTATCAGAGCGAATCGATAAACAAGATTCGAAAATTAACATTGTTTTTCAGCGTTTAGGACTTTCAAATGCCTCAAAATAAGTTGTCATCCAGCCACATTCCCACGGATAGGATTCGTCTCATCTCGATCAACGTCAACTCCATTGTTACTTTACATCGGCGTGATTATCTCCTTGAATTCATTGCCAGACAAAAGCCTGACATCCTGCTTCTAACCGAAACCCACCTCAGTTCATGGCACTTCATGACATTCAAGGATTTTGAATTCGTAAGAAACGATAGGGTAATAGGTGATGGGGGAGGTGGCACCGGGATATTGGTTCGAAGACCCTATTGTTTCCAAAATATTGAAAAAGTCGAATTCAAAAGCTTTGAATCTCTTGAAGTGTCCGTTATCAAAATCTCACTGCCAGGTGGGGATAACCTCTTCGTTATCTCTGCCTATGCAACTGGTGGAACTGTTCTCAAGCTCAAGGAGGAACTCAATTCCTTGTTCGAAATACTCGAATTGAACAGGCTGCATAGCTATTATATTCTTGCTGGTGACCTGAACGCCAAGCATACATCATGGCTGAACGCCACCAATAATCCAAGAGGTGTATTCCTGAAATCGTGGATAACAGAGAACCAAATTGAATACAGGTGCAATCTATATGGGTCGGAGTTCCCAACATACCCTAGGACAAATTCATATTTGGACCTTTGCATTGCTGACGCAAGACTCGAATTCAACTTTAATAGTCCTCAACGGAAACTGCTGGTGCTTCCTTATGATAGCGACCATAACGCAATCGTAATGGAAATCAATCATCACAGGGATGATTTCTTCCTCATTCCAGTTCAACATGAAAATCATCGGTTGAATTTCAAAAAAACAGGCTGGGGAAAGTTTCAAAAGAAGTTTAATCGGGAGTACCAGAAGCAATGTCCCCCTTCTGATGGCGGCAACTCTTGCTCAATGGTTCCTAATGACAGAAATCTAACTAACG
This sequence comes from Odontomyia ornata, assembly GCA_963969285.1. Classification (NCBI taxonomy): domain Eukaryota; kingdom Metazoa; phylum Arthropoda; class Insecta; order Diptera; family Stratiomyidae; genus Odontomyia; species Odontomyia ornata. Next base: position 457,139,715 of record OZ017738.1, on the reverse strand, counting down.
ATGAAATAGATGTCTATTTGTCGAAGTTAGAGAAGCTGACGTTGGAAACGATTGAGAAAGTAGTTCCCAAGATTAAACATCGAAACAATATGGAAGGATATGAAACACCAACCATCGCAAGGTTGAAAAGATTGAAAAGCCTCCTTCTCACACGCGTCAACAATATTTATCGACGATTTTTGGACTACAACCATCCCTCGTTGTCTTTGTTGAAATTACATCTGAAGAATGTCCGGAACTTAATCCGGTCATACTTCAGGAGTGAGGTCAGCAATCAATGGGCGGAAAAATTGAGGGGTATTAGCCCACAGGACCCAGACGGCGTGTTCGCGAAAGTGAATAGCATATTCCGCAAGAAGTCTCGAGTGAAGGTATCGAATCTTGAAGTCACTAGTGATGAGATAAATCTTCTCGATAGGGCTGGTATCGAAATTGATAGTACGACTCCGGATAGAAATGGAAAGAGGATTATTTGTGAAGGATTGGATAAACTTGCCCTGATTGGAACACATTTTGAATTGGTTCATCTACCAAACCCTGAGAGAGGGAACGAAATTTTTTCAGAGGTCGTTGAAGCAAAAGTTTCCGACTTCAAATCAAGCCTGAACGGCCAATCAATTCTTCATTTCAATGAAACATTAACATCTGACCTCATACCGAGCTTGAATCTAATTGATTATTTTGTCAGCTATGAAGACTTGTGTTTCATATTTCGCAAGATAAACAACAAGAAATCATGTGGTAATGATGGTATTCCAAATGTAGTTCTCCGACATTTGCCTGAGGTTGCTATTAGGAACTATTGCATATTGTTCAACAACATGTTGAGCAATTCATATTTCCCAAATGAGTGGAAAAAGGCTAAGGTATTTCCGATCTTGAAGAAAGGAAAAGAATCTTCATGCCCGAAAAGCTATCGCCCAATCAGCTTGCTGCCTAACATCAGCAAGGTGTTTGAAGTGATACTCAACAGAGCATTAAACGCCCACATTGAGGAAAATGAGTTGATGCCGAATTGCCAATTTAGTTTTCGTGCCAGGCATTCGACCACACATGCAATAACGAAAGTAACCTCAGACATCTGTTGGAAACTAAATGATAGACAATGTGTTGGAGCATGTCTCATTGATATGGAGAAAGCCTTTGATACGGTATGGTTAGATGGACTTATTTTTAAACTTCTTCAGGACAAGTTCCCCAGACACCTTGTCGCCATGATGTGTAATATGTTATACGGGAAATCGTTTGTTGTAACCGATGGAAATCTGACAACAATGCGCGAGTTCAAGGTCTTGAATGGTCTACAGCAGGGAACAGTTACTGCGCCTCTGCTCTTCTCAATCTTCATTCGCAAGCTATTGAACGGCTTTGATTTTAACGTCTCGCCAAAGCGATCATTGGTAGCGTTTGCTGATGATCTGATCATCTACACGGCTGACCGAAAAGCTACAATAGTTCAGAGCAATCTCCAAAAAATGTTCAATGATGTACAGCTGTACACTGACAATTGGCGAATGAAAATCAATGCGCAGAAGTGTGAAACAATCTTGTTTCGGACAACGCTGCAGGGGGTCAGTCAAGACCTGAAACGTAATTGGAAAGATTTCCACATCATGGCTGGCGAGGGTAGTTCAGAACGAATTCCACATAAATCCTGTGTTCGATACCTCGGTGTTTATCTCGATCAGTATCTGTACTATACTGAACATGTGAAAATCATGCTCAGTAAAGCACTTAAAGTAGTCATGGCCCTTCGAAAACTCTTTCATTCCAGATACATTGATCAAAAGGTCAAAATTATCTGTTACAAGACACTGGTTAGACCAGTTTTGACCTATGGATGTCAGATCTGGTACAACCAGAGTGCTAGTACTATGGAAAAATTAAGAGTTTTCGAAAGGAAATGTCTTCGTGCATGTACTGGTTTGTACAGAAAGCCTGAGACGGATTGGAAACATTATATATCGAATAGAAGAATTTATCAAACTGCTGAAGTGACTAGAGTCGATATCTTCATATTGAAGCTTCTTCGGAATCATATTGCAAGATCTGTGACTGTGAGTGAAAACCCTTGGATTTCACAGCCGTTCCACCCTACAGACGGGTATATAGCGACTTGCCTCGCTACTGGCTTCATTCCTCCAGAAGCATTCGTGTATTTGGACATGAATGGATATGTTTTTGATTCTGACGGCGTCCCAGTCATATATCACATATATCGACGGGCCACCGATAAGAAGATAAAATATCCTCCGAATTTGAGTTCACGAGACCAAGGATTTCAATGGAGATACTCATTTGCTAGATTCGTTGAAGCTGATCGAGTTGAGACGGCGCAATCCAGGTATTGGTGGCTGAATGACAATGTCTAAATTTTTCGTGTTTGTTTTCAGTTTTGGTGTTTTTCGTTATTTAGTTTTTGAGTTTCAGCTCATTATTGCTACATTTAGTATTTTATATATTTTTGTTAAAATCAGGTATAGGTTAGGTATATGTAATGTTTACTATATTCCGTTAGAGATAAGATTAAACACTTAGGTTAGGAACATTGTTATAGTATTTTTAGTATAAGATAAAGTTTTTTTGATTGTATTTTATTAGAAATAAGTTACAACATATTAGGTGTAGGATCAAAGTTTCACTGTTGTGTATTAATTATAAATAATTTTAGGATAGTGTTGGTTGGTTTTTTCTCCTTTTTCCAATTGAATTGTAAAAATATGTAATAATCGTAATTAATTGCATTTGCTATAGTTTTTTTTTTTGATGTAATGAGTTTATGATAACGTACAAATTTAGAGAGCCATTTGGGCCATTAAGTTTTTTTATTGTTATTATTTGGAATTTGCTTTATATTCTTTTAAAATTTATAACGATGAGTATTAAATAAAGCGCTTTTGACTTTGACTTTGAAGTAACCTCAGACATCTGTTGGAAACTAAATGATAGACAATGTGTTGGAGCGTGTCTCATTGATATGGAGAAAGCCTTTGATACGGTATGGTTAGATGGACTTATTTTTAAACTTCTTCAGGACAAGTTCCCCAGACACCTTGTCGCCACGATGTGTAATATGTTATACGGGAAATCGTTTGTTGTAACCGATGGAAATCTGACAACAATGCGCGAGCTCAAGGTCTTGAATGGTCTACAGCAGGGAACAGTTACTGCGCCTCTGCTCTTCTCAATCTTCATTCGCAAGCTATTGAACGGCTTTGATTTTAACGTCTCGCCAAAGCGATCATTGGTAGCGTTTGCTGATGATCTGATCATCTACACGGCTGACCGAAAAGCTACAATAGTTCAGAGCAATCTCCAAAAAATGTTCAATGATGTACAGCTGTACACTGACAATTGGCGAATGAAAATCAATGCGCAGAAGTGTGAAACAATCTTGTTTCGGACAACGCTGCAGGGGGTCAGTCAAGACCTGAAACGTAATTGGAAAGATTTCCACATCATGGCTGGCGAGGGTAGTTCAGAACGAATTCCACATAAATCCTGTGTTCGATACCTCGGTGTTTATCTCGATCAGTATCTGTACTATACTGAACATGTGAAAATCATGCTCAGTAAAGCACTTAAAGTAGTCTTGGCCCTTCGAAAACTCTTTCATTCCAGATACATTGATCAAAAGGTCAAAATTATCTGTTACAAGACACTGATTAGACCAGTTTTGACCTATGGATGTCAGATCTGGTACAACCAGAGTGCTAGTACTATGGAAAAATTAAGAGTTTTCGAAAGGAAATGTCTTCGTGCATGTACTGGTTTGTACAGAAAGCCTGAGACGGATTGGAAACATTATATATCGAATAGAAGAATTTATCAAACTGCTGAAGTGACTAGAGTCGATATCTTCATATTGAAGCTTCTTCGGAATCATATCGCAAGATCTGTGACTGTGAGTGAAAACCCTTGGATTTCACAGCCGTTCCACCCTACAGACGGGTATATAGCGACTTGCCTCGCTACTGGCTTCATTCCTCCAGAAGCATTCGTGTATTTGGACATGAATGGATATGTTTTTGATTCTGACGGCGTCCCAGTCATATATCACATATATCGACGGGCCACCGATAAGAAGATAAAATATCCTCCGAACTTGAGTTCACGAGACCAACGATTTCAATGGAGATACTCATTTGCTAGATTCGTTGAAGCTGATCGAGTTGAGACGGCGCAATCCAGGTATTGATGGCTGAATGACAATGTCTAAATTTTTCGTGTTTGTTTTCAGTTTTGGTGTTTTTCGTTATTTAGTTTTTGAGTTTCAGCTCATTATTGCTACATTTAGTATTGTTATATATTTTTGTTAAAATCAGGTATAGGTTAGGTATATGTAATGTTTACTATATTCCGTTAGAGATAAGATTAAACACTTAGGTTAGGAACATTGTTATAGTATTTTTAGTATAAGATAAAGTTTTTTTGATTGTATTTTATTAGAAATAAGTTACAACATATTAGGTGTAGGATCAAAGTTTCACTGTTGTGTATTAATTATAAATAATTTTTGGATAGTGTTGGTTGGTTTTTTCTCCTTTTTCCAATTGAATTGTAAAAATATGTAATAATCGTAATTAATTGCATTTGCTATAGTTTTTTTTTTTTGATGAAATGAGTTTACGATAACGTACAAATTTAGAGAGCCATTTGGGCCATTAAGTGTTTTGATTGTTATTATTTGGAATTTGCTTTATATTCTTTTAAAATTTATAACGATGAGTATTAAATAAAGCGCTTTTGACTTTGACTTTGACTTTGATCGGTCTAAGGACATTCCCTCTAGTCCCGCTGCGAAAGCAACGAGATGGAGGAGCCCGATGGCTTCAGCCATCAATCGGAAGGACCATGCCCATCGCCAATGATGATGGGCGAAAAAAAAACGTAAAAGAAAATACGAGAATCAAGAACAAAACCCGACAATCCTATCGGTTATCGAGATCGAACAGCTGATCCGAGAAAAAGAGAAAGCTGAAAAATTCGAAAAGGAAAATGAAGAACTCAAGCTTCGAGTTAAATTGTTAGAAGCACTTGTTGGAACGTTAACGTTCAACAAGGATAGAGATATCAAGAAAGGCCGACAACCACACTCAAAATCTGAAGACAAGAAAACTAAAAAGCCACAGGAAGAAGCTAATTAAGAGGATGTCCTCAGCGCAGGAGGCGCAAACGGCAGCAGAAATTATTATGCAGCGCTAGCTGGTCTTGAAGAAACGATGAACGTTGAAGAGGATTGTAATGTGACGCCTACGCCCAGGAATCGAAGTGATTCCGATCCCGAACCCTTGTAACCTGCCAGATGGATATGTCCTCGAAGTGCCAGCGGACTTCATCTGTTGTGCGGATATCGTTGTGCAGAAAATATTTTTTTTCTGTCCAAATATTTAGATCCGTCGATATAAATATTCGAAATATAGAATTAATCCAACCCCGGCACATTTCGAGACATAGCCATCTGGAAATGCCCCTCCACCGTGGCCATCGAGAAAACTATGCCACTGGCGACATCTGGAGAAGCACATTTCCGCCATATGAAGTGCCATTCCACGCACAGATGTTTTGTCCGAGGTGACAACCGAAATTTTGACAGCCACATGTCGGCTTAGTTTTTCGTGGCTGTCGTCTTCGAATATGTCCAGTGTCGCGAAATATCGGAAGAACCAGAGATAGCAGCTGCTAATTGTTGGGTGCGGCAGAGTCCGGATTTCGCTCTCGTTTGTGCCGAAAATATCTATAGAAAGGTAAGTCTGCTAACGGATATTTCCCGAGTTCCGTCCCTAACCTCATTCTTGATAGAAAATCGCAAGAATCCGGAACGAAAATTGTTGCGTTCGTATGATAATTTTGTTTTCAGCTGGTTGCACGAAAGTTTTCACATCTGCAAACAATTTTCTTGAATGGTCAGATGTCTTTTTGAAAAGTGACAATTGTGACAATGAACTGACTCGGTATTGTGATCCACTAGAGCTTTGCTGCTATTATTGCGAAGCTATGCAGCGGCTGATCACCTCATCAAATTTAACGTTGCGTGAACTGCGGACTAAGTGGAAATATACCTTCGATAAAACATTCAGTCGGTATCAAAGAAGAAGTTCCAGAAGAGGAATTGTTGGCGGATGTGAGGGCATTCGTGCGGCCGGCTGAAAACAAAATTATAGAAATAGTAACAAATGAAGATGATGATGACGACGAGGATTGGCAACCACTTTCCGAATTGATTGCACGAAATCAGGAGAATAAACTATCAACGGCGATCAGCGATGATAATGATGAGAATGATGGTAATCAAAAAGTTATGAAAATGTCAAAGAAGAAATGTCACTGACAACATAAACAAGAGATTTTGTTGCTTAAATTTTTATCATATTTCATAGAGGATTTGATGATTTCTCGCAGCAGTTAATAATAAATTTTCAATGTGAAAATGAATTTCAACCAATTGTGTCGGATATGTGCCGAAAGAGCGTTGTTGAATTATGGAACCTATTTTCAAAGTTGTTAGTCAGCGAGAATAATGATTTACCCGACCAAATATGCATCAGATGCCTTGACGTTATCCATCAATCGTACAATTTTCTGGAAAAATGTGAAACATCTCGCCAACACTTAATACAAATCAGAGACGCACAATATATACCTATAGAGGAAGAAATTGTAACACCAAAGGAGGACAATTCAGGTTACAGTTTCTAATATCAATCGTTACCTATTTTTAAATTCTGGATGTCATAACATGAAATCAAGATTTATCTCAGAGTCAGCTGGTTTCCATTTAAGAAAAATAGTTAGATCAAACTGCACGATATTTACATTCGAGATTTAAACGTGATATCAAGGTGATTGGCTTAAAGAAAAGATTTGCTTGTACATTTGAATATTTACAACTTAATGAAATAAGGCTGAACGAATTTTGTAACTATCAAAGATTAATTAAATTAATTATTTTGTCATTAATATAAGCAAAATTTCATGTTATGGCGCCACAGTTGATATCATTTTGTACATAAACTCAAATTCTGTTAATTATATAGTAAATTTTATGCGAATAAGCATTCCGTTTGCATCGATTCAGAATGTTTAGTAGAAACATTATCATATACCTAAATAGGATGCAGAAATGTTAGCTGTAGAACAAAGATTTGAACAACAAGTTAATATAGTTCTAAATATTTATTGAAAGTTGAGTGTTGTGGGCTGGGGTTTGTTTTTTTTTATTGAATCTGAAAAAAAAGTAAGAATTAAAGAAATTCAGAAGTTCTCCTAGTCATTCGGCCCAAAAATATTAAGAAATATTTTTATGGAATAAGTTCCAAAATTGCCGGACGTAATCGTTTAATTACAACAAATAATAACCCATTTAAAATAAACACCTAGAGCAAAACAAACACTTAGTAATAATAATACACAAATAATCTAGAAACCCTACAACTAACCCATTTAAGAAAACACGATAAATAAGAGAACGAAATTTTATCAAACAGAAACGATAAATCTATTTAGCTAAATTAAGTATAACGGATAACGATACAATATATGCAACTTAAATTTAATTACACTAGATAAAAACAAACAAAACGGTAGAATTTCAGACTTAAGTTAATAACATCAATTTAAATGTATTGCAGGATTTAGAAGCATGTAAAGATTTAACTTTAGTTTATGTATCGATTATTCCATTAACACCACAGAATTAACAACCGTAACAACTGTCAAGAGAACGCGTAAACGGCAAGCTGGAACGAAAAGTAGTCAGCACACCGATAGAGAAAGCACTTAATTTAAATACACAACAAGGCGAATTTGTTCGAGCAACAAACGACTGAGCCTAATTTTGTATTTAGATGAAGCAAGAATCCTTTACTAATAATATGAACACATGACAACCAACCAACCACAACACGATAATTTGCATAATCTTAGTTTACTTTACTTTAGCTTCGTTATGTTACCTTAGTTCCACACTCCTTTAACCTTTGAATTATTAAGGAGAAAATCAATTTCAACAAATTTGAACAAGGATTAGTAAAATAGCTATTAACCGTATTTTTCGATAATCATTAAACCTAATATTAAACACGAATGATTAATGGTATAAAATTTTCATACAGATTACGTCAAAATAGGACATTTAAGTAAAGTAGCTTACAGGATAAGGATAGATAAAAATAGAAATACTGATAGAAAGATTATATCGATTTGTAGGACCTAAATAAAAAAAAATAATATGAATTGCTAAGCAACTAACGACTTTCCTTTTCAGTGGCTCGTTTTTTTTTCAGCGTGAAAGGGAAGTGCAGGGTAGGTATGCCGTCGCGAGGTTAGGGTTTCGACAAATCCGCTGAAGTCGGTTTCGCGTCGCGCGCGGTACGCGGTACCTTTGTTTGTTTCGCCATTTCTTTAGAGTAGTTTTCTTCGGTTTAAGTTCGAGTAGTATATTTTTCGGTACCGCGTCGGTGAATCGGTAACGCGCCTATGGGATTTTGTAGCGTTTTTGATTTGAGATCTGTGGATAGATCACATCCAGAACTAACGTAATGTAGGTTTCTCGTTCTGGATGAGTAATTGTTGACGCGTTTGAAAAACGGGCAAGTTCAGGTGACTGAAATATTGTGATTGAGCGTAATCCATTCGGAGACCCGCGACCGAAATCCTCTCCGAACTAGCTGGCCGACAAGCAGTCACCGCGTGAATGGATTACGGTGCACGGATTGGTTGACCTGTTGGTACCATCCGTTGGCACTACTCAGACTTAACGTCTAGAACCGATGAGAGGTCGGTTCCGCGTTCGAGCTGAAGGTAGAAAAATCATTACAGGATACACGTCAAAATTAGATAATGACCATTGAATATCTTAGAGTTAAAAATCGGGAGAAAAAACCAAAAGGTTTGTCTGCTGGCCCGTCTGTTGGTCCGTCCGTTAAGATTGATGAAAAAAAAGAAAAAATAAGAAAGAGTCCCACCAAACAATGTGTTTGGGCAAACGGGCAAAGATATGGTTCGGCTTTTGGCAGCCGAAAATAAACTAAAAGATTTTCAGGTATAAAGAGTCATCTACCAAACTCTGAGAGAGGGAACGAAATTTTTTCAGAGGTCGTTGAAGCAAAAGTTTCCGACTTCAAATCAAGCCTGAACGGCCAATCAATTCTTCATTTCAATGAAACCTTAACATCTGACCTCATACCGAGCTTGAATCTAATTGATTATTTTGTCAGCTATGAAGACTTGTGTTTCATATTTCGCAAGATAAACAACAAGAAATCATGTGGTAATGATGGTATTCCAAATGTAGTTCTCCGACATTTGCCTGAGGTTGCTATTAGGAACTATTGCATATTATGTATAGTGTCGGAATTTTTTTTCTGCGGTACGTACAAACGTTAAAATAAAATCAATTTTTTCCTTAAACCGCAGAATTTATTTAATAAAAAGGTAAATGTACATTTCGGAAACAATCGTGTTCCTTCTTCAGTACCAACTGACTTATTTGTCTAAAACATCAACCTTATATACAAACAACATTCAATGAACGAGAAAACCAATTAAATAGTAATTACAAAAGACAGTCATAAAAACCTAATTGCTGAGGATATACTCAAATGAACTTGAATAGGGGTGATGACGCGTTACCTGTATCATGATTCATTCGCTGTTGTTGTGGAATTTTTTGAATCTCAATACTTTCGATGATATCTAGCTTCCGTATGTCGCTTACCTGGCTTATGACCTTCAAATTGTCCGTCTTGATCATATGTCCTGATTCGACAATGTGTTGCGCGACTGCCGATCGTATGTCGTTATTCCCTCTTCGCTTTTTAATAGCATTTTCCGCCTCGCTCAGATGTTCTTTGCACCTTGTAGTTGCTGGACGTCTTGTTTGTCCGATGTAGACCATGTTGCATTCGGGACAGTTGATCTGGTACACTCCGCTTTGTTCGTTGACTTTGCGAGGATCCTTGACAGACCTGAGAAGGCTTCCTAATTTTAGTTTCCTGCTAGATGGTACCATTTCGATGTTTACAGATTTCAATATCTTTTTCATTTTTGTTGTTACGTTAGTATGTCTCACTGGTGCGCGTTTGATGGTATCCATGTGTTTGTTTTGTATACCAAGTGTCGTTAATCCGTTACGTTTGAGTTGATTTTCCTTTTTTCTGACTATACTCCGAATCGTGTCACACTTGTATCCGTTCATTTCTGCATTCTTGGTTATGTAGGATTCCTCTTTGCGTCGTTCGTCACTTGATAGCGGGATGGTCAGCATACGGTGAATCATAGCATGATATGGTGCCATCTTTTGAGAAAAACTGTGTGAGGACGTTGCTGGAATTGTCCTCTGAGTTTGCGTTGCTTTTCTATGAATTCCAAAACTCAATGCCCCATTGTTCCTGAATATATTTATATCCAAGAATGACAGCTTGTTATCCTTCTCCTGTTCCATGCTGAACTGTAAATTTTTGTGGATCGAATTGATACTCGTGAGTGTATGCTCCAATTTGTCCTTATCTACGATAGCTAAGATGTCATCAACGTATCGGATCCAAAATCTGGGAAGGAAACCTAGTTCTTCTAGGGTCATTTCAATGTTGGTCATGAAAATGTCACTTATGAGCGGTGATAATGGATTTCCCATGGCTACGCCACTTGTACCTTTAAAATATCGCTCTCTGAAGGTGAAATAATTTTCACTCATGCACAGGTGCGTTAGCTTCATTAGACTGCGTACCTCTTTGCGCCACTCCCATTCATTTGGTCTCAGTTCTAAGAGACGGTGTTCTAATAAGACTAGTGCTTCCCTTACCGGAATACTAGGAAATAATGCGTTTACGTCGAACGAAACCAAAAGTTCCGCATCGAGTATACTGCCGCAATTTTGGAGTCTGGTCACCGCTTCTTGACTATTTCTGACGGTTCTGGCGCTTATATTGTTACCAAAGATGTCGTTAAATCGCTGTAACAACCATTTCGAGATTTTGTGAGTCGGGGAGTTCACCGCAGCAATTATCTCCCTCATTTCGTTTCCGGGCTTATGAATCTTTGGCATACACCTTATTCGCGGTAAACACGGGTTGGACACTTTCAGCTTATGAAGGTTCTCGATGATATGTTCACAGTCTTTCAATGTTTTGTTGATCCTTTTAATAGAAAAACCTTATCAAAGAAATCAATAGTAAACCAGTCTACTGTATCCAAGCCGACAAAGGAAATAAGATTGTGATCATGGATAGACAACAATATGATGAAGCAGTGAACAATATTCTTAGCAATGGGAAATTCCTCGAATTAAGGAAAGATCCTCTTCCGGACTCTATTAAAAGGATCAACAAAACATTGAAAGACTGTGAACATATCATCGAGAACCTTCATAAGCTGAAAGTGTCCAACCCGTGTTTACCGCGAATAAGGTGTATGCCAAAGATTCATAAGCCCGGAAACGAAATGAGGGAGATAATTGCTGCGGTGAACTCCCCGACTCACAAAATCTCGAAATGGTTGTTACAGCGATTTAACGACATCTTTGGTAACAATATAAGCGCCAGAACCGTCAGAAATAGTCAAGAAGCGGTGACCAGACTCCAAAATTGCGGCAGTATACTCGATGCGGAACTTTTGGTTTCGTTCGACGTAAACGCATTATTTCCTAGTATTCCGGTAAGGGAAGCACTAGTCTTATTAGAACACCGTCTCTTAGAACTGAGACCAAATGAATGGGAGTGGCGCAAAGAGGTACGCAGTCTAATGAAGCTAACGCACCTGTGCATGAGTGAAAATTATTTCACCTTCAGAGAGCGATATTTTAAAGGTACAAGTGGCGTAGCCATGGGAAATCCATTATCACCGCTCATAAGTGACATTTTCATGACCAACATTGAAATGACCCTAGAAGAACTAGGTTTCCTTCCCAGATTTTGGATCCGATACGTTGATGACATCTTAGCTATCGTAGATAAGGACAAATTGGAGCATACACTCACGAGTATCAATTCGATCCACAAAAATTTACAGTTCAGCATGGAACAGGAGAAGGATAACAAGCTGTCATTCTTGGATATAAATATATTCAGGAACAATGGGGCATTGAGTTTTGGAATTCATAGAAAAGCAACGCAAACTCAGAGGACAATTCCAGCAACGTCCTCACACAGTTTTTCTCAAAAGATGGCACCATATCATGCTATGATTCACCGTATGCTGACCATCCCGCTATCAAGTGACGAACGACGCAAAGAGGAATCCTACATAACCAAGAATGCAGAAATGAACGGATACAAGTGTGACACGATTCGGAGTATAGTCAGAAAAAAGGAAAATCAACTCAAACGTAACGGATTAACGACACTTGGTATACAAAACAAACACATGGATACCATCAAACGCGCACCAGTGAGACATACTAACGTAACAACAAAAATGAAAAAGATATTGAAATCTGTAAACATCGAAATGGTACCATCTAGCAGGAAACTAAAATTAGGAAGCCTTCTCAGGTCTGTCAAGGATCCTCGCAAAGTCAACGAACAAAGCGGAGTGTACCAGATCAACTGTCCCGAATGCAACATGGTCTACATCGGACAAACAAGACGTCCAGCAACTACAAGGTGCAAAGAACATCTGAGCGAGGCGGAAAATGCTATTAAAAAGCGAAGAGGGAATAACGACATACGATCGGCAGTCGCGCAACACATTGTCGAATCAGGACATATGATCAAGACGGACAATTTGAAGGTCATAAGCCAGGTAAGCGACATACGGAAGCTAGATATCATCGAAAGTATTGAGATTCAAAAAATTCCACAACAACAGCGAATGAATCATGATACAGGTAACGCGTCATCACCCCTATTCAAGTTCATTTGAGTATATCCTCAGCAATTAGGTTTTTATGACTGTCTTTTGTAATTACTATTTAATTGGTTTTCTCGTTCATTGAATGTTGTTTGTATATAAGGTTGATGTTTTAGACAAATAAGTCAGTTGGTACTGAAGAAGGAACACGATTGTTTCCGAAATGTACATTTACCTTTTTATTAAATAAATTCTGCGGTTTAAGGAAAAAATTGATTTTATTTTAACGTTTATTGCATATTGTTCAACAACATGTTGAGCAATTCATATTTCCCAAATGAGTGGAAAAAGGCTAAGGTATTTCCGATCTTGAAGAAAGGAAAAGAATCTTCATGCCCGAAAAGCTATCGCCCAATCAGCTTGCTGCCTAACATCAGCAAGGTGTTTGAAGTGATACTCAACAGAGCATTAAACGCCCACATTGAGGAAAATGAGTTGATGCCGAATTGCCAATTTGGTTTTCGTGCCAGGCATTCGACCACACATGCAATAACGAAAGTAACCTCAGACATCTGTTGGAAACTAAATGATAGACAATGTGTTGGAGCATGTCTCATTGATATGGAGAAAGCCTTTGATACGGTATGGTTAGATGGACTTATTTTTAAACTTCTTCAGGACAAGTTCCCCAGACACCTTGTCGCCATGATGTGTAATATGTTATACGGGAAATCGTTTGTTGTAACCGATGGAAATCTGACAACAATGCGCGAGTTCAAGGTCTTGAATGGTCTACAGCAGGGAACAGTTACTGCGCCTCTGCTCTTCTCAATCTTTATTCGCAAGCTATTGAACGGCTTTGATTTTAACGTCTCGCCAAAGCGATCATTGGTAGCGTTTGCTGATGATCTGATCATCTACACGGCAGACCGAAAAGCTACAATAGTTCAGAGCAATCTCCAAAAAATGTTCAATGATGTACAGCTGTACATTGACAATTGGCGAATGAAAATCAATGCGCAGAAGTGTGAAACAATCTTGTTTCGGACAACGCTGCAGGGGGTCAGTCAAGACCTGAAACGTAATTGGAAAGATTTCCACATCATGGCTGGCGAGGGTAGTTCAGAACGAATTCCACATAAATCCTGTGTTCGATACCTCGGTTTTTATCTCGATCAGTATCTGTACTATACTGAACATGTGAAAATCATGCTCAGTAAAGCACTTAAAGTAGTCATGGCCCTTCGAAAACTCTTTCATTCCAGATACATTGATCAAAAGGTCAAAATTATCTGTTACAAGACACTGGTTAGACCAGTTTTGACCTATGTATGTCAGATCTGGTACAACCAGAGTGCTAGTACTATGGAAAAATTAAGAGTTTTCGAAAGGAAATGTCTTCGTGCATGTACTGGTTTGTACAGAAAGCCTGAGACGGATTGGAAACATTATATATCGAATAGAAGAATTTATCAAACTGCTGAAGTGACTAGAGTCGATATCTTCATATTGAAGCTTCTTCGGAATCATATCGCAAGATCTGTGACTGTGAGTGAAAACCCTTGGATTTCACAGCCGTTCCACCCTACAGACGGGTATATAGCGACTTGCCTCGCTACTGGCTTCATTCCTCCAGAAGCATTCGTGTATTTGGACATGAATGGATATGTTTTTGATTCTGACGGCGTCCCAGTCATATATCACATATATCGACGGGCCACCGATAAGAAGATAAAATATCCTCCGAATTTGAGTTCACGAGACCAACGATTTCAATGGAGATACTCATTTGCTAGATTCGTTGAAGCTGATCGAGTTGAGACGGCGCAATCCAGGTATTGGTGGCTGAATGACAATGTCTAAATTTTTCGTGTTTGTTTTCAGATTTGGTGTTTTTCGTTATTTAGTTTTTGAGTTTCAGCTCATTATTGCTACATTTAGTATTGTTATATATTTTTGTTAAAATCAGGTATAGGTGAGATATATGTAATGTTTACTATATTCCGTTAGAGATAAGATTAAACACTTAGGTTAGGAACATTGTTATAGTATTTTTAGTATAAGATAAAGTTTTTTTGATTGTATTTTATTAGAAATAAGTTACAACATATTAGGTGTAGGATCAAAGTTTCACTGTTGTGTATTAATTATAAATAATTTTTGGATAGTGTTGGTTGGTTTTTTCTCCTTTTTCCAATTGAATTGTAAAAATATGTAATAATCGTAATTAATTGAATTTGCTATAGTTTTTCTTTTTGATGATATGAGTTAATGATAACGTACAAATTTGGAGAGCCATTTGGGCCATTAAGTTTTTTGATTGTTATTGTTTGGAATTTGCTTTATATTCTTTTAAAATTTATAACGATTAGTATTAAATAAAGCGCTTTTGACTTTGACTTTGACTTTGACGGCTTCCCTCCGTTGGGGGGCCCCGGGGAGAGTGACGGTGTGAAATTGGCAAGTGTCAACAAGCGGAGACACACGAGCACCCAGGATACCGCAGATGCCGGTCGTAAAACGCAAGTGCTCGAGGATAGACAGGAGGTGTGTCGCCTTCGAAGTGAAATCGAAGAGCTAAAGGCAAGAATTCAAACGAACGAAGAAATGTTCAAGACGGCAAAAAAAGTTCAAGAGAGTGGTCCGATACGAAAAATCGAAAAACAGAAGAAAGCTGCAACTCCAATAATAACTGAAGAGGTATTAAGTGCTGGTGGCACCAACGAAAGCCAGAACTACTTTGCGGCGCTGGATGGACTCCAACAGGACATGGAGGTAGACGAAGGTAATAAAGACGATAATTTTATCTTATATTTAAAAAATAAAAATAATGAAAGTAGAAATAGGGAGAAGAAACCAGCCCGTAGTTCTGCTGGTCCTCCTCAAAAAGTAGCCAAGAATACCGAGAAAGTTCCGCCAATTAATGTCTTCGGTCAAAGCGGAAAAGACATGGTTCGGCTGTTGGCAGCCGAAAACAAATTGACAAATTTCGAAATCAAACGAATAAAATCTGAGAAGCTGTCAATTAGAACGAAATGACTGGTTGATTTCAAATCAGCGAAAGATGCTTTGAATTCTGGGGAGGTTCCGCACTTCACCTATACCCCCAAAAGCGAGAAGAACCAGACGTTCTTGCTGAAGGGCTTGGACTGCGGAGAAGATACCGTCGATCTTCTTCAGGTTCTCAAGGAAACAGCACCACAAATCGAGTTTATCTCAGTGAAAACAAGAAGGTCGACGGTAGAAAAAAAAACTTACCACTTTATTTGGTACAAATAACAAATAAGAGCAGTCCAAGCGCTCTTCAGCAAATCAGGTATTTAAATTTTCGAGTGGTGAGGTGGGAACGCCTCCAGAAGCGAGAAATCAACCAGTGCTATCGCTGCCAACGATTTGGGCATTCGGCTGCCAACTGCGCCATGCATTACCGATGCGTTAAATGCAAAGACGTGCATGCTCCCGGTGAGTGCAAATTGGCTCAGACGGAGCCAAAAGAGAAGTTATATTGTGTGAACTGCGGTGTTTTTGGTCACCCGGCATCATATCGAGGATGCTCCCGATATCAGGATGCAAGATTGAAATCTGCCCCAAAGCAAACACAAATACACCGCAGTGTCTTAGCTCCGAACTTCGTCAAGCCCGGAGTATCATTTGCACAAGCCACTAGAGGACCAGCAGAAAATGCGGAAAATAGTGTAAATAATGTAAGTGGCAATAATGAGCTGCTCCTTAAACTTTACAGCAACTTAATTCGCTATCGGAAAGAATCGATAAGCAAGATACAAAAATGAATCTTGTTTTTCATCGTCTAGGGGTTTTAAATGCCTCAAAATAATTTGTCATCCAGTCACATTCCCATGGATAGGATTCGTCTCATCTCGATCAACGTCAACTCCATTGTTACTCAACATCGGCGTGATTATCTCCTTGAATTCATTGCCAGACAAAAGCCTGACATCCTGCTTCTCACCGAAACCCACCTCAATTCATGGCACTTCATGACATTCAAGGATTTCGAATTCGTAAGAAACGATAGGGTAACAGGTGATGGGGGAGGTGGCACTGGGATATTGGTTCGAAGACCCTTTCGTTTCCAAAATATTGAAAAAGTCGAATTCAAAAGCTTTGAATCTCTTGAAGTGTCCGTTATCAAAATCTCACTGCCAGGTGGGGATAACCTCTTTGTTATCTCTGCCTATGCAACTGGTGGAACTGTTCTCAAGCTCAAGGAGGAACTCAATTCCTTGTTCGAAATACTCGAATTGAACAGGCTGCATAACTATAATATTCTTGCTGGTGACCTGAACGCCAAGCATACATCATAGCTGAACGCCACCAATAATCCAAGAGGTGTATTCCTGAAATCGTGGATAACAGAGAACCAAATTGAATACAGGTGCAATCTTTATGGGTCGGAGTTCCCAACATACCCTAGGACAAATTCATATTTGGACCTTTGCATTGCTGACGCAAGACTTGAATTCAGCTTTAATAGTCCTCAACGGAAACTGCAGGTGCTTCCTTATGCTAGCGACCATAACGCAATCGTAATGGAAATCAATCATCACAGGGATGATTTCTTCCTCATTCCAGTTCAACATGAAAATCATCGGTTGAATTTCAAAAAAACAGACTGGGGAAAGTTTCAAAAGAAGTTTAATCGCGAGTACCAGAAGCAATGTCCCCCTTCCGATGGTGGCAACTCTTGTTCAATGGTTCCTAATGACAGGAATCTAACTAACGATGAAATAGATGTCTATTTGTCGAAGTTAGAGAAGCTGACGTTGGAAACGATTGAGAAAGTAGTTCCAAAGATTAAACTTAGAAACAATATGCAAGGATATGTAACACCAACCATCGCAAGGTTGAAAAGATTGAAAAGCCTCCTTCTCACACGTGTCAACAATATTTACCGACGATTTTTGGATTACAACCATCCCTCGTTGTCTGTGTTGAAATTACATCTGAAGAATGTCCGGAACTTAATCCGGTCATACTTCAGGAGTGAGGTCAGCAATCAATGGGCGGAAAAATTGAGGGGTATTAGCCCACAGGACCCAGATGGCGTTTTCGTGAAAGTGAATAGCTTATTCCGTAAGAAGTCTCGAGTGAAGGTATCGAATCTTGAAGTCAATAGTGATGAGATAAATCTTCTCGATAGGGCTGGTATCGAAATTGATAGTACGACTCCGGATAGAAATGGAAACAGGATTATTTGTGAAGGAATGGATAAACTTGCCCTGATTGGAACACATTTTGAATTGGTTCATCTACCAAACCCTGAGAGAGGGAACGAAATTTTTTCAGAGGTCGATGAAGCAAAAGTTTCCGACTTCAAATCAAGCCTGAACGGCCAATCAATTCTTCATTTCAATGAAACATTAACATCTGACCTCATACCGAGCTTGAATCTTATTGATTATTTTGTCAGCTATGAAGACTTGTGTTTCATATTTCGCAAGATAAACAACAAGAAATCATGTGGTACTGATAGTATTCCAAATGTAGTTCTCCGACATTTGCCTGAGGTTGCTATTAGGAACTATTGCATATTGTTCAACAACATGTTGAGCAATTCATATTTCCCAAATGAGTGGAAAAAGGCTAAGGTATTTCCGATCTTGAAGAAAGGAAAAGAATCTTCATGCCCCAAAAGCTATCGCCCAATCAGCTTGTTGCCTAACATCAGCAAGGTGTTTGAAGTGATACTCAACAGAGCATTAAACGCCCACATTGAGGAAAATGAGTTGATGCCGAATTGCCAATTTGGTTTTCGTGCCAGGCATTCGACCACACATGCAATAACGAAAGTAACCTCAGACATCTGTTGGAAACTAAATGATAGACAATGTGTTGGAGCATGTCTCATTGATATGCAGAAAGCCTTTGATACGGTATGGTTAGATGGACTAGTTTTTAAACTCCTTCAGGACAAGTTCCCCAGACACCTTGTCGCCATGATGTGTAATATGTTATACGGGAAATCGTTTGTTGTAACTGATGGTAATCTGAAAACAATGCGCGAGTTCAAGGTCTTGAATGGTCTACAGCAGGGAACAGTTACTGCGCCTCTGCCCTTTTCAATCTTCATTCGCAAGCTATTGAACGGCTTTGATTTTAACGTCTCGCCAACGCAATCATTCTTAGCGTTTGCTGATAATCTGATCATCTATACGGCAGACCGAAAAGCTACAATAGTTCAGAGCAATCTCCAAAAAATGTTCAATGATGTACAGCTGTACACTGACAATTGGCGAATGAAAATCAATGTGCAGAAGTGTGAAACAATCTTGTTTAGGACAACGCTGCAGGGGGTCAGTCAAGACCTGAAACGTGATTGGAAAGATTTCCACATCATGGCTGGTGAGGGTAGTCTTGAACGGGTTCCACATAAATCCTGTGTTCGATACCTCGGTGTTTATCTCGATCAGTATCTGTACTATACTGAACATGTGAAAATCATGCTCAGTAAGGCACTAAAAGTAGTCATGGCCCTTCGAAAGCTCTTTCATTCCAGATACATTGATCAAAAGGTCAAAATTATCTGTTACAAGACACTGGTTAGACCAGTTTTGACATATGGATGTCAGATCTGGTACAACCAGAGTGCTAGTACTATGGAAAAATTAAGAGTTTTCGAAAGGAAATGTCTTCGTGCATGTACTGGTTTGTACAGAAAGCCTGAGACGGATTGGAAACATTATATATCGAATAGAAGAATTTATCAAACTGCTGAAGTGACTAGACTCGATATTTTCATATTGAAACTTCTTCGGAATCATATCGCAAGATCTGTGACTGTGAGTGAAAACCCTTGGATTTCACAGCCGTTCCACCCTACAGACGGGTATATTGCGACTTGCCTTGCTACTGGCTTCATTCCTCCAGAAGCATTCGTGTATTTGGACATGAATCGATATGTTTTTGATTCTTACGGCGTCCCAGTCATATATCACATATATCGACGGGCCACCGATAAGAAGATAAAATATCCTCCGAACTTGATTTCACGAGACCAACAGTTCCAATGGAGGTACTCATTTGCTAGATTCGTTGAGGCTGATCGAGTTGAGACGGGGCAATCTAGGTATTGGTGGCTGAATGACAATGTCTAAATTATTCGTGTATATTTTCAGTTTTGGTGTTTTTCGTTATTTAGTTTTTGAGTTTCAGCTCATCATTGCTACATTTAGTGTTGTTGTTTATTTTTGTTAAAAATTAGGTAAAG
The DNA here is from genome assembly GCA_963969285.1 of Odontomyia ornata. Taxonomy (NCBI): domain Eukaryota; kingdom Metazoa; phylum Arthropoda; class Insecta; order Diptera; family Stratiomyidae; genus Odontomyia; species Odontomyia ornata. The sequence continues at coordinate 457,119,698 of OZ017738.1, read as the reverse complement.
GTTAGGTTTATACTATGTTTATTATATTAGGTTAGAGATAAGGTAAAACGCTTAGGTTAGGAACATTGTTATAGATTTTTTTAAGTATAAGATAAAGTTTTTGATAGCATTTATTAGAATTAAGTTAAAACATATTAGGTGTAGGATCAAAGTTCACTGTAGTGTTAAGATTATAGTAATTTTAGAATAGTGTTGGTTGGTTTTTTCTCCTTTTTCCCATTAAATTTAAAAAATATGTAATAATCTTCATTGATTTGAATTTGCTACAGTTTTTTAAAATGTGTAATGATAACGTACAAATTTAGAGAGCCATTTGGGCCATTAAGTTTTTTATTGTTATTGTTTGGAATTTGCTTTATATTGTTACATGTACAAATAACTACTTGTACAAATAATTCTGCGAGCTACTGTCGCAATTGTTTTCGCAATCATTAAGAACGTCAACAAATGAATTTTTTCGAACCCACGAGAACCCAACAAGCATTATCAACATGTGAAAGTGAGTCACTGCCCATTCATGCTGGAATGTTCCCGCTTATTCACCCATGTACGAGAACTGAGTTGAATGATTAGAGACCCAATATAAAGGCGAGCTGAATGAATGGTGGCATTCATTCGACCGCAATAAGAACTGCGAAAGTGTGTGGGAAGCGATATTATTCGAGTAATAGAAAAGTGATTTTCGTAATAGTGAAGTGATTTAAAAGACAATTGCGATAAGAAATTTATGGACAAGTGTTAGATTTTTAATAGTGAAAATTAAAATTAGTGAAAGTATTAAATTGATCATTGTGCACTTTTGTAATTAAATAAACTCTTTTAAAAGACATTACGTTTTCACTTTCCCGGAACATTAAATTATTGGCCGCGAACCAATAACACGCGACAGTGGTGTCAAGAAGTGCGAAAGAAAAATTTTGAAAGTGAATATTTGAACATTTTTATAGTGCACAATAGGGAAATTTAAAGAAACATTGAAAATGCTACAAAGCCTAAACATAAAAATTAATGAATTGACCATGTCGGAGCTTAAGGAAGAGTTGGAACAGCGAAACGTGGCTACGCAAGGTACTAAGGCCACTCTGATTGCACGCTTGCATGACGCAATTGAATCGGAAGGTGCGTATCTGGACTCGGGTAAGCCCTCAGATGCAGAAAAAGGCGCAGAGGAGGGTGTAGCAGAAATATCAAAACCAAAGGAACCAGAAAATGCGCTGATGCAAATGCTGATGCTGATGCAGCAAGAGCTGCGACAACAGTCGTCTAATTTACCTGTGAAGCTAAATGAACAATCAGCGCAGCTAAATGAACAGACATCCAGTTTAGCTGTGCAGCTAAATGAACAATCAGCGAAGCTAGACCAACAAGCGTTCGAAATCAAGGCAGACATCACACAGAAGCTGGAGAAACAGTCAACCGAAATAAAAGCGGAGCTCGGTCATCTGAACAAACAAATTAAAGAAGTCGAGGAAAAGGTTGACCAGGTCGAGGAAAAGGTTGACCAGGTCGAGGAAAAGGTCAGCCAGGTCGAGGGAAAGGTCAGCCAGGTCGTAGAGAGAATGAACCACGAGATGGAAAAAGTGAAAAAAGAATTGGAAGCAGCGAAGGCAGTAGTAACCACTTCACCAGCCCCGCTTATAACCGCAGCGCAAAGCACATCCAGAAATGTGCAAGCACCAATATTCGATGGGCAAACGGTCTGGAGTATTTACAAGACCCAGTTTGAAGCTGCCGCAAGGGCAAATCACTGGAATGAACAGGAACGAGCAACTGCGCTAGTTCTTGCTCTAAGAGGCCCAGCTGCCGAGCTTTTGCGGACGATCCCCCTTGAATCGCAATCAAACTCGAATGCTATAATGAATGCGCTCGACATGCGTTATGGAGACGATCATCTAAAGCAGATTTACCGGTCACAGCTAAGGCATCGGGTGCAGAAGTCTGGTGAAACCCTACAGCAGCTAGCTCAAGACATTGAGCGACTAGCACTTTTGGCTTACCCAGCCTACGACCCAGAACATCGAGAGGATGCAGCGACAGAAGCATTCATCAGCGCACTAAAGGACTTGCAACAAGCCGTGCGTTTAGCTCAAAAGCAAACGGTTAAGGACGCATTGGCTTATAGTCTGAACTTTGAGGCAGCGAAAAATGCTCGTAAGGTAGTGACAGACAAGTGCAGGGTTGAACGCGTCGAAATTGAGCGAGACCCGCATGTAAATGGTGCGCCTAGATGCTGGAATTGCGGAGAGAAGGGGCACCTGCAAAGAGACTGCAAGAAGCGACGAAAACCGAGCTATTGTGCAGGGTGTGCAGCTAAGAGGAGATCGAGACCGAGTCAGGAGCCCAGAATGGAAGCCCTTCAAACAGAGGGGTCGGGAAACATGTAAGAGCCAACTTCGTGGGGCAGAGGTTGGCTAGCAGGATCGACGTCCCCAGCACCACCATCACCGTGTCAAGACTACACCGTGGAGAAGTGGACTTATGCCTTCCGGGTCAAGTTGACGGAGAACACTGCACCATAACAATCGACACTGGTGCAACCCGATCGATTATCCGACCAGACCTAGTTAGACAGCAACAACTTCACAAGGGCAGAATTTTCTCGCTTCGGACATCTACGGGAGAAACTGCACCTGTTCATGGAGAGGTCAACCTCCAGATACAGTTGGGAGACCTTGTGTTCCGACATAATTTTCTGGTCGCGAACATTATGGGTGACTGCATTCTCGGAATGGATTTTCTGCGACCACATGGAATCACGTTGGATTTGGGCAAACGAGTATTGAAATGGCAGAATGTCGAAGTACTGATGGAGGATCCCAGCGTCCGAATCCCCAAGATGAATGTAGTGGTATGTACTGACACTGATGTACCGAATTCTTCCGAAAGCATTGTATGGGCCAAGCTTGATGGTGATTCTGGAGACCACCGATCTTATCTGATAGAGCCAACGAAGACATCCACATTGCGCAGTTTGATTGTAGGACGAAGCCTTGTAAGATCTATAAGGAACGGATATGTGCCGGTTAGAGTCCTTAACACCGCAGACTCAACCACGAGCATCAAAGCGGGAGAAGTCATCGGCAGCTGCCAGCCTGTTTCCACCATCACCTCTTTGGAAGCTACTCACAACCATCATTCGAAAAGGAGGCAAGACACAGACAAAGCCCGGGAATCCACGTCTGCGATTATGAAGCAAGTCAAATTGCCGGTGCAGCTATTCAAATGAGCCTCTGATCTGGTCACCAAGTACAGTGACATCTTCTCAACAAGCCCGGATGACCAAGGCCGAACGAGTTTGGTAACTCACGTCATAGATACACAGGGAGCCAAGCCAATTCGACAAGCACCAAGACGTCTCCCCATAGCCAAACAAGGAGAAGTGAGCGCGCTGATCTCGGACATGGAAAAACAAGGCATTATTGAACTTTCTGTAAGTCCATGGGCCGCGCCTGTAGTTCTAGTAAAGAAAAAGGATGGTAGCACTCGCTTTTGTGTCGACTATAGGCAGCTTAACGACGTCACTAAGAAAGATAGTTACCCGCTCCCACGCATCGATGACATCATGGACACTTTAGCCGACGCAAAATGGTTTTCTACACTCGATCTCAAGAGTGGCTACTGGCAGGTAGAAATTGACAAGAAAGACCGAGAGAAGACCGCATTTTCAGTTGGGACCGGATTGTGGCAATTTGTGGTGATGCCGTTTGGGCTTTGCAATGCTCCAGCCACTTTCGAACGCTTGATGGAATACGTGCTACGTGGTCTAACCTGGAAAACCTGCTTGGTGTACCTAGATGACATCATCGCCATCGGGAGAACGTTCGAAGAGCATGTGCGGAACTTAGAAGAGGTTTTCTCCCGACTGCGACTGGCAAATTTGAAACTTAGTCCCGACAAGTGTACCCTTTTCGCCGCTGAAGTAAAATACCTGCGACATGTCGTATCAGCAGAAGGGGTCAAAACAGACCCTGAGAAAATTGAAGCCGTGAAAAGCTGGCCAACACCAAACAACAAGCGCCAACTACGAAGTTTCCTGGGTCTGGCAACCTACTATGGAAGATTCGTCAAAGACTTTGCCAAAATAGCTAAGTGTCTCCATCAGCTAACCGAGAAAAATCGTGCCAGACAGCCTTTGAGACCCTGAAGGAAAAGCTATGTAAATCACCCGTGCTGGCGTATCCAAAACCCACGGTATTGGAGCTGTACTCTCCCAGCAGATCAATGGCAAAGAAAGAGTTCTTCGTATTCCAATCGAGTTCTTTCAAAAAGTAAGAGGAACTACTGTGTGACCAGGAAGGAGCTATTGGCTATAATAGAGGCCACCAAGTAGTTCCACAAGTACCTGTATGGCCAAAAATTTCTTCTTCGAACGGACCATGCATCGCTGAGATGGCTATTTAACTTCAAAAACCCCGAGGGACAAGTTGCGAGATGGATCGAAAGATTGCAGTCATACGACTACGAAATTGTTCATCGAAAGGGCGGAGTTCATGGAAATGCTGACGCCCTATCTCGTCGCCCATATCCAGCTAACTGCAAGCATTGCCGACGGATTGAGGAAAAGGAACCGCCCGTTGATCTGCAACTGATAACGGCCGAACTCGATGAAGGTTGGTCATCGGAGGAGATTCAAAATGCCCAGCTAGCCGAAGAAGACATCGGACCATTGCTCGTATGGAAGGAGACGACTGGGCGTCCTGAAGGGAAGGACGTTTCAACGCATGGCGCAACCCTGAAAAGCTATTGGGCACAATGGAACTCCCTTCAGGTGGAGGGTGGCGTACTCAAGCGGAAATGGGAAACGGCGGATGGCAGCTCCTATAGGATGCAAACTTTACTACCCAAAAGCCGAATCCACGATGTGGTTAAGGAAATGCATGAAGGATCCTCGGGAGGCCACCTTGGTGTTAACAAGACCTTAGCGAAATTGCGGGAAAGGTTCTACTGGCTCCACGCTCGAGAAGACGTAGAGGACTGGTGTCGGAGATGCACAGTTTGCGCTTCCGTCAAAGGTCCAAAGCGACGACTGAGAAGACAAATGCAAACTTATAACGTGCGGGTACCATTTGAAAGGATTGCTGTTGACATCGCAGGACCCTTTCCTGAATCCGAATGGGGAAATCGATACACCCTGGTTGTCGCCGATTATTTCAGCAAGTGGCCCGAGGTCTACCCCATTCCCAACCAGGAAGCAACTACTGTAGCCGAACAGCTAGTGTTAAATTGGGTCAGTAGGTACGGCGTACCTTGCGAATTACATTCGGATCAAGGCCGAAACGTTGAGTCACTAGTTTTTGGCGAAATGTGCGAGCTGCTCGGAGTACGGAAAACGAGGACAACACCGCTGCATCCCCAATCCGATGGAATGGTCGAACGTTTCAACGGCACGCTCAATAAACACCTGGCCAAAATGGTTGACGAGTACCAAAGGGACTGGGACCGACATATCCCACTATTTTTGATGTCGTATAGAGCTGCTGAACACGCATCGACGGGCCAAGCCCCAGCCAAAGTCATTTTTGGAAAGACTATTCGTTTGCCAGCCGATATAAAGTTCGGAACACCCCCTGAGAAACCCCAAACGGTCTCGGAGTACGCAAGTGATCTAAGACAACGGTTGAACCAGATCAATCGGACAGTGCGAAAACACCTCGAATCGGCTACTGACCGCATGAAGACCAGGTATGATCTAAAGGCTAATTCTACTGGTTTCCAGCAAGATGACTTGGTGTGGCTTTGTAAACCGCAACGGCGAAAGGGTAGGTCTCCAAAGTTGCAACATAATTGCGAGGGACCATAACGAGTTACAAAGCGAATCAACGACGTCGTATACCGAATACAGGAACATCGTAAGCCGAGAGCCAAAATGAAAATCGTGCATCTGGACCGTCTTGCCCCATATTACACCCAGGGAGAATTGACTACAAATAGCGACACATCTTTTCGGGGCGAAAAGTACTGAGATGGGGGCAGTGTGACATGTACAAATAATTACATGTACAAATAATTCTGCGAGCTACTGTCGCAATTGTTTTCACAATCATTAAGAACGTCAACAAATGAATTTACACGAACCCACGAGAACCCAACAAGCATTATCAACATCTGAAAGTGAGTCACTGCCCATTCATGCTGGAATGTTCCCGCTTATTCACCCATGTACGAGAACTGAGTTGAATGATTAGAGACCCAATATAAAGGCGAGCTGAATGAACGGTGGCATTCATTCGACCGCAATAAGAACTGCGAAAGTGTGTGGGAAGCGATTTTGTTCGAGTAATAGAAAAGTGATTTTCGGAATAGTGAAGTGATTTAGAAGACAATTGCGATAAGAAATTTATGGACGTGCTAGATTTTTAATAGTGAAAATTAAAATTAGTGAAAGTGTTAAATTGATCATTGTGCACTTTTGTAATTAAATAAACTCTTTTAAAAGACATTGCGTTTTCACTTTCCCGGAACATTAAATTATTGGCCGCGAACCAATAACACGCGACAATATTCTTTTGAAATTTATAACGATTACTATTAAATAAAGTGCTTTTGACTTTGACTTTGACTACCTAATTATTCTACGTCTAGCACTCGTTGCGTGTGAACGTGTTTTTAATAAGTTAAAGTTTTTTGAGTAAATTTTATTATACGTAAGTAACAACATATTAGATATAGGTCAAAAGATTCCTGTTTTGTGTTCTTTTTATTATATTAAATTTTTAAAAAGCGTTGGTTGGTTTTTTTTCCGCTTTTTCCAATTGATTAATCATATTTAATAATATTCATTTGATTAATTTCACATAATGTTTTTATAAATCAATTTTAGTATCGATATTGTTTAAATTTAGAGTGCCAAGTGGGCCATTAAGTTTTTCTAATTGTATAATGTTTTTGAAACTTTGCTTTATGTTTTTATAAAAATTGTTATGGATTTACTTAATAAAGCACTTTGAATTGAACTGAATTGAATTGACGTGTTTTTAATAAGCTACGTCTAGCACTCGTTGCGTGTAGACGTGTTTTTAATTCGCTCCTGTCAAGAATTTTTAAATTAAAATAATTTTTAAAAACGTCAATTACAAAGTAATTTTATAAAGAAACTTATTACATCGTCGAACTATTCGAAAAATTTATCGAGTATCTTGACTTTACCTACGAGAAAGTTTCAAGAAAGGAAAAAAGTTTTTTTCACCGGGGGGATGGAGGAGCCCGACGGCTTCCCACCGCTGGGGGACCCAGAGCCAGGCATTTTGAAAATTACAAATGACAAAATAAACAAGCAGAAAAATGAACAAGACAATTGTGAGCATGGAAAGCGAATTACGATTTCAAGCGAAGATTATGAAAAAGTAACCATGGAGAATACAAGGGTTACGAAACAAAATGACGAATTAAAACTCCGGATACAGAGTTTAGAAGATATGGTCCGGACCTTGTCAAATGGGAACAAACAAAAAGCGAAGCCACAGAATACGTCCGGCCAAGAAGAGCCGATACTAACTAAGAAGAATGAAAAACAGGAAACAACAAGCAAGACCAACGGGAAAGGAGTACCAACATATAAAACGAAATCGCAAGAAATGAGCAAGACAATCCATGATGCGGAAAATATCCTGAGCGCAGGAGGAGCGAACGACAGCGCCAATTATTATGCGGTGCTGTCTGCAATGCACGAAGAAATGGACGTCGAGATAGAGAGCAACGATAAGATAGGTAATATTGATAGCGATAATAATTTCATTAAATATTTAAAATTAAAAAATAAGCAAAAGGAGAAGAAGCCAACCGGTGTGTCTGCTGGTTCTCCTAATAAAATTAATGTGGTAAATGAAAAAGTTCCTCCAATAAACGTTTTTGGGCAGCGTTGAGGAGATATGGTTTGGTTATTGGCAGCCGAACATAAAATCAAAAACTTTGAAATTAAGAGAGTGACCGGTGATAAGCTCTCGATCAAGACAAAGACACTGGCTGACTTCAAACAGGCGAAAGATGCTCTTAATAGTGTCCAAGCTCCCCACTTTACATATACGCCAAAGGCGGAAAAAAATCAGACCTTCCTGTTGAAGGGCCTGGACTGTGGGGAGAATACAGTTGATCTCCTTGAGATGTTGCAGGAAGCAGCACCAGCTGTTACGTTCATGTGTGTGAAAAATTTCGCTACAAGGAGATCAACTGTAGAAGGTAAAATATTACCATTTTATTTAGTCCAAATTTCCAACGACAGCAGTCCGAGTGCCCTCCAACAGGTAAGGTACTTAAACTTTAGAGTTGTGAGGTGGGAACGCCTCCAAAAAACTGAGGTCAGTCAGTGTTACAGGTGTCAAAGATTCGGTCATTCGGCTGCCAATTGTGCAATGCACTATCACTGTGTTAAGTGCAAAGATATCCACGCCCCCGGTGAATGCAAATTGGCTCAGATGGAGCCAAAAGAAAAAATGTATTGTGTTAATTGCGGTTTATTTGGTCATCCAGCATCATACCGAGGATGCCCTCGGTATCAAGATGCAAGAGCTAAATTTTCCCCAAGCAAACCAAAGTAAATCACAATCTGTTACCTCCCAACTTCATCAAACCCGGGGTATCATTTGCACTTGCTGCCAGAGGGTCAGCAGACAACAATATAAATAAAACAAATAATGTAAGTGGCAATAATGAGCTGCTTCTTAAAATCTACCAGCAACTTGAATCGCTTTCAGACAGAATTAATAAGCAAGACCAAAAAATCAATTTCTTTTTCAACGTTTAGGCCAACATGCTCCAAAATAGTTTGTCATCCAATCGCATTCCCATGGATTGGATTCGTCTCATCTCGATCAACGTCAACTCCATTGTTACTATACATCGGCGTGATTATCTCCTTGAATTCATTGTTAAGCAAAAGCCTAACATCATGCTTCTCACCGAAACCCACCTCAATTCATGGCACTCCGACATTCAAGAAACGATAGGGTAATGGGTGATCGGGGAGGTGGCACCGGGATATTGGTTCGAAGACCCTATCGTTTCCAAAATATTGAAAAAGTCAAATTCAAAAGCTTTGAATCTCTTGAAGTGTCCGTTATCAAAATCTCACTGCCAGGTGGGGATAACCTCTTTGTTATCTCTGCCTATGCAACTGGTGGAACTGTTCTCAAGCTCAAGGAGGAGCTCAATTCCTTGTTCGAAATACTCGAATTGAACAGGCTGCATAACTATTATATTCTTGCTGGTGACCTGAACGCCAAGCATACATCATGGCTGAACGCCACCAATAATCCAAGAGGTGTATTCCTGAAATCATGGATAACAGAGAACCAAATTGAATACAGGTGCAATCTATATGGGTCGGAGTTCCCAACATACCCTAGGACAAATTCATATTTGGACCTTTGCATTGCTGACGCAAGACTTGAATTCAGCTTTAATAGTCCTCAACGGAAACTGCAGGTGCTCCCTTATGATAGCGACCATAACGCAATCGTAATGGAAATCAATCATCACAGGGATGATTTCTTCCTCATTCCAGTTCAACATGAAAATCATCTGTTGAATTTCAAAAAAACAAACTGGGGAAAGTTTCAAAAGAAGTTTAATCGCGAGTACCAGAAGCAATGTCCCCCTTCTGATGGTGGCAACTCTTGTTCAATGGTTCCTAATGACAGGAATCTAACTAACGATGAAATAGATGTCTATTTGTCGAGGTTAGAGAAGCTGACGTTGGAAACGATTGAGAAAGTAGTTCCAAAGATTAAACATCGAAACAATATGGAAGGATATGAAACACCAACCATCGCAAGGTTGAAAAGATTGAAAAGCCTCCTTCTCACACGCGTCAACAATATCTATCGACGATTTTTGGACTACAACCATCCCTCGTTGTCTTTGTTGAAATTACATCTGAAGAATGTCCGGAACTTAATCCGGTCATACTTCAGGAGTGAGGTCAGCAATCAATGGGCGGAAAAATTGAGGGGTATTAGCCCACAGGACCCAGACGGCGTGTTCGCGAAAGTGAATAGCATATTCCGCAAGAAGTCTCGAGTGAAGGTATCGAATCTTAAAGTCACTAGTGATGAGATAAATCTTCCCGATAGGGCTGGTATCGAAATTGATAGTACGACTCCGGATAGAAATGGAAACAGGATTATTTGTGAAGGATTGGATAAACTTGCCCTGATTGGAACACATTTTGAATTGGTTCATCTACCAAACCCTGAGAGAGGGAACGAAATTTTTTCAGAAGTCGTTGAAGCAAAAGTTACCGACTTCAAATCAAGCCTGAACGGCCAATCAATTCTTCATTTCAATGAAACATTAACATCTGACCTCATACCGAGCTTGAATCTTATTGATTATATTGTCAGCTATGAAGACTTGTGTTTCATATTTCGCAGGATAAACAACAAGAAATCCTGTGGTACTGATGGTATCCCAAATGTAGTTCTCCGACATTTGCCGGAGGTTGCTATTAGGAACTATTGCATATTGTTCAACAACATGTTGAGCAATTCATATTTCCCAAATAAGTGGAAAAAAGCTTAGGTATTTCCGATCTTGAAGAAAGGAAAAGAATCTTCATGCCCGAAAAGCTATCGCCCAATCAGCTTGCTGCCTAACATCAGCAAGGTGTTTGGAGTGATACTCAACAGAGCATTAAACGCCCACATTGAGGAAAATGAGTTGATGCCGAATTGCCAATTTGGTTTTCGTGCCAGGCATTCGACCACACATGCAATAACGAAAGTAACCTCAGACACTCAACGTCTAGCACTCGTTGCGTGTAGACGTGTTTTTAATCGTTCCTGTCATTAATTTTAAAAATTAATCAATTTTTCGCAAAAGTCAGTTTCAAACAATTTCAATATATTTTTACGAGCCAGTCAAAAACAAATTTTGATTTTATTGGGAAAACCATCCCCGTTGAATTATTCGAGCATTTATCGAATACCTGAAATTCATTTCCTGAAGAAATATCAAAAGTGGAAATACGTTCAAGGGAAGTCCCGGTCTGAGAACATTCCCTCTAGCCTCGCCGCGAAAGCAACGAGATGGAGGAGCCCGATGGCTTCAGCCATTAATCAGAAGGATCATGCCCATCGCCAATGATGACGGGCGAAAAAAAAACTTAAAAGAAGTTATGAGAATAAAGAAGAAAACCCGACAATCCTATCGGTTATCGAGATCGAACAGCTGATCCAAGAAAAAGAGAAAGCTGAAAAAATCGAAAAAGAAAATGAAGAACTCAAGCCTCGAGTTAAATCGTTAGAAGCACTTGTTGGAACGTTAACGTTCAACAAGGATAAAGAACCCAAGAAAGGCCGACAAGCAAACCAAAAAACCGAAGACAAGAAAATTAAAAAGCCACAGGAAGGAGCTAATCAAGAGGATGTCCTCAGCGCAGGAGGCGCAAACGACAGCAGAAATTACTATGCAGCGCTAGCTAGCCTTGAAGAAACGATGAACATTGAAGAGGATACAGGTAAAATGTTAAAATTAGATAATAATTTCATTGAATATCTTAAAATTAAAAATCGGGAGAAAAAACCAAAAGGTTTGTCTGCTGGTCCGTCTGTGTCCGTCCGTTAACATTAACGAAAAAAAAAGTCCCACCAATCAATGTGTTTGGGCAAACGGGCAAAGATATGGTTCGGCTTTTGGCAGCCGAAAATAAACTAAAAGATTTTCAGATAAAAAGAGTCAATGCCGATAAATTGACAATAAGGACTAAATCGCTGGTTGATTTCCAGGCAACAAAAAGTGCCTTAAATTCTGGAGATGTTCCGCATTTCACGTACACCCCGAAAAGCGAAAAGAACCAAACCTTTTTATTGAAGGGTCTGGACTGTGGTGAGGACACAGTCGATCTCCTTCAGGTGCTCCAAGAAGCTGCACCAGAAATACAATTCATTACAGTCAAAAACTTTGCAACGAGAAGATCGATTGTGGAGCGCAAAAACTTGCCTCACTACTTAGTCTAGATTTCTAGCAAAAGCAGTTCGAGTGCCCTGCAGAAAATACGGTACTTGAACTTCCGCGTAGTGAGGTGGGAACGCCTCCAGAAAAGTGAGGTCAACCAGTGCTACAGGTGTCAAAGATTCGGGCATTCGGCTGCCAATTGCGCCATGAAATAAAGGTGTGTTAAATGTAAAGACATTCATGCTCCCGGCGAGTGCAAATTGGCTCAGGCGGAGCCGAAAGAAAAACTATATTGTGTGAACTGCGGTGCCTTTGGTCATCCAGCATCATATTGAGGATGCCCCCGGTATCAAGATGCAAAGATTAAATACACTCCGAAACAAAGTCAAGCACAGCGCAGTGTGATACCTACCAACTTCGTCAAGCCCGGGGTATCATTTGCACTTGCTGTGAGAGGACCAGCAGACAATGTAAATAAAATAAATAATGTAAGTGGCAATAATGAGCTGCTCCTTAAAATTTATCAGCAACTAAATTTCTTATCGGAGCGAATCGATCAACAAGATTCGAAAATTAACATTGTTTTTCAGCGTTTAGGGCTTTCAAATGCCTCAAAATAAGTTGTCATCCAGCCACATTCCCACGGAAAGGATTCGTCTCATCTCGATCAACGTCAACTCCATTGTTACTTAATAGTGGCCTTATTATCTCCTTGAATTCATTGCCAGACAAAAGCCTGACATCGTGCTTCTCACCGAAACCCACCTCAATTCATGGGACTCTATGAGATTCAAGGATTTTGAGTTCGTAAGAAACGATAGGGTAACAGGTGATGGGGGAGGTGGCACTGGGATATTGGTTCGAAGACCCTATCGTTTCCAAAATATTGAATAAGTCGAATTCAAAAGCTTTGAATCTCTTGAAGTGTCCGTTATCAAAATCTCACTGCCAGGTGGGGATAACCTCTTTGTTATCTCTGCCTATGCAACTGGTGGAACTGTTCTCAAGCTCAAGGAGGAACTCAATTCCTTGTTTGAAATACTCGAATTGAACAGGCTGCATAACTATTATATTCTTGCTGGTGACCTAACCGCCAAGCATACATCATGGCTGAACGCCACCAATAATCCAAGAGGTGTATTCCTGAAATTGTGGATAACAGAGAACCAAATTGAATACAGGTGCACTCTATATGGGTCGGAGTTCCCAACATACCCTATGACAAATTCATATTTGGACCTTTGCATTGCTGACGCAAGACTCGAATTCAACTTTAATAGTCCTCAACGGAAACTGCAGGTGCTCCCTTGTGATAGCGACCATAACGCAATCGCAATGGAAATCAATCATCATAGGGATGATTTCTTCCTCATTCCAGTTCAGCATGAAAATCATCGGTTGAATTTCAAAAAACCAGACTGGGGAAAGTTTCAAAAGACGTTTAATCGCGAGTACCAGAAGCAATGTCCCCCTTCTGATGGTGGCAACTCTTGTTCAATGGTTCCTAATGACAGGAATCTAACTAACGATGAAATAGATGTCTATTTGTCGAAGTTAGAGAAGCTGACGTTGGAAACGATTGAGAAAGTAGTTCCCAAGATAAAACATCGAAACAATATGGAAGGATATGAAACACCAACCATCGCAACGTTGAAAAGATTGAAAAGCCTTCTTCTCACACGCGTCAACAATATTTATCGACGATTTTTGGATTACAACCATCCCTCGTTGGCTTTGTTGAAATTACATCTGAAGAATGTCCGGAACTTAATCCGGTCATACTTCAGGAGTGAGGTCAGCAATCAATGGGCGGAAAAATTGAGGGGTATTAGCCCACAGAACCCAGACGGCGTGTTTGCGAAAATGAATAGCATATTCCGCAAGAAGTCTCGAGTGAAGGTATCGAATCTTGAAGTCACTAGTGATGAGATAAATCTTCTCGATAGGGCTGGTATCGAAACTGAAAGTACGACTCCGGATAGAAATGGAAACAGGATTACTTGTGAAGGATTGGATAAACTTGCCCTGATTGGAACACATTTTGAATTGGTTCATCTACCAAGCCCTGAGAGAGGGAACGAAATTTTTTCAGAGGTCGTTGAAGCAAGAGTTTCCGACTTCAAATCAAGCCTGAACGGCCAATCAATTCTTCATTTCAATGAAACATTAACATCTGACCTCATACCGAGCTTGAATCTTATTGATTATTTTGTCAGCTATGAAGACTTGTGTTTCATATTTCGCAAGATAAACAACAAGAAATCATGTGGTACTGATGGTATTCCAAATGTAGTTCTCCGACATTTGCCTGAGGTTGCTATTAGGAACTATTGCATATTGTTCAACAACATGTTGAGCAATTCATATTTCCCAAATGAGTGGAAAAAGGCTAAGGTATTTCCGATCTTGAAGAAAGGAAAAGAATCTTCATGCCCGAAAAGCTATCGCCCAATCAGCTTGCTGCCTAACATCAGCAAGGTGTTTGAAGTGATACTCAACAGAGCATTAAACGCCCACATTGAGGAAAATGAGTTGATGCCGAATTGCCAATTTGGTTTTCGTGCCAGGCATTCGACCACACATGCAATAACGAAAGTAACCTCAGACATCTGTTGGAAACTAAATGATAGACACTGTGTTGCAGCATGTCTCATTGATATGGAGAAAGCCTTTGATACGGTATGGTTAGATGGACTAGTTTTTAAACTCCTTCAGGACAAGTTCCCCAGACACCTTGTCGCCATGATGTGTAATATGTTATACGGGAAATCGTTTGTTGTAACTGATGGAAATCTAACGACAAGGTGGGAGCTCAAGGTCTTGAATGGTGTACAGTAGGGAACAGTTACTGCGCCTCTGCTCTTCTCAATCTTCATTCGCAAGCTATTCAACGGCTTTGATTTTAACGTCTCGCCAACGCGATCATTGGTAGCATTTGCTGATGATCTGATCATCTATACGGCAGACCGAAAAGCTACAATAGTTCAGAGCAATCTCCAAAAAATGTTCAATGATGTACAGCTGTACACTGACAATTGGCGAATGAAAATCAATGCGCGGAAGTGTGAAACAATCTTGTTTTGGACAATTCTGCAGGGGGTCAGTCAAGACCTGAAACGTAATTGGAAAGATTTCCACATCATGGCTGGTGAGAGTAGTCTAGAACGGGTTTCACATAAATTCTGTGTTCGATACCTCGGTGTTTATCTCGATCAGTATCTGTACTATACTGAACATGTGAAAATCATGCTCAGTGAGGCACTCAAAGTAGTTATGGCCCTTCGAAAACTCTTTCATTCCAAATACATTGATCAAAAGGTCAAAATTATCTGTTACAAGACACTGGTTAGACCAGTTTTGACATATGGATGTCAGATCTGGTTAGACCAGTTTTGACATATGGATGTCAGATCTGGTACAACCAGAGCGCTAGTACTATGGAAAAATTAAGAGTTTCCGAAAGGAAATGTCTTCGTGCATGTACTGGTTTGTACAGAAAGCCTGAGACGGATCGGAAACATTATATATCGAATAGAAGAATTTATCAAACTGCTGAAGTGACGAGGGTCGATATCTTCATATTGAAACTTCTTCGGAATCATATCGCAAGATCTGTGACTGTGAAAGAAAACCCTTGGACTTCACAGCCGTTCCACCCTACAGACGGGTATATAGCGACTTGCCTCGCTACTGGCTTCATTTCTCCAGAAGCATTCGTGTATTTGGACATGAATCGACATGTTTTTGATTCTGACGGCGTCCCAGTCATATATCACATATATCGACGGGCCACCGATAAGAAGATAAAATATACTTCGAATTTGAGTTTACGAGATCAACAATTCCAATGGAGATACTCATTTGCTTGATTCGTTGAGGCTGATCGAGTTGAGACGGCGCAATCCAGCTATTAGTGGCTGAATGACAATGTCTAAATTGTTCGTGTTTATTTCCAGTTTTTTTGGTTTTTTCGTTAGTTAGCTTTTTGAGTTTCAGCTGATTATTGCTACATTTAATGTTGTTGTTTATTTTTGTTAAAAATTAGGTATAGGTTAGGTATATGTTATGTTTATTTTATTAGGTTAGAGATAAGATTAAACGCTTGAGTAAGGAATATTGTGATATAATTTTTAGTGTAAGATAAAGTTTTTGATTGAATTTTTATTAGAATTAGGTTGTAACATCTTAGGTGTAGGATCAAAGTTTACTGTTGCGTTTAAATCATAAATAATTTTGAAAAGTGTAGGTTGGTTTTTTTTGCTTTCTCCATTAAAATCATAATATATGTCGTAATCGATATTAATTTAAATTTGCTGTAGTTTTTTGATGAAATGTGTTAATGATAACGTATAAATTTAGAGAGCCATTTGGGCCATTAAGCTTTTGCATTGTTATTGTTTGGAATTCGCTTTATATTTTTTTTTTAATGTATAACGATTAGCTTAAATAAAGCGCTTTTGCCTTTGAGTTTGACTTTAGAAATCAGCTTCACGGCTATACGTTTGGTTCTACCTTGAGTTATTTTGGAATATCTCAAGGCCAGAGAACCAATGTCTAGTTAAAGCCTATAGGCATTACGCACTCCAACTTTTTGAAAGAATTCCAATTTCTGGGTGAGGATCATTTTTATAGTTCCTCTAGTACAATATATGGCCATAGAAAGGTATTAAAGCAAAATGCATTGCTAACACCTGTCATTCGTAGCGTTTGCTCACGTAGTGGGTGTGTTATGGATGTAGTTTTGAATTTGAAATTGCAAAAAAAAATATATTTTGAGAATTGTCATCCCATTCATTATAGAGAAATGCCCAAATAAAATTTCATCCGTCCAATTTCAGCCAATTTAAATTTAAGTAACCTTTCATCTCAGTTGTTTCCCCCACTTGAAGTGCGAAAAGATCCGAAGGATAAAAGCTTTCTACGGAATTATAGACTTCCTTTAAGACAGCATACCAAACGTATGCCCATCTCAGTTTCCATCTCCACACCGCCACCCAACAAAATGCAATGAGGGAAAACAACTAATTCCAAAAGCACGTTTTATTTCTCTAAAGCATTACCGAATAAGGAGACCCATATTGGATGTTGAAAAACAAGTAAGAAATTTGTTGAAGGATATAAGCTAAGAGACTCAGCTTTTAATACGTACAGCTTTCCCACAAGCCTAATACCCCTTTGGATCAATGAGCAATTTTTTTACTTGAAATAATACCATAAGCCCCCTTCCCTTTGAAGGGAATTTCTGAACATGATGGAATTCAGTGTTCCTTCAGTCAGGACTATTCTGCACTAGTATTCGAATCTTCATTTCCAAACTGGTTTTGCTCATTCCATAAAAGACCTGCATGAGAAAAAAATCAAAGGAATGTCTAGTTTAGGTGGACAGTGTGTTTTACTTTTTGACGAGATATCAATGAGAACGGAACTAGAATATAATTGCGCAGAAGACATTATTTATGGTTTTTGTGATTTGGGCGGTTCAACAACGTAGCATAAAACACACTGCTTCTAATTTTGAAGCAAGGAATTGGGTACATTGTTGGCTCACCCAATGGAAATTTACTGGTTTTTATTTTAAAAACAACCATAAATTATGTTCTCAGTGTTGGTTTAGATGTGTTAGCAACAGTTTGTGATCTGAGCGCAGTAAATCGACGATTATTGAACTTACTTAGGTCCTCTACTGAAATCCATACTTTGCAGGGGAAAGTAGAGGAATATACAAATGTTTTGATATGCATCAACTTCTCAAAAATTTAAGGAATATCCATCTGAAAAATGACATCCGTTACTATAGTAAAATCTTTTCATAGAGAATTATTTAAAAGGTGCGTGAACCACTATTCAGAAACTCACGGACGTGCATATAAACCCACGTAGGTTCGATAAAATGTTAGTGAAACAAGAAACGCAAGCAAAGATTTCAGCCGCTGTTGAATTGGGATATTCCAAACATAATGACGATTAAGAGAGATGTGCAACTAGCACGCCCAAATATTTATTCAAGTAGCCTTTTCATATTGCAACAGTAAGGTCTGTTAAATATTCCACATCACTTATGGTTGTATGTTATCCACCTATTCTATATGCACTGCAACTAACCACCTCAGATCCAGATTTAAACGGTAGTTAAGTAATCGGTAATATTTCAAAGCCAACCATTCCAAAGATCTAGTTAAAACCTGAAGCTTTGTTTTCTATGATTTGATCAGTCTGCCACCTAATTTCTACTGATGTGTACTAATTTTCATTTATCAAGCGCAGATTCTTGGTATTGGGGCTAATTTTTTTATTGGCATCATCTTTATGGCTTTTGTCACGTAACCATTTAGCCCAGTGTGCTTCGCGTGATAGTTGAGTTTCAGCTCCAGAAATAATTAGTTACGTTCTACACTTATACCTCTTCTTTTTTGTCATTCCGCTATACCTTAGCAATGCTTTCATGATTTTTGTTTGTATTAGAAGGTAATTATATCTGCATCTATTTTCCTTATTAAATCCAAAACTTCTTATTGTGATCAACCCATCGGAGGGAGTATGATTCTCACAGGTTTTAAACGCATGTTCTGTGAAATGGATTAGGCATACAGGGGATACCACATTAAAAACACGTCTTGCACTTTACCTCCTAGTGGTGTGGGATAACGTGGTTTTTTATATAGAGCCCTTTAAAGTATTTTATATACTCAGGCCTCCGGAAATGCCTCTGAGGTTGTGTTCATTAGCTTAGTGCTTTTAAACGTGCCCGAAATGTCGACTATAGCCTTTGTAGTTGTTCAAGAAACTTGCTGCAATGCAAAGATGGGCACATGGATGAGCAAACTGATATGTTCAATTTTGTTGAGAAAATAATTTCTAAAAGCCCCTACAAAACAAGATCATCGAAAGAACAATTTTCTAAAGCTTCTTGGCATCGAAATCAAAAGCTTGAAATTAAAGCATAGTAACATTTATTATTAATTTGACTTTATCATTAGTATTTGCAATTTACTCATTGCAAAATATAATTATGCTCGACAAATTATTATATTTACCATTGCTTGAAAATAAGCACAAATAAGACTGAACGAAAATCACTATTCTCTGAATTAATTTTCTGACTTTTATGAACCTAAAAATTCATTTCTTCACTTCTAATCAACTTTCAGTGCGCACGTAATTTGACGGCAAGGATTTGTTCTTGAGTAAATTAGTTTATCATATTAACGAGACAAGCACTACCAGCGAAACACTTACAGGTATATGCTAAAAATCAATCAAATAAAGTCACGAAAAGAAAACATGATTTTCATTTTGAAAGTTAAATAAGACAAAATGCTTTAAAAATTTTAATTGGATAATGCTACTATAGAATTTTTTGATACCAAATGATACATTTTTCATACAAAAATCGACGTACCATTATTATACATTAAAATTAAAGCAATAATATTTCATTAAAATTAAAGCAATAATATTTCATTAAAATTAAAGCAATAATATTTCAGTCCTGGCGACTATGAATCAGCATTCAGCTGATATCTCTTGACATACCATACCAAGCAAAGACACTGATGTAAAAATAATTTAGGAAAAATATTTCAATAAATTTCTCACTGATCGTACTTCAGTGTTTTTTATTTCCAAGATTTTCCAGATGTCAAAAAGTCTTTTCTTTGCAATTTATTCAATGGTATTGTAATTTTTTCGACAAGAATAGAAACTATGGTTGTGATTTTATTAACATCAATACTTCTAATTATAATATTGTTACATATACAAATAATTCTGTGAGCTTCTTTCGCAACTGTTTTGTAGTAATAGAGCAGTTACCCTGTCAAACTGCTCTAAAGCTTTCCTATCTCCTTCACCCCTACAGCATGGTGATCAAGAAAATTGTAATTCTTACTAGAAAAGTGAAGACAGTTCCATTAAACGCATATTGCTATAGGCGGCGACAAGTAGACACTAATGGTTATTCACTTTAGAAATTTTTTCTAAATATCTAATGTCTTCTTTAAAATAAGCAAGAACTAAAAAACACCTTGCATACCAATTTTGTTTCAAATCAACGTGCTATCAAAGAAAAACTGCAATATATTATTACGCATCATTCATTATTGTTTCTTTACGTTGAAAATGAATTCAAGTTTATCAATAAAACCGTATGATAATAATATTAGTTAAAAACACAAACAACCACCAGGAAGCAATTCGGTTTATTCTCATTAATTGTGCGCACCCAGACATATAAAAAAAAAATGGTATGCAAACTAATTTGAGGCTTGCATCGAAAAGATAAGAGTGTAGTGGTGTACATTTACAGTGGCGCAAAAGCTGACACGTTTTGATGTTCCTCAACGTATTTACGAAGTTGGCGAAAGTGATAGGATGTCAGTTGGTTGCCGACGGATGTCGCCTCGATCTTGATTTTCCATAACCTGGCTTCTTCCGTATCAGAGGAAAAACGCGAAAATCAGTGTGCGAGGAAATTTTTTCATCACCTTTTTCGCTCGCGTTACAGGGTGTATGACTGAAAAGTTGTCGGAAGAGTGATTACGGAAAAAGTGTCGTGCGCTAGCGTGATAGAGCTGCGGGCGTAGCGCAAGGAGAGGTGGCACTGAAACGGAAGCAGCCAAAAGTCAGTGTAAATTGACAACGAAGAACTTATGTCTTCGGCCGTCTTGAGAAGAGAACGAAAACCACACAAAAAGCAGCCAAGATTCAGTGCCGAGCGCTTGTGAGTGCCATCGCGAGAGGAGAATTGGTCGTGGAGTTTTCGGGCTCATTGGTGAATGCAGAATTGCATACTCATCAACCAAAGTTAAAAATTCAGACCGTTTTTGTTTCATCTCCGTTCCAGCCTTAATTTCTTCATTGGTCAGGTTGATACAATTATTGTCCAGGTGACGATGGACTCTGCTCCTTAGGAGTGCTGTACTGTGGTTGCTGCAATTAATACAGGAATATCGAAGTGGAAGCGATCGAGTAGGCAGCAATTCAAGCTCTTCAAATTCAGAGTGCCTTGACGTAAATGGAGACACGAAGGAATGCATCGTAGTCATAGTCGCGCTTTCAACGCTGAGTGGGGTGTGATCGCTGTTAATTCGATTTCGCTGGCTGTAGGACATCCTTGGAAAGTGGATAAGTTACTATTACTTATAGAAACTTAATTGCATGTCTTTATCAGTGCTCCTAAGACTTTTGTTTTGTATTCGGTTTGGATTACTTTCCGCTTACTGAGTACAGTTGATACCTTTGCGAATCTTTTTGACCGCACGACAAAGAACAGTCAAACAAATTTTCATTTTTTTGCGACTTGTAGATGTCAATCGATTTTGACTTTCCGTAGCAATTTGAAGTAAATCGAGGGCCTCTGACGAGTCAGAGACTTTCCACCACAAGAAAACCTGTTCAGAGTTTAGTTCCGCGGAAGTTTTCGCCAGCAATTATTTCCTATTCATATTTCACAAGTGTCGGACCTCCTGGAAAACGGTGTCCCGTCACGTCTTGAAATGTGTATCGCGCCCAAAAGCGCCCAGTGACATTAAAAGTGAAAATTTCCAGAAAAGATTATTTGCAAGTGCCTCCTTTCTGAACTTGATCTAATTTGTGGAATGAACAGACAATTTAACGTATAACAAAAAAAAAAAAAAACACAAAGCTACAACCACAGAAGCGTTAGTAAACCGTATGAAAGCAGGAAATAAGAGAAAAAAGTTTTACATCGTTACGGGAATATATCAGATGTATAAGATAATTTATAAAAGGTAACCAAACCACATAAATCGTAACGCATGGACCGTGACCCGGACACGCATTAGGTTGAACTTTGGGTTTTTGGTGATATTCAGCAAAGTCCCAAATACGTGAAGATTTTTTTTTGAAATAAAAAAATAAACTGCCGATCGATCACACCCTACTAACAATAAAATCAAGAGGAAATTGAAACATAAACATACAATTTTGGACAATGTTTCTTAGCGTTCTAAACGGCATATATTTGATAATCTACTGATCTTTTAATTATATAGACTTCTCAGTGAAAGGATAGACTGTTGTTTATTAGAAGAGCATGATTTTCATTTTTTTTCGGCATTTTTAGTGTTTCATGTATAAAGAAAAGAACATTCCTAACAAGAAAAATATCAAAATCAAATCTATTTGAAAGAAAAACAAAAGATTTAAAAAAAACCATAATACCGAAGTTATCTCTTGTTGCTCTACTCGCGCTAGCTCCTTGGCCAAAAAGCTAACGTAGTTTTTTTTGTTGATAAACCTACTAAAGTAAATGATTTCTGATGTTTCAATGAAACTGTAAATTTGTATTAAATAATTAATTTACTTCATTAATAAATTTTATTTTAATTAATTAAAATAAAAAATACTTAAGTCTGTTAAAAATACTACCGGGAAATATAATGAGGTGCTAAACTTTAACTAAAATTGGTCTTTCCTTTCCTCCGGTTCTGACCGGGTATAGGACCCGGTACGATGGAAGGCTCTCACCACCAGACATGAGCCAGCCATCGGGCACATAACAACCTTTTGTTTCGGGTACTATCGCGGGTTGAGTGGCCCCGAGCAAGGTGCCTTTTTATAGCATAGGGTTATGTGATCCGATTGCATAGCTCTATGACATTAATTGGTCACCGGGGTATTTCTCCTCTGATGGGAAGGCTCATACAAGTTATGTTGCATGAGTTTTCCACTCAGAAGGGAAATACTTGGCCACTGCAACATTTATGGATTTTGATCCGGTTGGGCGTGTGCGAGGGGCACCATCACCGCCCAGTTGTCCCACTCTTATTTGTGGGCCATAAGCATCGTCGGGTAAGGACGAGGTTACCCTAAGTCCGTCGGTTTTTACTTGTTCAAATTGTTCTCGGAACAAGTCATTTCCCCTCTTTGTAGCTACCTAAAATTTTTCGACTTCGGTCGCCTGTTTTTAAGACCCAAGAATTCGTGAATGTGAAATTCTTTTATAGTGGGTCCTTGTGCTGGGGGAATGAACCCGCCCTACGACACCGCAATGCTAGCCTGCCAGCACATTCACGCGTTCCCAGACAAGGGCATTCTCGGCGGATATCAACATCTTCCTCCGCCGAGGCAGCAGACCATCGCTGCAGTCCTTTACGGACTTGTATATCACCTATTCACTACAGTTTTCACAACGATTAAGAACATCAACAAATGAATGTACTCGAAAATCCACCAAGCATGATCAACATCTGAAAGTGACGTCATTGCCCATTCATCAAGCTGCTCGAATATTCCAGGTAGTTCGCCAATGTACGAGTAACGGATGAATGACTAGAGACCCTATATAAACGCGAGCTGAATGAAAGGGGGGATTTTTACAACCACGAGAGTAAAAGTGCGACAGTGTGAAGTGCGAATTGGAAAGCGATATTGATTGAGTAATAGTATAGTAATTTCCGTTGAAATATAAGACAGTTAAACTAAAAATTGATAGACGAAGTGAAAAGCAAAATTGATAAAATAGTGAAATCAATTATTGTGCATTTTTAGTAAATAGGCTCTTTAACTTATTTTAAAAGACAGCGTGCTTTCATTTTCCCGGAACATTAAAATTATTCGCCGGGAACCATAATACGCAACAGTGGTGTCAGGATGTGAGAAAGAAAATTTCGAAAGTGAAAACTTTTAAGCATTTTTAAAGTGCACAATAGCAAAATTGAACGTGAAAACTGTTGGAAGAAAAAACAAAATGAAAAGTCAAAACAATAAAAATGCAACGTAACTTGCATCTAAGAATGATGAATTGACCATGTCGGAGCTTTAGGAGGAGTTGGACCAGCGAAATCTGGCTACGCAAGATACAAAGGCCACACTGATTGCACACTTGCGTGACGCGATTGAATCGGAAGGCGTAAATCTGGATTGGGGTGAGCCCACAGATGCGGGAAATGATGCAGAAGGTGGAGAAGCAGAAAAACCAAAATCAAAGACACCGGAAAACGCGCTGATCCAAATGTTGATGCTGATGCAGCAAAAGCAGCGGCAACAGTCTTTCAATTCAACATCCAGTTTAACTGCAAAGCGAGATGAACAATCAGTGAAGCTGAATGAACAATCAGCGAAGCTGGACCAACAAGCGATCGAAATCAAGACAGACATCACACAGAAGCTGGTAAAACAGTAAACCGAAATAAAAGCGGAGCTCGGTACTCTGAACAACCAAATTAAAGGCGTCGAGGAAAAGGTTTACCAGGTCAAGGTCGAGAAGAGAATCAACCATGAGATAAGTCAGATCGAGGAGAGAATCAACGATGAGATGGACAACATGAAAAAGGGATTGGAAGCAGCAAAGGCAGTAGCAAGCACCTCACAAGCCCCGCTGGGATTGCGGAGAGAAGGGACACCTGCAAAGAGACTGCAAGAAGCAAAGAAAACCGAGCTATTGTCCAGGATGTGCAGCTAGGAGAAAATCCAGACCAAGTCAGGGGCCCAGAATGGAAGCCCTTCAAAAAAGGGGTCGGGAAACATGTAAGAGCCAACTTCGTGGGGCAGAGGTTGGCTAGCAGGATCGACGTCCCCAGCTCCACCATTACCGTGTCAAGACTACATCGTGGAGAAGCGGACTTATGCCTTCCGGGTCAAGTTAACGGAGAACATTGCACCATAATAATCTACACTGATGCAACCCGATCGATTATCTGATCAGACCTAGTGAGGCACCAACTACTTTACAAGGCCAGGATTTTCTCACTACGGACAGCTACGGGAGAAACTGCAACTGTCCATCGAGAAGTCAACCTCCAGATACAGTTGCGAGACCTTGTGGTCGCGAACATTATGGATGACTGCATTATCGGAATGGATTTTCTGCGACCACATGGAATCACGTTGGATTTGGGCAAACGGATATTGAAATGGCAGAATGTCGAAGTATTGATGGAGGATCCCAGCGTCTAAGTTCCAGAGATGTATGTGGTAGTATATGTTGACACTGATGTACCGAATTCTTCTGAAAGCATTGTATGGGCCAAGCTTGATGGCGATTCTGGTGACCACCGATCTTTTCTGATAGAGCCAACGAAGACGTCTGCATTGCGCAGTTTGATTGTAAGACGAAGCCTTGTAAGATCTATAAGGAACGGATACGTGCCGGTTAGAGTCCTTAACACCACAGACAGTCACAAGCATCAAAGCGGGAGAAGTCTTCGGCAGCTGCCAGCCTGTTTCCATAATCACCTCCATGGAAGCCACTCACGACCATCATTGGAAAAGGAGCCAAGGCGCAGATAAAGCCCGGGAACTCACGTCTGCAATATTGAAGCAGGTCAAATTGCCAGTGCAGCTATCCAAGCGAGCCTCTGACCTGGTCACCAAGTACAGCGACATCCTCTCAAGAAGCCCGGATGACCAAGGCTGAACGAGTATGGTAACTTATGTCATAGATACACAGGGAGCCAAGCCAATTCGACAAGCACCGAGACGTCTTCCTATAGCCAAACAAGGAGAAGTGAGCGCACTGATCTCGGAAATGAAAAAACAAGGTGTTATGGAACCTTATGTCAGTCCATAGGCCGCTCCAGTATTTCTAGTAAAGAAAACGGATGGTGACACTCGTTTTTGTGTCGACTATAGGCAGCTTAACGACGTCACTAAGAAAGATAGTTACCCGCTCGCACGCATCGATGACATCATGGACACTTTAGCCGACGCAAAATGGTTTTCTACACTCGATCTCAAGAGTGGAGAGAGAAGACCCCCTTTTCAGTTGAGATCGGATTGTGGCCATTTGTGGTGATGTCATTTGGGCTTAGCATTTTTCAGCCAATTTTTGAACGCGTGATGGAATACATGCTGCGTTGTCTAACCTGAAAAACCTGCTTGGTGTACCTAGATGACATCATTGTTATTGGGAGAACGTTCGAAGAGCATGTGCGGAACTGAGAAGAGGTTTTCTCCCAATTGCAACTAGCGGATTTAAAACTTAGTCCCGACAAGTGTACCCTTTCTACAGCTGAAGTAAAATACCTGGGACACGTTGTATCAGCAGAAGGAGTCAAAACAGACTTTGAGAAAATCGAAGCCGTGAAAAGCTGGCCAACACCAAACAACAAGTGCCAACTACTAAATTTTCTGGGTCTGGCGACTTACTATCAAAAATTCGTCAAAGACTTTGCCAAAATGGCTAAGTTTCTCCATCAGCTAACCGAGAAAATT
The DNA here is from genome assembly GCA_963969285.1 of Odontomyia ornata. Classification (NCBI taxonomy): domain Eukaryota; kingdom Metazoa; phylum Arthropoda; class Insecta; order Diptera; family Stratiomyidae; genus Odontomyia; species Odontomyia ornata. The sequence continues at coordinate 457,093,634 of OZ017738.1, read as the reverse complement.
CGTCCGTATGACTAAAAATGCCAGGTAGCCGTTGAGACCCTTGAGGAGAAGCTGTGTTAATCACCCGTGCTGGCATATCCGAAACCCGGAAAAATGTTTGTAGTCGACACTGATGCGAGCCATGGCGGTATTGGAGCTGTACTCTCCCAGCAGATCGATGGCGAAGAAAGAGTCCTCTCGTATTACATTCGAGTTCTCTCAAAAAGTGAGAGGAACTACTGCGTGACCAGGAAGGAGCTATTGGCTAAAACAAAGGCCACCAAGCAGTCCCACAAGTACCTATATGGCCAGAAATTTCTTCTTTGAACGGATCATGCATCACTGAGATGACAGCTCAACTTCAGAAATCCCGAGGGGCAAGTTGCGAGATGGATCAAAAGATAGTTGTCGTACGACTACAAAATTGTTCATCGGAAGGGTGGAGTTCATGGGAATGCTGACGCCCTATCTCTCGTCCATGTCCAGCTAACTGCAAGCATTGTCGACGGATTGAGGAAAAGGAACCGCCCGTTGATCTGCGATTGAAAACGGCTGAATTCGATGAAGGTTGGTCATCGGAGGAGATTCAAAAAGCCCAGTTAGTCGATGAAGACATCGGACCATTGCTCACATGGAAGAAGACAACTGGGCGACCTGAGTGGGAAGACGTTTCAATGCATGGCACCACCCTGAAAAGTTATTGGGCACAATGGAACTCTTTTCAGGTGGAGGGTGGCGTACTCAAGCGGAAATGGGAAACGCGGATGGCAGCTCCTATTCGATGCAAAGTATAATTCCAAAAAGTCGAATTCACGATGTGGTTAAGGAGATGCACGAAGGATCCTCGGGAGGCAACCGTGGTGTTAACAAGACCTTAGCGGAATTGCGGGAAAGGTTCTACTGGCTCCATGCTCGAGAAGACTTAGAGAACTGGTGTCACAGATGCACCATTTGCACTTCCGTCAAAGGCCCATGGCGACGACTGAGAGGACAAATGCAAACCTATAACGTGGGCGTGCCATATGAAAGGATTGCTATTGACATCGCTGGACCCTTTCCTGAATCCGAATGGGGAAATCGATACACGCTGGTTGTGGCCGATTATTTCAGCAAGCGGCTAGAGGTCTACCTCATTCCCAACCAGGAAGCAACTACTGTAGTCGAACAGCTAATGTTAAATTGGGTCAGTAGGTACGGCGTACCTTGCGAATTACATTCGGATCAAGGCCGAAATTTTGAGTCACTAGTTTTTGGCGAAATATGCGAGCTGTTGGGAATACGGAAAACGAGGACAACACCGCTGCATCCCCAATACGATGGAATGGTCGAACGTTTCAACGGTACGCTCAATAAACATCTGGCGAAGATGGTTGACGAGAACCAAAAGGACTGGGACCAACATATCCCACTATTTTTGATGGCGTACAGAGCTGCCGATCATGCATCGATGGGCCGAGCCCCAGCCAAAGTCATTTTTGGAAAGACTATTCGTCTGCTAGCTGATATAAAGTTCGGAACACCCCATGAGTAATCCCAGACGATCTCGGAGTGCACAAGTGAGCTAACGGCTGAACCAGATACATCGGACAGTGCGAAATCTCCTCAAATCGGCTACTGACCGCATGAAGACCAAGTATGATCCAAAGGCAAGTTCTACTGGCTTCCAGCAAGATGACTTGGTGTGGCTTTATAACCCACAACGGCGAAAGGGTAGGTCTCCAAAGTTGCAACATAATTGGGAGGGACCATACCGAGTTACAAAGCGAATCAACGACATCGTATACCGCATACAGGAATACCGTAAGCCAAGAGCCAAAATGAAAATCGTGAACCTGGACCGTCTTGCCCCATATTACATCCAGGGAGAATTGATTGTAACTGGCGACACATCTTTACGGGGCGAAAAGAACTGAGGTGGGAACATGTACAAATAATTGTGCGAGCTATTGTCGCAATTGTTTTCACAACCATTAAGAACATCAACAAACAAATGTACTTCAGAACCCGCCAAGCATGATCAACATCTGAAAGCCCATTCATTAAGCTACTAGAATCTTCCAGGTAGTTCGCCAATGTACGAGAAATGGATTGAATGACTAGAGACTCTATATAAAGGCGAGCTGAATGAGAAGGGGGATTATTACAACCGCGATAGTAAAACTTCGATAGTGTGGAGTGCGAATTGGAAAGTGATATTGATTGGTTAATAGTAAAGTGATTTTTTTGACAGTTAAACTAAAAATTTATAAACAAAGTGAAAAGTAAAATTGGTAAAATAGTGAAATCAATTATTGTGCATTTTTAAGAAGAATAAACTCTTTTAATTTAATTTAAAAGACAGTGCGTTTTCACTTTCCCGGAACATTAAAATTATTCGCCATGAACCATAACACGCGACAATATGTATACTTACTTATAATATAATTACACTCAACAATCTAGTTCTTTATTTATTATTGTTAAGAAAAACATATATGTAGAAATCAATCCACATAAAATGGATTTATAATCTTTTAATTCATTAAAAGTATTAATTCTTATAAAATTTAACACAATAAAATTGTGCACTTTCATTCATAAAATGAATACGTCCCAAATATTATTGTATCACGAAGAATGAAATAATCTGACAAATAGCTTTCTTTAACTGCAAATTTCGGTGGTGAATCTTCACACAAAACGTATCGCGGGCATGCCGTCACATAGCGAATATACATCCATCCTACATAACTCATTCGCTTGGATTTGCCAATATTGATATATAGTAGGTGCAATATATCACATGCCTCAAAGTTCATAACCACTTTCAAAGTAGTTTTTAAAGTTTTTTAGCTGCCGCTAATTGAATACAAATACCGATTCTCTTAATTAACAGTATATTTCTATAGGTTTAACTTTGACATATATTAATATAAACTTAAACTCTGATGAGCTGCTCGTCGTTGTATCGTGTGAAGTAGGTTAACGTGAAGTAGATCGTTGGTTAGCTTCTTCTGTGCTGTGCAACAGGTAGCACTTGTGGTGCTACCCATACTCCCTCCTGAGTGACGTTGACGATAAATGATGACAGCTAACTGATCCCTCAACGTCACGATTGCAAGGTGTTACTTTGCATGGGTGCAGTTTTCTCTTTGCCGGTGGATAAGTTCTCAGTTTGGTTGGTGTAGGGCTGATCGGTGGCAAGATATGCAGTGCATCACGATTTTGAATTTGCATTTGAGAGACAGGAACTGTTTTGACGGACGATGATGCTGGTCGCAATGTTATGAGTGGAAATGTAGTTGACGGCAGGATTCGAAGTTGATTTGGCGGTGACTTCCTCTGTGCATTATGACGCAAGTCGGAAACAGGGGGTGTCATGAGTGATGATGGTTTTCTTTGCGTTTTATTGGCTAGGGTTTGTGATGGACACGCAAAGGAAAAAGAAGGCGGCGTTTGACTTACCGAGACCCGCACATTTTGTGGGGATGCAGCTGGTGGGGATAATCGGGATTCGCAAGTGTGAGGCCGTGACTCGGAAGTGGTTTCCAGGAATGCAGGCTTGAGTCGTTCGGCGGATACGTTAACCACACGTCCATTGACATCGATATTAAAAAGTACATCCAAGATGCGATTTATTACTTTATAAGGGCCAGAGTAAGGTTGTGTCAGAGGCTTTTTAACAGCGTCGTTCTTTAGAAAAACATGAGAGCTAGTGCGAAGATTTTTGTTGACAAATATCTGTCTCTGATTGCGATGTACTGGTTGTGTCTGACGAACGTTTCTCATTGTGGAGCGAAATTGTGTCAAGAACGCGTGCGGATCCGCTTCAGTTTGCGCAGGCACCACTAGTTCACCGGGAAATGTGAGAGTTGTACCGTACAGCTTTTCTGCACAGGAAGCATCAATATCATCTTTATACGTCCCACATAGACCCATGGGGACTGTAGGCAGCACTGAAGGCCAATTAGGGTGCCATGCCATTCGATGCGGGATGACAAGGGGATGTTCTGTTTCTTTCACAACACAAATACCGCGTTAGTGATTTGAAAAGTGCCGGTTCAAACTGCGTGCCCTGATTCGTCGTAATAGTACGTGGCACTCCTGAACATGCAACCCAGTTATTAAAAAAGGCTTGAGCTACCGAGTTAGCCGGTTGGTCAGTGAGCGGAATAGCTTCAGGCCATCTTGAGAAACGGTCCACCATTGTTAGGCAATATCTATAACCCTGCGACGGGATGAGTGGGCCGACGATGTCCAGTTGTACATGTTGGAATCACTCTTCAGGCATTGTGAATAGCTGAACTGGATTTCTTTGATGTCCTACTTTTGAGCGCTGACACGGTATGCAACTGTGGGCCCAAAGGCGAACATCCCTTTTCATGTTGGTCCATACAAATTTCTTAGCGCTGGTTTTTACAGTGATGCAACCACTTGGGTGCGAGGGCTTATGAAAAATGTCGAAAATTTTCCTCCTTACACCTGAAGGCACAAGAAAACAAGTTTGAGGCAGAGAGGTATCCACGATTACCTTACAATTTGTACCCATTTCAATTTCGCTAAGCTTTAGTGACGTAGTATTGGTAACTAGGAGATGCTGAATTTCGTGTTCGTTTTGTTGTTTCCTCGCTAAGTCTTCCAGGTCAATGTTTGATGCAGTAGATATGGTTTCTAATCGTGAAACTGCGTCCGCTACTTCGTTGCTGGGCCCCGGAATGTATCGTAGATCTGTGCAGAATTCCGAGATGAAACTTAAATGACGCAACTGACGAGGAGATGCTTTCACAGCCGGTTGATTGAATGCAAAGGTGAGTGGCTTATGGCCCATGAACGCATGAAAAAAATAGTGCCCAAAATGGCAAATACTCACAATCGTACACGCTATATTTAATTTCGGCAGGGGACAGTTTTCTTTTTTTTTTGTGGTAGGGAGGTGAAGGCATTTACGCCCGCCGAGTCTGGCAGTGTGGGACTCCCATGGAGGATACCCTTGGACTACCCACTAAACACCTCCCCTGTCAATCTGAGAACCTAGCCTGGAACCGTTTGACACATTACTTCGGGCCAGGTCTCGTTTTGTTACGCCGTGGGGCGCCTTCAAGCTGGGGAGTCCCTTTCCTAGCGAGAGGGGAGAGGGGAAGAGGAAATGCCAGAAGAGCGATCCCCCAGCCCCAGCACCTCCGGCTGCTGCGAGTCCCTTTTATCTTTTAGGACTGCCCGAGCATAATGTGCCACCTGGTTCCATTTGTCAACCGATTCGAGCATCACCGCAACTATATTATCCGGGGTGAGCTCTCCCGTCTCCCTGTAGAGTTCCTTTCGCAGCCTGGCCCATTTGGTACACGCAAAAAATGTGTGACAGGCATTGTCCTCCTCTCCTGGGCAAAACCGACAATCGGGAGACCGTGACTTGCCGATCTTGTGCAGGTAAGACTGAAAACACCCGTGCCCGCTCAAAAGCTGGGTCAGATAGAAGTCAGTCTCACCATGCCTTCGATTTAGCCACGGTCTCACATCCGGGATGAGGCGCGCAGGCCACCTTCCCTTCGTGCAATTCCTCTAAGACTGCTGCCAATCGTTGAGCGAGCGTTGTCTCTCCTTGCGGACAACCATCTCCCTCGCATACTCGTTTCGGCGCAAGTAAATAGCGTGGCGCTCTCTAGCAAGGAGGGCGACAGGTATCACGCCTGCAATCACTCTCACCGCCGAGTCGGAGACTGTTGGATACGAAGATGCAATTCTCAGTGCTCCTCTTCTCTGTACCTGTGCCAATCGTTTTCGGTATACCTCCTTGCTGACAGCGTCGCCCCATACCTCTGCTCCGTACAGTAGCACTGACCCTACAGCACTCATCAGGAGGCGTCTTCTTGATGGGCTGGGTCCCCCTACGTTGGCCATAAGTCGACTCAGGGCTGATATTCCCGAAGCAGCCTTCTCAGCCGTTGCCCTGATTTTCTCAGAGAAACTCATCTTCGAGTCGATCTCACCCAGGTACTTCACCGCTGGCTTCGATTCGATCTGTATATCTCCAATACTGATCATCCTTACTCTAAGGATTCTCTTTTTTGTCAAGATGACCACTTCGGTTTTCTCCAGTGCTAAACTGAGCCCGCGAGCAGTCATCCAGTTCCTCACTCAGTGCATTAGCATACCTTGCCTAAGTTGCGCTTGTTCAACGGTGCGTCCGGTGACCAGAGCCGCAACATCATCCGCATAGCCGACCAAGCGCGACTCATCTGGCATCTCAAGTCTCAGTAGCCCGTCGTAAGACATGTTCCACAGGTCCGGACCAAGGATAGATCTCTGGGCAACACCCGATGTAATTTCCATCCTTCGTTGGCCCTGTGTCGTATCGTAGAGCAGACCTCAGTCCTTTAGGTAGTTCCTCAAAAGCCGCATTAGATATTCTGGAACTTGAAGAGAGTTTTCCAGCGTGTCCAGAATATCCACCCATCTAGCGGAGTTGAAGGCATTCCTGACGTCGAGTGTCACCAACAGGACGATCCGTCGCTTGGTGCGACTACATGCCTCTGCCTTTTGGACCGCGTTCACCACCTCTGCAATCGCATCAATAGTAGAACGTCCTGCTCTAAAGCCGTACTGCCGAGGAGATAGGTCCCCAGCAGCACGAATAGCGTCAGTGAGTCTTCCCTTGATGAGTTTCTCTAGCACTTTCCCAGCCGTGTCTAGCATGCATAACGGGCGGTATGCAGACGGCGATTCGGGATTTCCCTTCCCCTTGCTGATCAGCACGAGCCTCGCCACCTTCCATCGTACCGGGAAAACCCCGTCCCGTAGGCAAGCGTTGAATGCGCTGAGCAGCAAGTCAGGACAATGGTGATAGACGAGCTGCAAAACCTCAGCTGGAACACCATCTGGACCTGGAGCCTTCCTCGCTTTCAGGGAGAGGACTGCCTCCTCCAGTTCCAGCTGTGTGAAGAGTGGGCACTCGACTGCTGTTTCACCATGGACAGCGTCAACATGGACGGGGTGGGCGGGGAAGAGTCCCCGCACTATCGCGTCCATCTTTTCTGCGTCATGTATGCAAGGCTTCCGTAGGGCACCAAGTTTCCCCATGACCAGCTTGTAGCCAAGGCCCCACGAATCCCTATTTACATCATCCACGAGGTCTTGCCAGCATCGGGCCTTGCTCTTGTTAATAAGCCTGCGAAGATATTTCCTGCCGGACCTGTATGCTGCTAGCCTAGTGTCTGCCTCCTCCCGTGTTCGCGCCCGCTGGGCCTCTCGCCGAAGTTTGTGACACTTGCTTCTTTGTTCGGCGATCTCGTTTGACCACCAGTATACTGGAGGCTTACCGTGTCGGGGTCTCCGACGGGGCATGGAAGACTCGCAAGCAGCTATGATGGTACTCATAGTTGAGTTCACCAAGTCCTTGGCTGTGGGCCCTCCACTCCCTGGCGGAGCTCCCAGCAACGGTGCGCCTGCCGTAAGCGCGTCAGCAAACCTCTCAACGTCCATCCTCCCAGTCCTCCATCCGAGGATTGAGTTTTGGGCATATGCACGCAGAGTGGCACCGTCGTGAATCTCAACCGCTATATACTGGTGATCACTAGCCGAGTAGTCCTCTAGTACTCGCCAGTTGTGTACTCTAGGTACCAGGGACTCCGAAGCGAGTGTCACATCGGGTATGGTTCCTACGCAACCCCATCGGCGGAAAGTAGGGGTGTTACCAGTATTTAGGACAAAAAGCGCTATTCTGGCCGCCATGTCCAAGATTTGCTTTCCCCTTGGGTCGGATTGTGGCATACCCCATTCAATGGCTCTAGCGTTGAAGTCTCCCCCGACCAGCATGTGGCCTTCTGTGTTCGAGACAGCGTCCTCCAGGGCATCGAGTTTGGTTCGAAAAGATCGCATTGCCTCGTTAGGCGTCAGATAAACACTAAAATATGTTATCCCTGAACACCGCACCCACACAAAACCATCCCCGCGTCCATGGCCCTGCACCTGAAGGCGAGCGCTGTCTCGAACCCAGATGGCCGAGGTACTAGATTTGTCAGGGTACCACGCTTGCGAGTCCTTGTTATGACGTTGCTCGCTCAGCAACAGGAGGTCAGCTTTCTTATCCCTTGCAAACTGCTCAAGTAGGTCCTGGGCGTTTGTGCTTCGGTGCAAATTGACCTGCAGGATACGGATCATTTGAGTATCGATTTGGCTTTAGTGAGGGCCTCCTTGAAAACCCAGCATCTCCCTGTCCCCGGCTCATGTTTGAGGTCGCCGGAAGCTAGCTTAGCATCCTTGCAAAGAATGCATTTTGCCTCGTTCGTGCACTCCTTCCTTTTGTGCCCCGTTTCACCACATTTGTAGCACAGAGATCTCCTGTCGGGTCCCCTACAGCCATACGCGGTGTGTCCATATTCGAAGCATCTGAAGCAGCGGATAGGGATCACTCTTCTCCGTATCCTGCAGATCACCCAACCTATCTTAATTTTGCCCTTCGCCAGGATTTGCTGGGCGTCTTTATCAGCTAGTTCGACAATAGCCATGCGTTGCCCCCTTGTGTTTTCACGTGTCAATCTTGCCTTGACTTCACTTAAGCTGGGGAACTCCCTCCTGATGGCGTCCTCTACTTCAGCTTTGTCCGTGATGCAGTCGAGGTCCCTAATTTCCAGGGTGGCCATTGGTTCGAGCGAGGCAACCGTTGCCGCATCTCCAAGAACCTTTTGAACCGCGTCACGGAATGCATCTTTGTTTGTGGCCTCTGGCCCGAATTCCACCAGCAGGCCACCGGTCCGGGTTGGTCGAACTGCTTTGATGGCAGTTTTGGTGTCGTCTGGCTTGACCGCTCCTTTAATTTCACGGAGGACATCTGCGTAGGTTCGGCCCTTAGTGGGTTTAATAAGCAGTGCCTCTCGTTTGCTGCGGTATATCGGGGGGTTCTTTGTTCTATTCGTGGTTGAGCTCTTTGTCTGTTTTTTCTAGGAGTAGCTTTTTGGCCGCTTTTTTCGCTGCCTTGTTTCGCACCACATGAAACTCCTCGCCTGGAGTGTCAACTTCGTTTATGGTCTCGTCCTTCTTCCTTTTCTCACGGTTGCCTTCAATTAGGCTACCGGCCATTCTTTTGCTGCTGCTAGGACCCACTGATGCCTCGAGGGAGAGAGCGTGTCTTTTTGGTGCTTTTCGGTTGCAAGCCACCTCCGCCTGTAGTGCGTTATGCGGTCAAGAAGCTCCTCTAGTTCAAGAATGCCATTCTTGACACTCTTGCCTATGTTTTTCTGCATTTCGCAGGCAGCCCTCAGTTGTTTGACGATAGTCCCCGCTCCTCTTCAGCGCGGTCAAGGGCGATTGTGTTATTTGGCGCCACCTCTTGGGAGAGGCCCCCGTTTCCAAGCCCTTTTGCTTCTATCGCTTGGGTCGCGTTTGAAGTGGCGTCGGCCAACGGCAAAACTTCTCCCTCCCCTAGTCTTACACTGGCCTCCGTTGGTGTCGCAGCTTGATCCGGATTGTGTACGTCTTGCACTGGGCGCTCCGGGGTGCGCATAGTCCTTCTACTGCGCCCAAAGGCCGCAATGATGCCAGGTTGCACAACGCACTCTGCCTTCTTTCGTTCGTTAGTCCGTCTGTGGTCTGTCTCCGATGATTTAACTTGTGATGTTGACTTTGACAGTGTTTCTGGGGTTTGCTGCCTCCCCCCGCAATCGCCGACTTGCTTTATCTGTGTTCTTGCCAACAGCGGTTTTTGCCTGAAAGGGTTCTCCGTGCTAGCGTCCTGCTTGCTTGAAGTTATATCTGTTACAGAAGCCAAGTTCACCACTTCTATAACATTGCAGTCGCTGGATGACGACGGCTGGGAGCCTGCTCGCTCACTACCCTCAGCCGCCGGTACTGGGGATCTGACCCCCTGCACCGTAATTTGGTTCCCTTTGTGGACCTGCATGATTTGGTTTTCTGTCTGGGTTTCCGTTCCCATAGCATTTTACCTACTGCCAGGATATATGGATAATTGATGACGCCATATACTTCGTCATGTCACAGTGAAGATCATTGACCCTCAGGTATTTGTCCTGAGACTCTCCCTTCACTGCCGACCATTGTCCGCGGCTGCTTATTGGTTATTCGCAGTAAACCTTTCGAGAAAGGTCTTCCCCTATCCGCAACCCTGGGGACGCGTTTGGTTCCCCGGTCTGAGGGCACTATCGATAAATTGACAACCAGGAGCGCGTCATTGGCTTTATGTGTCCAAATAATTGGTGTTTCCTTTTTGCGCCAGTGCAGAGTTTGTTTAATGGCGCCTGGATATCCACGGCATTTTTGACAAAATGGCGATAGTAACTTATTGTTCCAAGGAAACGGCGGAGCTCATTGATATTGCTAGGTTTGTTGAAATTAAGAATCGTTTTTACTCGCGATGGTGGTGGTTCGACACCTCTTAAGCTAATCAAGTATCCTAGATATTCAATCTCGTGCATTTCAAATCCCTATATTGTTTCATTAATTATAATACCATATTTGGCCAGATGTTCGAATAATTTAGTAAGGTGTTCGGTACGCTGACTTTCAGATTCTGAGGCCAGCAGAATATCGTCGATATAACACACGCAGAAGTGTAAACCGCGGAGAACGCTGTCCATGAAACGCAGGATTGTTTGCGGTGCGTTCCGTAATCCGAACGTCATGACAGTAAATTCGAAGAGGCCAAACGGAATTGTTACAGCCGTTTTCGGGATATCGCTTTCATCAATTAGAATCTGGTGATATACCTTGTAAAGGTCGATTTTCGAGAAAATTCGTTTGCCGTTAAGTTCGTCTGTGATATCCTGGATATGATGCATCGGGTATTTGACAGGTACCGTGGCATTATTAAGACGCCGGTAGTCCCCACACGGTCGTCACGCGCTATTTTTCTTTTTTACTAAGTGTAGGGGAGTTGCCCAGGGGCTATGCAATGGCCGGCAAAACCCCTGATCCAAGAGAAATTTGAACTCGTCCTGGCTGCCTGCAATTTTCCTTTAGTTAATCTCCGAGGATGTTCCGCTATGGGAATTCCGGAAGTATTGATGCAATGACGAACTTCGTGTTTAATTGGACTCAGTGCTGCGGTGGGATTGGTGAGGGTCGGAAACTTCTTGAGCAATGCGTAATTACGCGTATTGCTGTTGACGGTGAATACCGAGTCGTGGAAATCCTTGTTGATGCGACCTCGACTTGATGAGTTAGCATCCGGGTCAACCAACCGTCGATTTCACAAGTCCACCGATAAACCATAATGTTTGAGAATGTCAGCCCCCAGGAGTGGACGTCCAACGTTGGCTACAAAAAATTTACAATCGTATGACCGCCGAAAACCAAGTGACAAATGAAGCGTTATTTAACCGAATGTGGTTATTGCGGTGCCATTAGCCGCAACTAGTTTGAAAGAGGATTGTTTTTGAAAACTTCCTGCGAGCAATTTGGGAATGACGGACACATTCGCTCCCGTGTCAATGAGGAAAATCAATCGCGTATTGACAGGCGACTCTGTGAAGTACCACTAGCCATCGCCTGTAGAGCTAGTGGGTCAGCGCGTTTTCCACGTTTGATGCCTAGAAGGAGCAAGGGGCACGACAATGTTGGGCTGCGGACCCAAAACGCTTGTGATAATAACACATAATATTGGGTGATTTCTTTTGTGGAGGTGCTTTCTGAGGTAACAGGTGATGGCATGCACTACACTTATCTGTCACTACTTCAGAGCGTATTCGATTAATTTCTAACCTGAGCTCTGACACTTGACTCCAGTTCGGACGCGACTTTGTCAAATCGCATGGCGTCGTTCGAAATTTTGCTGGCTCGGAATTGCGCCTCGACTCGAGCGAACCACAATTTTGGATTGTTTGGCCAAAATGGGGGACAGGTTGCATGCGACTGCAACGATTTGAAGACCTCCGGTGGCATTTGAACATCGGCGTTGATCTGTCTATTGACGCCGCTGTCAACCTCCTGAAACTCATCGTCGGACATTTGTACGAAAAAAATGAAAGAAACACCTTAACGGGGTCACCAATTTAGCGGCTGCTAATTGAATACAAATACCGATTCCCTCAATTAACAGTTTATTTCTATAGATTTGACTTTGACATATATAAATATAAACTTAAACTTTGATGAGCTGCTCGTCGTTATATCGAGTGAAGTAGGTTGTCGTGAAGTAGAACGTTGGTAACCTTCTTCTCCGCTGTGCAACAGGTAGCGTTTGTGGTGGTACAGTTTCGGTATTTGAATTAAATTTTCACTAAAGATATTCTACCTCAGATATTTACCAGCGATAGGTGCGCCACCAGAAACATGGGTTCCCCCAATGTGGAGTTAAAATGTTCGATACGATGTCATCACTATCAAATATATACACAATGGTATTACAATGAATATTACAAAAAAAAAAACCAAACATTAGAAATATTTAAATCAAATAAATTATTGTGATCATTGTAAAATTCCATATACTGAAATTTCATCTATTGAAGAACTCAAAAAAGGACTAATTTTGTCTATAAATTCAAATAAACTTCTCAAAAGTTCTGTTTTATCTCAGAATGTTAAACTTACTAGCACAAGGTTGATCCAATTTTCGAATTGTGTAGTTTTAATTGACAATCAATTGTACAGTAACTATGTGAAGGAATTTTACTCGAAATTGACGCTTGATCCAATTCATAATATTCCCAACATTTCTTTCAAATTAAAGTTGCAGAACGTTCATTTATCAAGCATCGAAAATCTTCGGGAAATCACCGAATTGAAAAATGCTAAGCAAAATCATACTTACATTCTTTCTGCAACACTTGCCATACTTTTTGTCATACCAGTCTTTCTTGTTTTCTATTACATTAAGAACATATATCCAAAATTTAAATTTAATTTAAAAATAACTTCGGCAAACGATAAATCGCCCCATCAAAATATTGAGACATCTGCGGATGAATGTCCTTCTAAGGAGGGAGGAGTTATGTATCAGCATCCGGATGCAGATAATATTAATACGATTGCGATGTGTCGCCACTCGGATGAGAATAATTCAAGCGTTAATTCGCAAGAAATCAACGCGAAACTTTGTAGTAATCGAGTTGTTATACTAGCAAACTGCTAGAAAACCCTCCTATCTCCTATCGAAATTGTGATGGCAGATTTAAAATAAAAATATGTAATTTTTTCCCTGTGATTGTAATTTGTAGGATAGTTTTTCTTCTTATTATTATTAGTAAATGTGACTTGATATTAATTTTCCTCTATATTAAAATTTAAATGTTCTCGTTAATCATCTTTTTTATAAAATTTAAATTTCCATTACTATTTAAAATTTTTATTTCTTTTCTCCATGTAAATTTGTTCACTGCATGTACATTTTCTTCAATTTATTTAAATTTCTTTACTTCATTTTTAATTTCTTTAGTTTAGTTAAAATTTCTCTACTACAATTAAATTTTGGGTTTTGTTAAAAATTTGAATCTTCCCATTACAATTTAGGATGTGGAACCCCTGACTTCGTGCAGGGCAACGGTGCATTACCTAAAATGCATTCGATTACAGTCCTGACGTTAGTGTAAACTGTAACTCTTATCTGAGATTCTCTTGGGAACGAAAAATAAATCTCAACAATCCGGAACGGGTGTATTAGCTGGTGATAGGAACAGCTTGTGTGCGTGTGTTTACGGAGAAACAAGGAAAAACCTGTAACGAACAACATTATACAGGCAAAGGCGAGACGCAACACAAACATGTAAATGTAAATTATATAAACGAAATGTACGGGTGTCAGCTGATGAAGTTGAGAGAAAGTTGAAAAGATGAGAATGCATGGGGGGGGGGATATGTGATTGCGAAGTGTGGGTAGTTGATCTGCGGGGAGCTGGTTGTTTGGATTGATACGGTGCGGGGAAGACATTTGGCGAGGTCGATACGGGATCGGAGACGGTTAAGAAGTTGATAGATGATTGACGGTTTTGATTTGATTTTGCGGATTTGTGTACGGAAAATTGTCGAGAAACGGATCGAAATTAATCGCGTAGATAGAATAGAAAAAGAGTTCTACACCGAGCCCCACGTGGTTTAGAAGTAAAATTGTCAACATTATGAACGGTTCGGGACGCGTCAAATGGTGGTGACAAGTGAACTTCCCTTCGTCGTTCCGCCAGCTCGGGAAGAGATTTCGTTTGTATTGTCGTCGAAATTTGCGTGAAAAACTGCAATTAAGGATTAATTACACACTTTTTGCATTTCTCTTATTGGATTATTTTTCACGCGCGCAATATTTGTGAAATTTTTTTGATTGTAAAGCTTTGTTTGGAAAACGAATCGATTAAGATAAATATTTGACAATAGCTGCCCGAGACTGAGCATTTCAATAATATTCAGCGACGGGAAGAAGAGAAAGCACAGCTCGGTGGGGCCATTGCGGTGTGAAAAACAATAACAACAATGATAACTTGAGTGGTAGTAAAGCTGTCGTTTTATCAACGTCGACGTCATCTCCGACAAATTTTCCATTGAAAGATAATTCAAATATTCAGTACGTGCGAGTCTCAACTTCTGGCATGCAGGGTGAGGTGTTGTACGAGACAACAACAGCGGGGAATTCTTTCATTACTTCTCAAGCATTGTCAAGATGCCAACTGACGAGCTCTACGCACTCCCATTTGCAGCCACATTTAACGAATAGTCACCAACACAACTCGAGAGTGATGCAATTTGCTGAATATTCTCAAAAGTGAACTATCTCAATTGTATTTAAATCCGCAAGTGATCGTGAAGAAACTTTTGCTCTGATGAAGTTCTATAGTAAAACTGGCAGTCTTGGATTTTTCTGTGGAACCACTAAGACTGAATATCAGAAAATTGGCCTGAACTGCCGGCGAAATACTTAGCTGGAAAACCTCGCTCGAAAACGGTTGGTGCTCATATCGCCTTACAACTAATTATGTGTACGTTATCAAGCAATATATCGTAAATTGCTGTCCCGGTATAGTTTTATGTTGCAAGTGAATACAACATACATCTAGCTGTGCCGATTTGTATAATCTAATGGAATTACTATATCGTGTCCGTGAGAACATCCTGACAGAATTTCAATACGTTGTGCCTGATAGTCACACTGTGTAACAAAAAAGCAATATGAATAAGCAATTTTTTACGAAGTTTAGGGATACTATCGAAGGAAATCGTCTGATAATAATTTAAAAATCATTAATTATTATAAATTTGCATCAGCTACCAGGACTTACTCACCCCATCATCGAGCGCTCGTCGAGGAGGATGGGTAAGTACCCCGTTGATTCTCTTTATTTTCACATTTTTTTGTATATTGCAACCTGATTTTTTCAACTAATTAATGAATTTTTTTTTCATTTTTACATTTTTGAATATTGCAAGCTGATTTTTTCTTACTTAATTAATTTATATAATTTCCTATCATTTTTCCATTTTTGTATATTGCAACATGATTGTTCTTAATTAATTAATTCATATATTTTTCTATTCGTTAATTAGAATTTGTGTTTGAGTTAAAATTTTAGAAGTGATGAAATTTTTTGTACGAGTATATCGCGTATTCAATTTAAACTTGTGCAAGGCAGGCGCGGCACAAGTAATTACTGTAGATTGTTAGAATTTCGTGAAATTTTATTTGAATAACAATGAATTATTAGATCAGAACGCAGGTCTTTTCATTTTTGTCCCGTCTGACCGGGTATAGGACCCGGTACGATGTAAGGCTTTCCCCACAAAAAAAAAAAGCTAGCCATCGGGCACGCTCTAACCTTCTTTTTGTTTCAGGGACTCTCGCGGGTTTGGTGGCCTCGAGCCAAGGTGCCTTTTTATGGCATAGGGTTATGTGATTCGCTCACATAACTCTATGACATAAATTGGTCATCGGTATATTTCTTTTCAGATGTGAATTCTCATACAAGTTAAGTTGTATGAGTTTTCCACTCAGAAGGGAAATAGAGTAATTTGGACCATGTTTTTCTAAAGCTATTTTTTCCGAAATTTTGCAATGTCTAGGATAAGTTTTATATTTTTTTAATAAGTATTTTTGTCTTTAAACAATTGTAAGGAAGTTTGACGTTGTTAAGCTTATCACACCGGGAGTCATTTTGTTTTTTTGGTTTTGCTCGATGGTCCGTCTATACAAGCATACTCCACCTAATAGGGGTTGATGGACCTCTATTTTACGTGACTGAATCAGGATATAACACAAGAAATACATGTTATCGATGGTATAAAGACTATTTATTCCAAGCTATAAAGTTAGGGTATAGAGTTATAAACTATTTGATATGATTAATAGATTTGAAAATCAAAATAATTAAAAAATAGAGCTAGTAAAACTCAGTTTCTAGAAATTTGAACCATTCAGCAGTCATCTTATTTGGAGGATCTTGCTTTCCGCAGTAATCGCATTTATTCTCGAATCTTGTACAGCCTTCATGTGTCCAGCAGGAGCATGACCAAAGACATATAAACAAATGGACGAGCAACGAGAATCTGTGTACTCGTCCATGTGAGAAGCAAATTTGCCACATAAATAAGTTATAAATAACTTACGCTCTCGAAACTATATGATTCCCTCTGCTTCTCCTTCCCCTTTTTTTCCTGACAGGTTTTTCTTTTCTCTCTTCAGAAAAATCTCTTCCCCCACTGACACCCGCGCACACCAACGAAATTTCATTTCAGTTTGAGTATAAACAACAAACAACTCTCACGGAAAACTCGAACGTCAAAGCAAAAGAAAATCGAAAAGAGCGCGAACCACGCGGGAAAACTCATGTGTCAATGCGGATGGAAATTTCGTAAATTTTTAATTAAAACAGTGAATTAAAGTTCCGATTACGTACGCGCGATCTTTAAAATTAACAAATTTTTAAATGTGAACGTGTTTCGCCGTGAATAGAGTGCTAAATTAAAAGCATATCGCCTCAAACCTCAACTTCACACAACTTTAGCGCACGTTGCCAATTGCTTCGGCTCTCACGACCGGTTACGGATCCAGTACTCTCTATATCTATGAGCATGACACACACTTAATCCAATCTTCATCTCGTTTTGTTTCGTTGTAGTTCTCTTTACACCATACACAGAAATCTTCATCCCAGTCACTTTCATAAAGATTGTCGTTTGCAAATTGTGTCTATATCAATATCTTCGGAATCTGAGGATGACGTTAGTTCTTTTTTTCTTCGCGTTCTCTTAGTTTTATTGATCGTTGTTTGCATATTGTTCTCATTTCTTTTCTCTAGCTTCTTTTTCTCCTTTTCTCTTTTCTTTTCCTCTCGGTCTTTCTTTTTTTCCTCCCTGTTTTTCTTCTTTTCTTCTTTTATTTTAATTTTTGACTCCTCATTTTTTTTCTTTTTCAGAGCAGTTATGTTTTCTGGAGAGCTTAACACTGTTGATATAGTTTGAACTCTTCTTTTCACAGTCTGAAATTTGTTGACACAAGGCACTGGATCTAGTTTGTCCAATAACTTTGAAGGGGTCGCAAGTTCAGATTTATTCTGGTGCTTTTCAGAAAGTCCAGGTAAAGGAACATTTTCAAAGCTTCTTGAAGTACCAGTACTACAACCGCTTCTTGAGGAATTAGAACCTGCCACACCAGCATAATCACTTGGGCTATTAGGGCCAGCAACAGTGGCATCATTTTTTGAACTACCGGAGCCAGCAACATCAACACCAGTCATAACGTTTTCGAAAACAAAAGACGTATCTGAAGGCCTGGAGTCCATTGATTCTGATTAAAATGCGTAGTCTGGTATCGCATCAGGTTTAAATGAAATGATTCCACACGTTCTAAATCCACTTATTCCATTTTCTGCGTTTGCTGACTTACCCCAAGCTTTGCTAAGGAGCGCACCAAACTGCAGTCGAGTTATCTTCCTTGAACGGTTATTGGTCACGTACTTTGAGCAAGCAGAATAATAGTTCATTTTTAAAGACTTGAAGAAAGCGCGGTCTAACGGTTGAAGCCAATGACTGGTGTGGGAGGAATGCTCATCAAAATTATTTGATTATTTTCTGCGAACTCTAGCATTTCAACGCAGCTTGTGTGTGATCCAACAAAAAGAAGAAGCATGGTTTTTCAGCCAATCAAAAAACAAATCGCTATTTACATAGCCAGACTTTGGTGACATTTTAACTTCGGCGCCAGGTGGTAAACCATCACAAAACTCCTGCTTTAGGTTCTTTCCTTTCATTATACAAGAAAGTGGTAAGAATGTACCCTCTCCATTCACACTTGCCAATGCTGATATGGTTTCACCCTTTTCTACTGAAGTAACAGAAGTTACATTCTTGGAATCTTTCAAAGTAACTACCTTCCCTGGTTTGTTATTTAGCTGTAAATCTGTTTCGTCTATGTTGAAAATGTTGCCAGGTTTATCTATAAGACTATTTTCTTCCAAAACATTCTATAAGAGGTCAAAATACGTTTTGACATCTTTTTATTTAGACCTTTTGCTCTCGCAATAGACACACCTTCAGGTTGCCGAATGGACAGTTCAGGATTGCGAACAAGAAAAGAAGAAAGCCATTTGTAGCCTACTTGCTTTGTTTCATGATTGAAACTATGCTTCAATTGCAAGTTTTCAGCTAAATAGTAAGCTATAGAAAGTACTGAGTCTCCGGTTGGAGTAAGCCCCCTCGATTGTAATTTTTTTATGTGTACTAAATTTTTTTTTCATTTTCAACTCCTAGCAATGAGTTTTTTCCCATGGAACCTTTACTAAAACTTTGTAGCTTAATGCGTCTTTTCAAAGTTGTTTTCGGTATTCCAAACATCTTCGCTGCAGTATTAACTCCCATTTCCTTACTTTGAACAGCTCTGGCTGCATTTTCCAAGCTACGTTCAGACCATTCCTTCCTCCCAGACATGCGTTTTCTGGTATAGAACGTAGGCATTTTCCTATAACATAAAAAAAACCAACGTATCAGGACACACCATTGTGTTTAAAATAATTTTGATAAGTATCATTTAATTTATATTAGAAGTAAAGTCCTAATAAGAAATATGGTCCTACTAGTCCAGGTTCTTTTCAAGTGGGCCAACTATCCCAAATGTCACTGATCCATCTATCCCAATTGTCAGGGATAGATTGACCAGCTACTCATTCAGACAAACAACGCTACTGGAGCTACATTTTAGGTTAAGACCTTACTCAACTATACAATCGAGCTATAGCATTGATCTTACGTCAAAATCAATTGAACTAACTTAACCACATAACAATAAAATCCAGTGAAAAGATATTTTTCAACTCACCAAAAGCAATAAACAAAGTTTTTTTCCTAAAAAACATGTGACACTCACGAGCAAAACTAAACGTGTTAACGTCTGCACGAGTAGAAAAATACTAGCCAATGAATGCGGCGCTGCTGTGACAGAGGAGCGAAATATTCGAATGGTCCGTCTATACCGGTGGTCCATCTATCCCGAACTTACCCTATATGGCCACTGTAACATTTATGGATCTTGGTTCGGTTGGGCGGGTGCGAGGGGGCACCACCACCATCCGGTTGTTCCATTTTTATTTGCGGGCCATGAGAATCGTCTGGTAACGACAAGGTTTCCCTAAGTCCGTCTGTTTTCACTCGTTCAAATTGTTCTCTGAGCAAGTAATTTTCCCTTTTGGTAGCTACCTACAATTTTTCGACTTCGGTCGCTTTTTCTTTTGAGACCCAAGAATTCGTGAATGCGAAATTCTTTTGCAGTGGGTCCTTGTGCTGGGGGAATGAACCCGCCCCACGACCCCGCAATGCTAGCCTGAAAGCACATTCACGCGTCCCCAGACAAGGGCATTCTCGGCGGATATCAACATCTTCCTTCGCCGAGGTAGCAGACCATCGCTGCAGTCCTTTACGGACATTTTCTACTTACACAATCACTACAACTTGATCTGCATCAATTAGAGAACATCCGGGATAAATCAATGATATTGAGTTGCGATAGCGAAACGTGTGAACGTGTTAGATTCCTACAATACTAATCGAAGACTGATAATTCGCGGCTTCGAGATATTGAAATTAAGAATTGAGAATCATTATAAGTGAGACCTTTGTGGAGTAAAGTTCTCTGTTAGATTAAGTCAAATTGGGTTTGATATAAAATAAATTTGTATTTTGAAATAGTGAAAATGTTTACATTTGCGTATAAACCTATCCTATAATACAAAACCTTTACTAGGGTCATTTTCGCATACGGTGAAACTCCCCTTAGAAACTTTTAAAATTTATGGTATTAGCTAAACTTTCCAGTGATGACAAACTTTGAGCCACATAGTTTCTGAGGAAAATTTCTATGGTGCACGGACAGACCGGACACAAAAATTTGAGGTGTTGGTAAAATTCGTTTTGCAAAGCCCTAAAAGAAAAAATCTTAGTAGACGTCTGAATAGTGTTATATGAGCGAAATCCCGGCTCGAAACGATAACATTTAAAGATTAATAAAAAACAAAAAAAGGCTAAAGTCTTCTTGGTGGTCCGGTCCGGCATGCCTAAGTAGCAATGGTTGTTTGCGCAAGTGGTCGGCAGATGCGCCGCCACTTAGAATGCTTGAGATGTGTGAATGCGTTGTTGTATAGTTTAGGTGCATGTTAACGAATCATCTAACTGCACATGAATAAATAAATTTCATGCAGATTTATGGCATGCGGAATGTGTTAAGAGCGAAAGGATAACAGCAAGTAAGGCTTGACTGGACAACGGGCGCATCACCAAGTTGACGGGTTCGAATGAATTAATCGAAGTGAAGTAAGATTTAGCAGTGGAATATTATTATTGAGAAGATTTTAACAATTCAGGTGTGGGGTTATACTCCAAATCGTGAAAAGTGGCTAAAGATAAAGCAACAAATGCTTGTAGTGTGCTTGATTAATTCAAGATTTTGGGAAAGTGCGTGTTTTTTAATTGCGTAGGAAAAATTTTATATTACAAATATAAAATGAGTGATCGTGAAGACAATAGAGATATGTTGGTGGGCACAGAGGGTGAAGTAAATCGAGGTGTCCACCGTGACGACTTGCATACTGGAGCTGTAGACTCTGGAGGACCGTTGCATAGTGATATTCAAGCGAAGTAAATTGAGTTACTTCGTTGGGAGAGTTTCTTTTGAAGCGTGAGTTAGCCCTGCGGGGCTCCACCTCCTCTATAACTCCATCGTTCGTTGGTGGAACCAATGTACATAGATCAATATAGTAGATGGAGTGCAAATTAGGTGTTTTTTAGACTTAGAAAGTGCTTATTCTGCAGTCCAGTATCAAATTATTGGAAACAATAAGTGGAATACAGTACCTTGCAGTATCCAGTTAACTGGGTTTGGTGGAAGAGTAGCGTGTGTAAGGGAAAAGACCATAAAAACCGTAAGTTTTCAAAACATTAGTTTCGCGATTGAAATTTTAGTGGTATAAAATGGGGCTCAACCGGTTCCTATAAAATTTGGAAGGGATTTTCTAGATAGGCCCGATACACGCCTTTTAAAAATGTGGCAATGTTTTCAACCCTCCAAAGCCCCGGAAACTATTTACCGCATAGACCATGGTCATTTAGATTACATTAGTGTAAAGTTATTAATAAAATTAATTTGACAGAAGAGAAGAGACAAAAATTGTTTAGACTTGCTAATAAATTTAGAGTTTGTTTCGCGAAAAATATGGCAGAGCTAGGTGAAACTAATCTCGTCGAAATGAGTATTAGACTGAAAACAGCGGAAGTTGTTAGGTATAAACCATATAAAGTACCATACGGATTGCAAGAAGTTCTTCGGGCAAAGGTAGATGAACTACTCAAATAAGACATTATCAAAGAGTCTGTTTCGGAATACGCGAGTCCGGTTCTTCTCGTGAAAAACAGGACGGTGATTATCGAATGTGTGTTGACTATCGAAAGTTAAATTCAATTACGGTGCGCGAAATATTCCCTCTTCGGAACATAGAAGAGACACTTAATTTGCTCGCGAATAAAAAGTTTTTCACATGCCTTGATCTAATGAGTGGATATCATCAAATTGCTGTCAAGGAAAATAGTCGCAAGCTCACTGCTTTCGTGACACCTGAAGGGCATTATGAACATAAGCGTGTTCCTTTTGGGCTCACGAGTTCTCAAGCCGTTTTCCTTAAATTGATGAAGAAAATTATGTACTCTATTCCATACGGGAAAGCAATTGTATAAATGGATGACATTTTAATCCCCACAGAGACGGTGGAGGAAAATTTCCAAACATAAGAAGTATTGCTTAACGCACTAAAGGAGGCAGGTGTTACCTTAAAATTGGAAAAGTGAGCATTTTTCAACACTGAATTAAAATTTTTGGGCCACGAAACCAACTCAAAAGGTATTCAACCGGGAACAAGTAAAACAGCTGCAATAAGTGAATATAAAAAACCAAGTTCGGTTAAGGAAGTCCGGCAATTTTTGGCACTGTATAGCTATTTCCGACGATTCATCAGAGATTTCTCTAAGATCGCTCGACCATTAAATGGGCTGCTGAAGAAGGACATCGAATTTTACTGGGGCAAAGATCAACAGGAAGCATTTGAACTACTGAAACAGAAGCTGACGGAACGACCAACCCTAGCTATATATGATGTGAACAAGCAACATCAAGTCCATACTGATGCAAGCTCTTGTGGAGTAGCCGGCATATTAATACAAGTCGAAGATGATAAATCAGAACGACCTGTCTCTTACTTCAGTCAGAGCATATATACTAACAAGCAACTACACCAGCTGTTTTTTCGATTAGAAAGGGACGTAAAATAACATAAGAGACATTATTTTGCATTTCTTTCTTTCCTTTCTAACAATTTGAGAGGAAAATAAATTTTACTCAATACATACACAAATCGATTTCTAATTTTACGCAATACATACACAAATCGGTTTTTACGTTAACTACCGTTAGATGCGAAATTTGTTCTATGTGAAATTGCTTGTTAGTAGATATGCTCTGTTTCAGTCATTCAACCCCCGATGCCGAATCACGATACCATACCTTCGAGCTCAAAACATTAGCTGTCGTCGAAACATTAGAACGTTTTAAACATTATCTCATCAATAAAAAATTCGTGGTGGTCACCGATTGTAATTCACTGCGGATGACACAGAACAAAAGAACCCTCATTCCACGCATTGTGAGATGATGGTTGAAGATAACTGAGTTTGACTTCGATATCGAATACAGACCAGGGTGTAGAATGTCACATGCTGATGCTTTGAGTAGGGCCGCGTGCGAAGAAGCACAAGAGCCCAAAACTGTTGCAGAACAGATCATGTCGATTGGGATTGATGACGCAGATTGGATCGCAACTTTGCAGTTTCAAGATAAACACCTTGCCGCAATAAAAAATAGTTTGCAAAGTTGTGACAGAAGAAACGGGAACTACAAGCAGTTATTTCAAAACTTCATCCTACGTGGCGGGAAACTATTTCGAAAAACAGAGAATGCTGAACGACTTGTGATATCTAATTGGTTGCGGTGGCGTATTTTGAAGATGTTCCATGACGATATGGGACATTGCGGTATCAATAAAACGATGGGTAATGTGCAGAGACATTTTTGGTTCAGAAAATTAAAAAAATCAACAAGCAAATATTTAAAGTCTTGTGTGGAATGTCTATACAATAAAAGAGGACTTGACGAAACAAACTGCCAGATCCACACTCCAAAACGACAGCCGATACCATTTTTTACGGTGCATGTGGATCATTTAGGTCCGTATCCGAGAAGTTAAGCTGGTAATATGTACCTCGTGGGGATAATCGATGCATTTACTAAGTTCATCATCCTACAACCTGTTAAATCATCCAATGCAAGGGGTGTTATAAAAACCTTCAACAATGCAACGCAATTTTTTGGTATGCCTACAAGAATTGTATCTGATCGAGGGGCAGCGTTCACATCTAACAATTTCAAGAAATTTTATCAAAAAAATGTTATCCACCATATCCTGAACGCCGTCCACACCCCGCGAGCAAATGGGCAAATCGAGAGATATTTCAGGACAGTGAAGGCTGCTATCGCATCTCTGATGAACTATTACGACGGGTATGATTGGGAAATGAACATTTGTAACATCCAGTGGGCGTTAAACAATATGAAAGACACCACAACAAAGCAGATACCAAGTGAACTATTGATGTCGTTTTCTCCCCGAAATATCATGGGAAACAAATTAATATTAGCACTGCATGACGGGGAAGTATTCCAAACAAGTGATCATGCAGACGATGATGAAGAAGACAATGTTGTTTTATCCGAACTAAAGGAAAGGTGAGAACAACGGGTGCCCGATAACACTGAAACGAAGGAAATGACGAACAGCCGAGCTGAAGCTATTCACAATACCGTTGAAAGCCAACGGAAACATGCTGAACAATTCAACGCGTTGCATAGGACACTGAGGATGTATACAATTGGCAACTCGGTGTTAATCCACTCCAAGGCATCAGCAACAAGTGAGTCCCGGAAAACAAAGCCTCGTTTCAAAGGTGTTTATCAAGTAAGAGAAGTACATGGCAACGATCGTTACCGTATTAGTGATCCAGACTCTATTCGGATCACTCAAAAATCATATAGTTCCGTTCTGGCTGCGGACAGGATGAAACCATGGTGTCAGTTAGCGGATTTTCCCTGGACCGATTCTGAGAGTGACTCAGAGGATGAACCTTTTTCCGAATGATAATTAGTATTATTATTAGTAATATTGGTTGATTTCAATAAATTCGCTGTATGAACTAGAGTTATTTGTTATACCATTCTATATTTACAATATTTCGTACCCGCTGACTGTTCATAAGATTGATGAAAAAAAAAGAGATTTGAGTTTTTCAGTACTTCTGAATATAAGAGACGAGTTATGAGGTGATAAGATGTGAGCAACTCGTAGTTCCGTACCTAGTTCAAACCTCGTGGAGTACAGGAGGTGTAAAAGCATAACGGTACGAGAGCGACAAGTTCGCAAGAGGAACGTATGTGTTGCTAGCAGGAGTAGTTGTGGCTCGTAACTGAATGATCTGATATGTGGGAGACATAGAGTCTCGAAACTGCATATTGCTGAGTGTATCGTGGAGCAAGCAGTTGGCTCGCAACCGTCTCCAGACTTGATCGTATATGGCATTCAGGAGTGATTGTGGCTCGTAACTGAATGGGTTGATATATGTATAAGAATAATGGCGTCTCGCGAGTGTACATGGCTGATTGATGATTGTGTTCTTCACTGAGGACAGTGAATTGTAGGTTGGCCGAATGTTATATGAGCGAAATCCCGGCTCGAAACGATAACATTTAAAGATTAATAAAAAACAAAAACAAAAGGTTAAAGTCTTCTTGGTGGTGCGGTCCGGCATGCCTAAGTAGCAATGGTTTTTTGCGCAAGTGGTCGGCAGATGCGCCGCCACTTAGAATGCGTGAGATGTGTGAATGCGTTGTTGTATAGTTTAGATGCATGTTAACGAATCATCTAACTGCACGTGAATAAATAAATTTCATGGAGGTTTATGGCATGCGGAATCAGGGGCGGCGGAAGGCATGTTGAGTATGTTGAGCTTAGTATAGGCCAAATTTTTGGCATGTTGAATTCAACATGCCCCAAAAGACAAAACTGAATTGAGTAATCAGAATTAGCACCGCTGGGTACACAAGTTCTCGCGTTCACAAATTCATGTAACACTTATGCGCAACACCGTTCTAGCGCATATAGTCGCATCTATTATATCTACATAGACCACGCACGATCCACCCAAATGTGGACATCGGTTGAGAGCAGGAAGAAGGATGAATACATAAAGTCTTCCGTGTCATCTTAAAACAGCTTCGGGGTAGTGGCGGAGAGTGCACTTTCCCCCACTTACACCCATAAGTGCTAGCTTAGGCTAATTTCAGCTGATGGTAAGTGTACCGAAGTGTACTGGAGAAGGTGTGGAGACCGGAGAAACACACTGCGTGTTTGTGTGGCTGCATGAAAAATGGATAAGTTCGTTGTGAGAGTGAAGCGGAAGAGTGAAGAAACTACAATGGACGAAATTGAAATAAGCCAGAGTGAGAAAACGCGCAAACAGGATGATTCCGAATCAACCAACTTGTCGAAAGAAAAATCCGGGGAAAAACATGCAATAATTGAGACTGAAAATCCCGAGAAATCGAAAAATCGTTAGTTTAATATTCGAATAAATTTTTAAAAATGTGAAAAAGGTCAAGTGAAAGCGCAGTCGAGCAGTGTATTGTTTACTCCGTTTTCTCCCGTATCAATAGCAACAGATAAACAAATAAATAAAAATTTTAGTATTTTTTCAAATTGACGCTACAATTATCGAACTTTTTTCCAGCATCCACGCTACTGCCAGCAACAGTACCGATCGAACACAGCAAATGGGAGAAAGAAAATCCTTGGCTAGGTCTCAATGGGTTTGAGAAGGCAATTTGCACTATATGTACAGAAGCGTGTGCTAAAAACTTAGCACAATCATGTAATGCCAACGATACACGCTCACGCAAAACTTGGGTGGAAAACGGATATTCCACGTGGGTTAATGCATCTTGCAGAATCAAGAAACATTCAACAAGCAATTTCACATCAGAAACGCAGAAACCCTTCAGAAAGACAGTAAAATCAGTGTTGTTCAGTATTTATCGACTGGAATGAAAAAACAAATGTGGGACAATCGCACAGCTCTCAGAAAAATATTCAGCACCATCAAGCTATTAGGACAACAAGGTTTGTCGCTACGTGGCCACGATGATAAGAATTCAAACTTCCTGAGAATTTTAAAAGCGCGCGCGGAAGATGTTCCTGAGCTGGAATCGTGGCTTCTACGTTCTGAAAATAAATGGCTTCATCACGATATACAAAATGAAATTCTTGAAATGATGGCAGAAAATGTTTTGTTGACAAACATCGAAGAGATAAAAAATTGCGTGTTTTTTGCTTTCTTGTTGGATGAAACTCCCGATTGCTCAAGAACTGAACAAATTTCCATCTGTATAGAGTCGTATCCAAAGACCTCGTGTCATCAGAATTCTTCCTTGGTTTTTATTCAACGACAAACACGAGTGCGGCAACCTTGATAGAAATCGTCATGGATGTTTTCTTTCGTTTTGGCATTTCATCCAGCAAGTGTCGAGGTCAATGCTATGATGGTGCTGCAAACGTCTCTGGTGTTTATCTG
Source organism: Odontomyia ornata (assembly GCA_963969285.1). Classification (NCBI taxonomy): domain Eukaryota; kingdom Metazoa; phylum Arthropoda; class Insecta; order Diptera; family Stratiomyidae; genus Odontomyia; species Odontomyia ornata. The sequence continues at coordinate 457,066,535 of OZ017738.1, read as the reverse complement.
GATTACAGGCGAGAGTGTAAGAAATTGAATCCCGAGCAATTTTGTGCATTGTAATGCACATAATTTAAATCTGGTCGTCCAAGATGCACTGGAAAAAATCATGCAAGTGAAAAACTTCGTCGGTATTGTCAAGGAGCTCATTAAATTTATTCGAGATTCACCGAAACGCTGTGCCCGCTTCAAAGAAATTCAAGAAGAACTGCGCAAAGACAACGAAGAAAAAAGCGTTGCCGTTTCTGCTTATTGCCCAACCAGGTTAATGTTTAAACTTCATTTCAGAATTGAATTCCTTAGCTACTCAAGTTATATGTATTATTTTTACGTTGATTGTTTCAGGTTTACCATAAGAATAGGTTTTCTCAGGACTGTCCGTGTAAATTACAAAGCGATAATGATAATTCTACATGAGCTAGGATCAGACTCTTCTGTGAATGCCACAGCCTCCGCCAAAGCATCTGGATTTCTTCAAAAAATGGAAACGTTCGATTTTTCCTTTTTCTTAACAATGTTGATCAAAATATTTCATAAAATTGTAAATTTGAATAGGGAGTTGCAAAATTCTCAACTCAGTGTTGTTGACGCGTTCGAAAAAGTTGATGCCGTACAGTATGTCTTGGAATTATCTCGCGAATCTAAATTTGACACGATTTGGGACAAACAAAAGCAAGTGTCAAAGAATTAGATGTTGAAGATGCAAAACTTCCGCGAGGGCGAAACGTCCGAAAACGGTTAAATCCTGACTCAAAATGTAGAGATCATATTTTCGAGTCACCGACAAAAATGTACAAGAAAATTTACTTGGAAGTTTATGACCAGGTGATTTCATCTTTAAATTGGAGGTTTGGGACTAAAGCTGCAATTTTTTTTAAATCCTTTGAAAGTTTTATAATCTCAAAAATTTGGATGGGGAAGAGATTGTTAAATTTTACAAAGATTACTTCGACAAAAGTTCTCTAGTCGCTGATAGGGATATGTTTCTAGAGGTCACATAAAAGAAAAATGTAAAGGTTCAGAATTTGAAAGACGTTGTGAATTTTTTACGAGAACATGAATGGTGCAAGGGCCTTGTCCCCGAATATGTTCGATTTGTTAAATTATTATTGACAATTCCTGCTTCATCTTGTACAAACGAACGAAGTTTTTCAGCTTTAAAAAGGTTGAAGAATTATCTCCGTTCAACAATGGGTCAGAAGCGTCTGAACTACATCGCAATTTTACACATATATCATGACTTAGCTGACAAAATTGATGATGAACGACTGATCGATGAATCATAGTCAAAGTCAAAGTCAAAAGCGCTTTATTTAATACCAATTGTTATAAATATTTAAAAGAACATAAAGCAAATTCCAAACAATAAAACTATAAAAAACTTTATGGCCCGAATGGCTCTCTAAATTTATACGTTATCAGTTAAACACATTTAATGAAAAAAAATACACCAGCAAATTTAAATTAATTAAGATTATTACATATTTTTTGATTCAATTGGAAAAAGGAGAAAAAACCAACCAGCATTATTCAAAAATTACTTATATTACTAACACAACAATGAACTTATATCCTATACCTAATATGTCACACACTAATTCTAAATAAGTTCAATAAAAAAAAAAACAAAAAAACGTTACCTTATATTGAAACCTATACCTAATTTATAATACAAATAAACAACTCTAGATGTAGCAATAATGAGATGAATCTAAAAAACTAAGTAACGAGAAAAAGCACAAAAACAGCAAATAAACACGAATAATTTAGACATTGTCATTCAGCCACCAATACCTAGATTGCTCCATCTCAGCTCGACCAGCCTCAACGAACCTAGCAAATGAGTATCTCCATTCGAATTGTTGGTCTCGTGAACTCAAATTCGGAGGATATTTTATCTTCTTATCGGCGACCCGTCTATATATGTGGTATATGACTGGGACGCCGTCAGAATCAAAAACGTATCGATTCATGTCCAAATACACGAATGCTTCTGGAGGAATGAAGCCAGTAGCGAGGCAAGTCACTATATACACGTCTGTAGGGTGGAACGGCTGTGAAATCCAAGGGTTTTCACTCACAGTCACAGATCTTGCGATATGATTCCGAAGAAGTTTCAATATGAAGATATCGACTCTTGTCACTTGAGCGGTTTGATAAATTTTTCTATTCGATATATAGTGCTTCCACTCCGTCTCAGGCTTTCTGTACAAACCAGTTCATGCACGAAGACATTTCCTTTCGAAAATTCTTAATCTTTCCATTGTACTAGCACTCTGGTTGTACCAGATCTGGCATCCGTATGTCAAAACTGGCCTAACCAGGGTCTTGTAACAAATAACTTTGACTTTTTGATCAATGTATCTGTAATGAAAGAGTCGCCGAAGAGCCATGACTACTTTGAGTGCTTTACTGAGCATGATTTCCACATGTTCAGTACAGTACAGATACTGATCGAGATGAACACCGAGGTTTTGAACACAGGATTTATGTGGAACCCGTTCTGAACTACCCTCACCAGCCGTAATGTGGAAATCCTTCCAATTACGTTTCAGGTCTTGACTGGCCCCCTGCAGCGTTGTCCGAAACAAAATTGTTTCGCACTTCTGCGCATTGATCTTCATTCGCCAATTGTCGGTGTAGAGCTGCACATCATTAAACATTTTTTGAAGATTGCTCTGAACAATTGTAACTTTTCGGTCTGCAGTATAGATGATCAGATCATCAGCAAACGCTACCAATGATCGCGTTGGCGAGACGTTAAAATCAAAGCTGTTCAATAGCTTGCGAATGAATATTGAGAAAAGCAGGGGCGCAGTAACTGTGCCTTGCTGTAGACCATTCAAGACCTTGAATTCGCGCATTGTTGTCAGATTTCCATCAGTTACAACAAATGATTTCCCGTATAACATATTACACATCATGGCGACAAGGTGTCTGGGGAACTTATCCTGAAGAAGTTTGAAAACTAGTCCATCTAGCCACACCGTATCGAAGGTTTTTTCTGTGAAATATGAAACACAAGTCTTCATAGCTGACAAAATAATCAATAAGATTCATGGTCGGTATGAGGTCAGATGTTAACGTTTCATCGAAATGAATAATTGATTGGCCGTTCAGGCTTGATTTGAAGTCGGAAATTTTTGCTTCAACGACCTCCGAAAATATTTCATTCCTTCTCTCTGGGTTTGGCGGATGAACCAATTCAAAATGTGTTCCAATCAGGGCAAACTTCTGCAATCCATCACATATAATCCTGTTTCCATTTCTATCCGGAGTCGTACTATCAATTCCGATACCAGCGACTTCAAGATTCGATACCTTCACTCGAGACTTCCTGCGGAATAAGCTATTCACTTTCGCGAAAACGCCATCTCAGTCCTGTGGGCTAATACCCCTCAGTTTTTCCGCCCATTGATTGCTGACGTCACTCCTGAAATATGACCGGATTAAGTTCCGGACATTCTTCAGATGTAACTTCAACAAAGCCAACGAGGGATGGTTGTAATCCAAAAATCGTCGATAAATATTGTTGACGCGGGTGAGAAGAAGGCTTTTCAATCTTTTCAACCTTGCGATGGTTGGTGTTTCATATCTTTCCATATTGTTTCGATGTTTAATCTTGGGAACTACTTTCTCAATCGTTTCCAACGTCAGCTTCTCTAACTTCGACAAATAGAGATCTTTTTCATCGTCAGTTAGATTTCTGTTATTAGGAACCATTGAGCAAGCGTTGCCATCATCAGAAGGAGGACATTGCTTCTGGTACTCCCGATTAAACTTCTTTTGAAACTTTCCCCAGTCTGTTTTTCTGAAATTCAACCGATGGTTTTCATGTTGAACTGGAATGAGGAAGAAATCATCCCTTTGATGATTGATTTCCATTACGATTGCGTTATGGTCGCTATCGTAAGGAAGCACCTGCAGTTTCCGTTGAGGACTATTAAAGTTGAATTCAAGTCTTGCGTCACCAATGCAGAGGTCCAAATATGAGTTTGTCCTAGGGTATGTTGGGAACTCCGACCCATATAGGTTACACCTGTATTCAATTTGGTTCTCTGTTATCCATGATTTCAGGAATACACCTCTTGGATTATTGGTGGCGTTTAGCCATGATGTATGCTTGGCGTTCAGATCACCAGCAAGAATATAATAGTTATGCAGCCTGTTCAATTCGAGTATTTCAAACAAGGAATTGAGTTCCTCCTTGAACTTGAGAACATTTTGACCAGTTGCATAGGCAGAGATAACGAAGAGGTTATCCCCACCTGGCAGTGAAATTTTGATGACGGACACTTCAAGAAATTCAAAGTTTTTGAATTCGACCTTTTCAATATTTTGGAAACGACAGGGTCTTCTAACCAATATCCCGGTGCCACCTCTCCCATCACCTATTACCCTATCGTTTCTTACGAATGCAAAATCTTTGAATTCCATGGAATGCCATGAATTGAGGTGGGTTTCAGTGAGAAGTATGATGTCAGGCTTTTGCTTAACAATAAATTCAAGGAGATAATCACGTCGATGTATAGCAACGATAGAGTTGACGTTGATCGATATGAGGCGAAGCCTATCCATGGGAATATGACTGGATGCCAAGTTATTATTAGGCATTTGAAAGACCTAAACGCTGAAATGCAAAGTTAATTTTTGAATCTTGTTTGTCGATTCTCTCCGATAAAGAATTAAGTTGCTGGTAAATTTTGAGAAGCAGCTCATTATTGCCACTTACATTATTTCCAGCATTTTCTGCTGGTCCTCTAGCGGCGAGTGCAAATGATACTCCAGGCTTGACGAAGTTGAGAGGTATGATATTTCGGTGTACTTGTGTTTGCTTTGGAGCAAATTTAACTTTTGCATCTTGATATCGGGAGCATCCTCGATATGATGCTGGGTGACCAAAAACACCGCAGTTAACGCAGTATAATTTTTCTTTAGGCTCCGTCTGAGCCAATTTGCACTCACCGGGAGCATGAACGTCTTTGCATTTAACGCAACGATAGTGCATGGCACAATTGGCAGCCGAATGTCCAAATCTTTGACACCGGTAACACTGGTTGACTTCTCTTTGCTGGAGGCATTCCCACCTCACCACTCTGAAATTCAAGTACCTTATTTGTTGAAGGGCACTTGGACTGCTCTTATTTGCAGTTTGTACCAAGTAAAGTGGTAAATTCTTCCTTTCTATGGTCGACCTTCTTGTCGCAAAGGCTTTGACCGAAACAAAATCAATATCTGGTGCAGCCTCCTTGAGAACCTGAAGAAGATCGACCGTATCCTCTCCGCTGTCCAAACCCTTCAACAAGAAGGTCTGATTCTTTTCACTTTTTGGGGAATAGGTGAAGTGTGGAACCTCCCCAGAAATCAGCGAATCTTTTGCTGACTTAAAATCAACCAGTGATTTTGTCCTTATAGTTAATTTTTCGGCATTAACTCTTTTGATTTCGAAATTGGCCAGTTTATTTTCGGCTGCCAATAGCCGAACCATATCTTTCCCGGTTTGTCCGAACACGTTGATTGGCGGAACTTTTTCTGTCTTGTTGGAAGCTTTTTCAGAGGAACCAGCAGAACTGCGGGCTGGTTTTTTCTCCTTATTTTTGTTCTTTAAATATTGAATAAAATTAACGTCACTATCTTGATTAAAATTACCTCTGATGTTTTCTTCGATTTCCATATCTTCGAGTGATGCCTCCAGAGCTGCAAAATAGTTTTGGCTCTCCTTGTTGCCATCAACACTTGGAACTTCCTCTGGAATTGCTTGCTTTGTGCTTTTCTTCGGCTTTGTTACCTGTTGCCATTGATTTTGTTGCTGCGTCTTTTGAGGCTTCATCCCTTTCTTGAAGAGATCCTTGAGAGACTGTATCTCTTGCCTTAGTTCATCATTTTCTTTCTGCAATTTGGCCATTTGTTGATTGTCCGCTATTATTTGCAGCTTGCACCCTCCATCTGCGGAGTTTTCTTCGTTATGTTTTCTTTTGGTGATTGTTGCCAGTTTCGTATTCGTCGTTTCCCCAGCTTGTCCCAACGGTGGGAGGCCGTCGGGCTCCTCCATACCAGCGGCGAAATTTTCTTTGGTAATTTATTTTTTGTTACCAATCGAAGTAAAAATATTCGATAGAAATTTCCTGAGTCGATTACTTCGACAATATAAAATTTTTTCCGATACTTCGGACCAACGTTTTTTAAAAAATTAATTTTATTTTTGAAAACTTTTGACAGGAGCGATTTAAAAGACGTCTATACGCAAAGACTACTACGATCCATCTTTTACTGATCGATGAATTCATTCAAAGAAATGCCAAGCGCACCAATGTGGTTGCGATGGCTTCGGATAAATAAGTAATAAAATTGTACTTACATGTATGATAAGAGACAGTTAATAATAAAATGGAATTTCAAGCGAATATACAATTTTTTTTACTGTCTATAATATTTATCGTAAACTATGCCACACAATTTTTGATAACATTGAGATAAAATGCACCGAAAAATTTTACGAAGGAGCCTCCCCCCTCCCTCGCTGTACTCAGTTACTCAACATACCCTTCAGACCTATTCCGCCGCCCCTGTGCGGAATGTGTTAAGAGCGAGAGGATAACAGCAAGTTAGGCTTGACCGGACAACGTGCGCATCACCAAGTTGACGGGTTCGAATGAGTTAATCGAAGTGAAGTAAGATTTAGCAGTGGAATATTATTATTGAGAAGATTTCAACAATAGATTTTTTTATAATTGAAACAATTTTAGTATTGGGTTCATGTTTGCATACTCGTAAATAAAAACCACATTATATTAATTCAAATGACGCAACACATGCTTTATTGAATGGACTCAATTATTTCGTTTCCAACAGAGAATACGGGCCGACCTTCGTTTTGAACAACTGAACAATTCAGCCGATATCCGATTTGCTAGGTCAATTGCCCAAGTCCAGGAATGCAACAAAATAAATATTTAACAATATTTCACGACCGAATTTATTCACGCACTGAAATCACAATCATTCGCAAACTGAATTCTGGAGCTCCATATCCTACAAGCAGTGACACAGTGAACTTCTATTGCACCAGCCATACCAATATCCTTTCACTCGACATATCTTGTAGCACTCGGAGCCGTTGGCCGCATCACTTCGACACATTTCGTCACTCAACTTTTGCTGCGCAAGAGATGGAATTAGTTCGTCCAGCAAAAAGTAGTCCTCGCTGCGAATCAAAGTACGAGTACTCTCCGTAGAAGCAACCACCGAGCAAGTGTTCTTCACCATCATCAACGAGAAAAGAATTGTTCCCAATTTCATTTCAGCGCCACGCAAACGCTTCGAACGCGGACGGGAGCTACTCAACCCTTTCAACCGATTTTATTGGAGATTCGAGCATTGGAACGGCACATTGCCATCTGTTTGACTTAAATATAAGTATAAAATGCGATTTACAAGCGTTTAATTAAACGAGAAATTCTCCGGTTCAAAGAACTCATCTCAATTATTTTATTGTTATTTAGGTTGTGCAAGGGAGCTTTCAATAAACAGCAGATCTTTGAGTAATATCACGAGACGATGACGGCCGCAGCAAGCTCTCGGATTGTGTTGCTAATCGATTGCGCATATCTTGCTGGCCCGTGTTGGCTTTTTTGGCGCCATGGCACTCGTAGGTACGAAGTTTGTAGTGAGCTTTTATGAATCTGTTTTGCAGTGCAGCAATCTTTTGCGGACACTTAAAAAGACGTTGGTACCACGGAAAGTGTTGCGTTCAGATGCTACTTGTGAGAAATATCTAAGATTTATTTTTAACAATAGCTCGATGGATTTGTTTTCACTATCCGTGTAGCGAATTTTTTCATGGACCTCATTACACATAACGTTCGTTCTAACAATGAAGAGATATGTACATATCTGTCCACGGGCAGATCGAATGCAATTATATTTTTAAAACGTTTTCTCATGTATCACGAACATAATGAATGGCAAAACTGTAAAATATGCTATGCGGGTGCGAAATTTGAATTAAATTTTCTTGTTTTATTTACTCGGCAAACATTTATCATCAAATCACGACATGCAGCTAAAAGTTAGTCAAAAGCGCTTTATTCAATACTAATCGTTATAAATTTTAAAAGTATATAAAGCAAATTCCAAACAATAAACATACAAAAACTTAATGGCCCAAATGGCTCTCTAAATTTATACGTTATCATTAACGCATTTCTTAAAAACAAACTATAGCAAATTCAATTAATTAAGATTCTTACATATTTTTGGAAAAAGGAGAAAAAACCAACCTAGACTATCCAAAAATTATTTATAATTTAAACACAATAGTGAACTTTGATGCTACACCTAATATGTTATAACCTCCTTCTTTGTAGCACTGCAGGCCCCCTGGGGCCTTTGCTCAGAGATAGAGTATCTCATTTTCATGACCGTATTAATTTTTTCAGAAGTTGATTTGGCCAGTATCCTGCTCCCGTGTGCTTGCTCAGCTATGATAAGATCTGATTAAATCAGTACATATCACCACTGAGTCAACACTCGTAGCCTGTCCGATTAAACCTGGGAGCTATGACTTGTCATAGCGGAGAGTATCATATATATATATATATATATATATATATATATATATATATATATATATATATATATATATATATATATATATATATATATATATATATATAGTTACATGTACAAATAATTCTGCGAGCTACTGTCGCAATTGTTTTCACAACAATTAAGAACATCAACAAAACGAATTTACTCGAAACCACGAGAACCCAACAAGCATGATCAACATCTGAAAGTGAGTCACTGCTCCATTCATTACGCTGCTGGAATGTTCCCGCTAATTCATCAATGTACGAGAACTGAGTTGAATGATTAGAGACCCTATATCTAGGCGAGCTAAATGAATGGGGGGAATCATTTATTCAACCGCGATAAGAACTGCGATGGTGTGTGGGAAGCGATATTGTTCGAGTAATAGAAAAGTGATTTTCGAAATAGTGAAGTGATTTAGAAGACAATTGCAATAAGAAATTTATGGACAAGTGTTAGACTTTTAATAGTGAAAATTATAATTAGTGAAAGTGTTAAATTGATGATTGCGCATTTTTGTAATTAAATAAACGCTTTTAACTTAAATTAAAAGATATTTCGTTTTCACTTTCGCTGAACATTAAAATTATTGGCCGCGAACCAAAAACACGCGACGTTGGTGTCGAAAAGTGAGAAACAAAATTTTGAAAGTGAAAAACGTTTAAACATAAAAAAAAGAAAAATGCACAAAAGTGAAATCTAACGTGGAAACTGGTGGAAAAATGAATAAAAGCCGAAATAATAAAAATAAATAACCACGAAGCTAACATTTCAAACTAAATGAATTTACCATAACGGAGATTAAGGGAGACGCAGAAACGCCAAAATCTAAGGAGCCAGAAAATACGCTGATGCAAATGTTAATGCTGATGCAGCAAGAGCTGCGACAACAGTCATCTAATTTAACTGCGAAGCTGGACCAACAAGCAATCGAAACCAAAGCAGACATCACACAGAAGCTGGAGAAACAGTCAACCGAAATAAAAGCGGAGCTCGTTTATCTGAAGAAACCGAGGTAAAGGTTGACCAGGTCGAGGAGAAGGTTGACCAGGTCGAGGAAAAGGTCAGCCAGGTCGAGGAGAGAATCAACCATGATATGGAAAACATGAAAAAGGAATTGGAAGCAGCAAAGGCAGTAGTTACCACCTCACAAGCCCCGCTTGTAACCGCGGCGCAAAGCACATCCAGAAATGTGCAAGCACCAATATTCGATGGGCAAACGGTCTGGAGTATTTACAAAATCCAGTTTGAAGCCACCGCTAGGATAAATCAGTGGAACGAGCAGGAACGAGCAACGGCATTAGTTCTTGCTCTAAGAGGCCCAGCTGCCGAACTCTTGCAGACTATCCCCGTTGATTTACACTCAAACCCGGCTGCTATATTGAATACGCTCGACATGCGTTATGGAGGTGCCCATCTGAAGCAAATTTATTGGGCACAGCTACGGAATTGGATGCAGAAGTCTGGCGACACCTTACAGCAGCTACCCCAAGACATTGAGCAACTGGCACTTTTGGCTTACCCAGCGTACGACCCAGAACATCGAGATGACGCAGCAACAGAAGCATTCATCAGCACCTTAGAAGACCAGGAATTGCAACAAGCTGTGCGTTTAGCTCAAAAGCAAACAGTCAAGGATGCATTGGCTTATAGCCTGAACTTTGAGGCAGTGAAAAATGTGACTCGTACCACTGCCCGGGTTCGCAAGGTAGTGGCAGACGAGTGCAGGTGTAAGCGCGTGGAAGATGAACGAGAGCCGCAGGTGAATGGTGCGCCTAGATGCTGGGATTGCGGTGAGAAGGGGCACTTGCAAAGAGACTGCAAGAAGCGAAGGAAACGGAGCTATTGTCCAGGATGGTGGAGATCCAGACCGTGTCAGGAGCCTAGAATGGAACCCCATCAAACTGAAAGGGCCAACTACATGCGACGGACGTCGGCTACGAGGATCGACATCCCCAGCACCCCCATCACCGTGTCAAGGCAACATCGTGGAGAAGCAGGCTTATGCCTTCCTGGTCAAGTTGATGAAGAACATTGCACCATAACAAACGACACTTGCGCAACCCGATAGACGATCCGACCAGACCTAGTGAGGCCCCAACTACTTCACAAGGACGGCGTTCATAGGAATGCTGACGCCCTATCCCGCCGTCCGTGTCCAGCTAACTGCAAGCATTGCCGACGGATTGAGGAAAAGGAACCGACCGTTGATCTGCGATTGATAACGACCGAATTCGATGAAGGTTGGTCATCGGAGGAGATTCGAAACGCCCAGTTCGCTGATAAAGACATCGGGCCATTGCTCGTATGGAAGGAGACGACTGGGCGACCTGAGTGGGAAGACGTTTCAATGCATGGCGCAACCCTGAAAAGCTATTGGGCACAATGGAACTCCCTTGAGGTGGAGGGTGGCGTACTCAAGTCGAAGTGGGAAACGGCAAATGGCAGCTCCTGCAGGATGCAAACTATACTACCCAAAAGCCGAATCAACGATGTGATTAAGGATATGCGTGAAGGATCCTCGGGAGGCCATCTTGGTGTTAACAAGACCTTAGCAAAATTGCGGGAAAGATTCTACTGGCTCCACGCTCGAGAAGACGTAGAGAACTGGTGTCGCAGATGCATAATTTGCGCTTCCGTCAAAGGTCCAAAGCAACGGCTTTGAGGACAAATGCAAACCTCTAACGTAAGCGTGCCATTCGAAAGGATTGCTGTTGACATCGCAGGACATTTCCTGAATTCGAATGGGGAAATCGATATACGTTGGTTGTAGCCGATTATTTCAGCAAGTGGCCCGAGGTCTACCCCATTCCCAACCAGGAAGCAACTACCGTAGCCAAACAGCTAGTGTTAGATTGGGTCAGTAGGTACGGCGTACCTTGCGAATTACATTCAGATCAAGGCCAAAACTTTGAGTCACTAGTTTTTGGCGAAATGTGTGAACTGCTGGGAATACGGAAAACGAGCACAACACCGCTGCATCCCCAATCCGATGGAATGGTCGAACGGTTCAACGGCTTTCTCAATAAACACCTGGCCAAGATTGTTGACGAGAACCAAAGGAACTGGGACCGACATATCCCACTATTTTTGATGGCGTACAGAGCTGCCGAACATGCACCGACGCGACGGGCCAAGCCCCAGTCAAAGTCATTTTTGGAAAGACTATTCCTCTGCCAGCTACCAGCTGATATAAAGTTCGGAACACCCCCTGAGAAACCCCAAACGATCTCGGAGTACGCAAGTGATCTAAGACAACGGTTGAACCAGATACATCGGACAGTGCGAAAACACCTCGAATCGGCTACTGACCGCATGAAGACCAGGTATGATCTCAAGGCAAATTCTACTGGCTTCCAGCAAGATGATTTGGTGTGGCTATATAACACGGAACGGCGAAAGGGTAGGTCTCCAAAGTTGCAACATAATTGCGAGGGACCATACCGAGTTGCAAAGCGAATCAACGACGTCGTATACCGAATACAGGAACATCGTAAACCGAGAGCCAAAATGAAAATCGTGCATCTGGACCATCTTGCCCCATATTATACCCAGGGAGAATCGACTACAACTGGCGACACATCTTTTCGGGGCGAAAAGAACTGAGGTGGGGCAGTGTTACATGTACAAATAATTGTGCGAGCTACTGTCGCAATTGTTTTCACAACAATTAAGAACATCAACAAAACGGATTCACTCGAAACCACGAGAACCCAACAAGCATGATCAACATCTGAAAGTGAGTCGCTGCTCCATTCATTACGCTACTGGAATGTTCCCGCTAATTCCTCAATGTACGAGAACTGAGTTGAATGATTAGAGACCCTATATCTAGGCGAGCTGAATGAATGGGGGGAATCATCGCGATAAGAACTGCGATAGTGTGTGAGAAGCGATATTGTTCGAGTAATAGAAAAGTGATTTTCGTAATAGTGAAGTGATTTAGAAATTTATGGACAAGTGTTAGACTTTTAATAGTGAAAATTAAAATTAGTGAAAGTGTTAAATTGATGATTGTGCATTTTTGTACTTTTCACTTTCCCGGAACCAAAAACACGCGACAATATATATATATATATATATATATATATATATATATATATATATATATATATATATATATATGTATATGTATATATATTTAAATATATATATATATATACTCGCATATATATTGTTACATGTACAAATAATTCTGCGAGCTACTGTCGCAATTGTTTTCACAACAATGAAGAACACGAATTCACTCGAAACCACGAGAACCCAACAAGCATGATCAACATCTGCAAGTGACGTCCCTCCATTCATGAGTTTGCTCGAATCTACCAGGTACCTCTCGGTAGAACATTCGCCAATAAACGAGAAATGGGTGAATAGGTAGAGACCCTATATAAAGGCGAGCTGAATGAATGGGGGGATCATCATTCATTCAACCGCGACAAGAACGGCGAAAGAAAAGTGTGTTTCGTAATAGTGAAGTGATTTAGAAGACAATTGCGATAATAAATTTATGGACAAGTGTTAGAATCTTAATAGTGAAAATTAAAATTAGTGAAAGTGTTAACCGATTATTGTGCATTTTATTAAATAAACTCTTTTAACTCAAATTAAAAGACATTGCGTTTCCACTTTCCCGGAACGTTAAAATTATAGGCCGCGAACCAATAACACGCGACAGTGGTGTCGAGAAGTGAGATTAAAATTTTGGAAGTGAAAACGTTTAAACAATTTTAAAGTGCACAATTGTGAAAATTAACGTGGAAAAATAGCCGAAACAATAAAAATGCCCGGAAATTTACACTTAAAAATTAATCGATTGAGCATATCGGAGCTCAAAGAGGAGTTGGAACAAAGAAATCTGGCTACACAAGGTACAAAGGCCATACTGATTGCACGCTTGCGTGATTCGATCGAGTCGGAAGGCGGGAATCTGGATTCGGGTGAGCTCTCAGCTGCAGAAAGAGGCGCAGAAGGTGGTGAAGCCGAAACACCAAAACCAAAGGAACCAGAAAATGCGCTGATGCAAATGTTGATGCTGATGCAGCAAGAGCAGCGACAACAGTCAATCAGCGCAGCTAAATGAACAATCAGCGCAGCTAAATGAACAGACATCCAGTTTAGCTGTGAAGCTAAATGAACAATCAGCGAAGCTTAGTGAACAATCAGCGCAGCTAAATGAACAGACATCCAGTTTAGCTGCGAAGCTAAATGAACAATCAGCGAAGCTAGACCAACAAGCGCTCGAAATCAAGGCGGACATCACACAGAAGCTGGAAAAACAGTCAACCGAAATAAAAGCGGAGCTCAGTAGTCTCAACAACCAAATTAAATGCGTCGAGGAGAAGATATACCAGGTCGAGGAGAGAATCAACCTTGAGATCAGCCAGGTCAACCATGAGATGGAAAAAGTGAAAAAGAACTTGGAAGCAGCGAAGGCAGGAGTAACGCCTCACCAGCCCCAATTATAACCGCAGCGCAAAGCTCATCTAGAAATGTGCAAGCACCAATATTCGATGGGCAAACGGTCTGGACTATTTACAAAACCCAGTTCGAAGCAGCCGCTCGCATAAATCACTGGAATGAGCAGGAACGAGCAACTGCATTGATTCTTGCTCTAAGAGGCCCAGCTGCCGAGCTGTTGCAGACGATCCCCGTTGAATCGCACTCAAGCTCGAATGCTATAATGAATGCGCTCGACATGCGTTATGGAGATGATCATCTAAAGCAGATTTATCGGTCACAGCTAAGGCATCGGGTGCAGAAGTCTGGTGAAACCCTACAGCAGCTAGCCCAAGACATTGAGCGACTAGCACTTTTGGCTTATCCAGCCTACGACCCAGAACATCGAGATGATGCAGCGACAGAAACATTCATCAGCGCACTAAAGGACCCGGAATTGCAACAAGCCGTGCGTTTAGCTCAAAAGCAAACGGTTAAGGACGCACTGGCTTATAGTCTGAACTTTGAGGCAGCGAAAAATGTTACTCGTACCACTGCCCGGGTTCGTGAGGTAGTGACAGACGAATGCAGGTGTGAGCGCGTGGAAATTGAGCGAGATCCGCATGTAAATGGTGCGCCTAGATGCTGGAATTGCGGAGAGAAGGGGCACCTGCAAAGAGATTGCAAGAAGCGACGAAAACCGAGCTATTGTCCAGGGTATGCAGCTAGGAGGAGATCCAGACCGAGTCAGGGGCCCAGAATGGAAGCCCTTCAAATAGAGGGGTCGGGAAACATGTAAGAGCCAACTTCGTGGGGCAGAGGTTGGCTAGGAGGATCGACGTCCCCAGCACCACCATCATCGTGTCAAGACTACATCGTGGAGAAGCGGACTTATGCCTTCCGGGTCAAGTTGACGAAGAACACTGCACCATAACAATCGACACTGGTGCAACCCGATCGATTATCCGACCAGACCTAGTTAGACAGCAACAACTTCACAAGGGCAGAATTTTCTCACTACGGACAGCTACGGGAGAAACCTCCAGATACAGTTGGGAGACCTTGTGTTCCGACATAATTTTCTGGTCGCGAACATTATGGATGACTGCATTCTCGGAGTGGATTTTCTGCGACCACATGGAATCACGTTGGATTTGGGCAAACGTGTATTGAAATGGCAGAATGTAGAAGTACTGATGGAGGATCCCAGCGTCCAAATTCCCAAGATGAATGTAGTGGTATGTACTGACACGGGTGTACCGAATTCTTCCGAAAGCATTGTATGGGCCAAGCTTGATGGTGATTCTGGAGACCACCGATCTTATCTGATAAAGCCAACGAAGACGTCCGCATTACGCAGTTTGATTGTAGGACGATGCCTTGTAAGATCTTTAAGGAACGGATATGTGCCGGTTAGAGTCCTAAACACCGCAGACTCAACTACGAGCATCAAAGCGGGAGAAGTCATCGGCAGCTGCCAGCCTGTTTCCACCATCACCTCTTTGGAAGCTACTCTCGACCATCATTGGAAAAGGAGGCAAGACACAGACAAAGCCCGGGAATCCACGCCTGCAATATTGAAGCAGGTCAAATTGCCGGTGCAGCTATTCAAACGAGCCTCTGATCTGGTCACCAAGTACAGTGACATCTTCTCAACAAGCCCGGATGACCAAGGCCGAACGAGTATGGTAACTCACGTCATAGATACACAGGGAGCCAAGCCGATCCGACAAGCACCGAGACGTCTACCTATAGCCAAACAAGGAGAAGTGAGCGCGCTGATCTCGGACATGGAAAAACAAGGCATTATTGAACCTTCTGTCAGTCCATGGGCCGCGCCTGTAGCTCTAGTCAAGAAAAAGGATGGTAGCACTCACTTTTGTGTCGACTATAGGCAGCTTAACGACGTCACTAAGAAAGATAGTTACCCACTTCCACGCATCGATGACATCATGGACACTTTAGCCGACGCAAAATGGTTTTCTACACTCGATCTCAAGAGTGGCTACTGGCAGGTAGAAATTGACAAGAAGGACCGAGAGAAGACCGCATTTTCAGTTGGGACCGGATTGTGGCAATTTGTTGTGATGCCGTTTGGGCTTTGCAATGCTCCAGCTACTTTCGAACGCTTGATGAAATATGTGCTACGTGGTCTAACCTGGAAAACCTGCTTGGTATACCTAGATGACATCATCGTCATCGGTAGAACGTTCGAAGAGCATGTGCGGAACTTAGAAGAGGTTTTCTCCCGATTGCGACTGGCTAATTTGAAACTTAGTCCCGAGAAGTGTACTCTTTTCGCAGATGAAGTAAAATATCTGGGACACGTCGTATCAGCAAAAGGGGTCAAAACGGACCCTGAGAAAATTGAAGCCGTGAAAAGCTGGCCAACACCAAACAACAAGCGCCAACTACGAAGTTTTCTGGGTCTGGCGACCTACTATCGAAGATTCGTCAAAGACTTTGCCAAAATAGCTAAGTGTCTCCATCAGCTAACCGAGAAAAATCGTCCGTGTGTCTGGAATGAACAATGCCAGACAGCCTTTGAGACCCTGAAGGAAAAGCTGTGTGAATCACCCGTGCTGGCGTATCCGAAACCCGGAAAAATGTTTGTAGTTGACACCGATGCAAGCAACGGCGATATTGGAGCTGTACTCTCCCAGCAGATCAATGGCGAAGAAAGAGTCCTCTCTTATTACAGTCGAGTTCTCTCAAAAAGTGAGAGGAATTACTGCGTGACCAGGAAGGAGCTATTGGCTATAATAGAGGCCACCAAGCAGTTCCACAAGTATCTATATGGCCAGAAATTTGTTCTTCGAACGGACCATGCATCACTGAGATGGTTGCTCAACTTCAAAAACCCCGAGGGACAAGTTGCGAGATGGATCGAAAGATTGCAGTCATACGACTACGAAATTGTTCATCGGAAGGGCGGAGTTCATGGAAATGCTGACGCCCTATCCCACCGTCCATGTCCAGCTAACTGCTAGCATTGCCGACGGATTGAGGAAAAGGAACCGCCCGTTGATCTGCGATTGATAACGGCGGAATTCGATGAAGGTTGGTCATCGGAGGAGATTTGAAACGCCCAGTTAGCCGATGAAGACATCGGACCATTGCTCGTATGGAAGGAGACGACTGGGCGACCTGAGTGGAAAGACGTTTCAATGCATGGCGCAACCCTGAAAAGCTATTGGGCACAATGGAACTCCCTTCAGGTGGAGGGTGGCGTACTCAAGCGAAAATGGGAAACGGCGGATGGCAGCTCCTATAGGATGCAAACTATACTTCCCAAAAGCCGAATCCACGATGTGGTTAAGGAAATGCATGAAGGATCCTCGGGAGGCCACCTTGGTGTTAACAAGACCTTAGCGAAATTGCGGGAACGGTTCTACTGGCTCCACGCTCGAGAAGACGTAGAGGACTGGTGTCGCAGATGCACAATTTGCGCTTCCGTCAAAGGCCCAAAGCGACGACTGAGAGGACAAATGCAAACCTATAACGTAAGCGTGCCATTCAAAAGGATTGCTGTTGACATCGCAGGACCCTTTCCTGAATCCGATTGGGGGAATCGATATACGCTGGTTGTAGCCGATTATTTCAGCAAGTGGCCCGAGGTCTACCCCATTCCCAACCAGGAAGCAACTACCGTAGCTGAACAGCTAGTGTTAAATTGGGTCAGTAGGTACGGCGTACCTTGCGAATTACATTCGGATCAAGGCCGAAACTTTGAGTCACTAGTTTTTGGCGAAATGTGCGAGCTGCTCGGAATACGGAAAACGAGGACAACACCGCTGCATCCCCAATCCGATGGAATGGTCGAACGTTTCAACGGCACGCTCAATAAACACCTTGCCAAGATGGTTGACGAGAACCAATGGGACTGGGACCGACATATCCCACTATTTTTGATGGCGTACAGAGCTGCCGAACATGCATCGACGGGCCAAGCCCCAGCCAAAGTCATTTTTGGAAAGACTATTCGTTTGCCAGCCGATATAAAGTATGGAACACCCCCCGAGAAACCCCAAACGATCTCGGAGTACGCAAGTGATCTAAGACAACGGTTGAACCAGATCAATCGGACAGTGCGAAAACACCTCGAATCGGCTACTGACCGCATGAAGACCAGGTATGATCTAAAGGCTAATTCTACTGGCTTCCAGCAAGATGACTTGGTGTGGCTATATAACCCGCAACGGCGAAAGGGTAGGTCTCCAAAGTTGCAACATAACTGGGAGGGACCATACCGAGTCACAAAGCGAATCAACGACGTCGTATATCGCATACAGGAACACCGGAAACCGAGAGCCAAAATGAAAATCGTGCATCTGGACCGTCTTGCCCCATATTACATCCAGGGAGAATTGACTACAACTGGCGACACATCTTTTCGGGGCGAAAAGAACTGAGGTGGGGGCAGTGTTACATGTACAAATAATTGTGCGAGCTACTGTCGCAATTGTTTTCACAACAATGAAGAACACGAATTCACTCGAAACCACGAGAACCCAACAAGCATGATCAACATCTGCAAGTGACGTCACTCCATTCATGAATTTGCTAGAATCTACCAGGTACCTCTCGGTAGAACATTCGCCAATAAACGAGAAATGGGTGAATAGGTAGAGACCCTATATAAAGGTGAGCTGAATGAAAGGGAGATCATCATTCATTCAACCGCGACAAGAACGGCGAAAGAAAAGTGTGTTTCGTAATAGTGAAGTGATTTAGAAGACAATTGCGATAATAAATTTATGGACAAGTGTTAGAATCTTAATAGTGAAAATTAAAATTAGTGAAAGTGTTAACCGATTATTGTGCATTTTATTAAATAAACTCTTTTAACTCAAATTAAAAGACATTGCGTTTTCACTTTCCCGGAACGTTAAAATTATAGGCCGCGAACCAATAACACGCGACAATATATATGGCGAAATTCGTGACCACGCTAGAGGTTGCAATTTTTCTCCGATTTTCACCAAATTTTCAGCGAAGGTGAATTGGGTTAATATCTCAGTTAAGTTCGTGAACCAGCTATATCGGCCACGCAAAAACAAAATGGTGGCCATTTTAGTCGAAAAATCGTGATTTCTGGTCTGAAAGTATAGCTCCAATTTGGATGAAATTTAGTACAAAGGTTCACTGATGTATGTGATAAATTTCACAAAGAAAATCCAAAGTCGGTACGGTAGAAACAAAATGGTGGCCGCTCAAAGATCGAAAAACGTGCAAAATTTTGTTGTTGTAATAGTGGTCGAAGCTTTCAACAGATTTTCCTGAAACTCGGCAGTCAGATAGGAATTATAAGTATCTAAAGAATTTTGTGAAAAAACTGGAGGTCAGGTCACAAAAAACAATATGACGACCAGCTGAAACTCAAAACTTCAAAGGCTTTTAAAAGTTGCAATTTTGATTCAACATATATGAAACTTGGTTTCAAGATAGGCACTGCTTAGATCTACAGACTTTGATATTTTTGTGATCATGCATGGGCAAATTTCAAAATGGTGGAGGTTTAAATATGCGTTGTTGTGCAGTTTTTTGTGGCGCTCTAGCGGTCACATTTTCCAGCTTGAGATTATGGATCTTTGTACTATGTTCTTGTAAATGCAGAAAATTATTAAAATTGAATGAAAAATAAAAAAGTCGAAAATTTAAAACTCAATATTTTAAGCTGCCATTTTCACTAAAAATTGAAATATTTTGCGCTTTCTAGAGTGAAACTCCGGTTTGAACGAGATTTGGCACATTGATTGATGAGGTCCTAGCCCACAAAGATTTAAAATAGTCCAAAATCAAATGCATGCATTCAAAATGGCGGCCCCCAAAGGTCAGGAGGCAAGCGCAATTCGCTATTTTAGTAGCAACTGAAATAATGAATTTTTTTCATGGAAATGTATTAAATTACTTATCTTGACGTATTTATAAATCAGACTATTTTTCAAATATTGTAAAATATTTTTAACAATACCTTAAAAATTATAGAATCGCGACTTGTCTGTCTGTCTGTCCGTCCGTTTGTTCGTGCGTCAAAAGTTTTCTCGCAAACCACATAAGCTAGAATGAGGAAATTTTCTACGTAGGTCAAAAGTGGTGCCTCTTGAAATTTGCAGTGTAAGAATATATTTTAAAGTGTTTAAGGGAGTCTCCCCATACAGGGGAGTGACATAAACATTTTCTTTATTTCTGTAGCCATCTAGCAGCCAAGTTTTTCAACAGATTCCGATAAAACTTGAAATTATAAGTTATTATGGCAAGTTAATTTAATTTAATTATGCAAATCGGATGACAAATAAAAAATTCGATAATTTACAGCTTAATATTTTTAACAGCTGTTTTCAATAAAAATTGAAAATGACGGCCTCTGATGGTTCCGAAAAGAATCGAAAATGTATATATTAATGGCACTGCAAGTGCTGACTTAACTTTTATGGAAATCTTTTGAAATTAATTATTTGAACTATTTAAGCCGACAAGTTATCACCTTTGTGGTAACCACTGTGAAATGTATAAACAGCAAATGTGTGAAGGGCATAACCAGTTTAAATATGTTTATAAAAATTTATTATCCGTCGATTTACAATATGTGATCCATACGTGTGCAACTCAATTTAATTAGCAAAATATTTGCGCCTCTATGAAGGATCTCCAAATACGAACGGCAGCAGATTCTTTTTGTTAATAAATACCCATGTAGTGCTACAAAAATTGCAGTAAGAAGTCCAGTAGTAGGCGTTTGCTGATGATCTGATCATCTAAATTGCAGACCGAAAAGCTACAATAGTTCTCAGCAATCTTCAAAAAATGTTCAATGATGAACAGCTGTACACTTCCAATTGGCGAATGATAATCAATGCGCAGAAGTGTGAGGCAATCTTGTTTCAGACAACGCTGCAGGGGGTCAGTCAAGACCTGTAACGAAATTGGAAAGATTTCCACATCATGGCTGGCGAGGGTATATCACAACGGGTTTCACATAAATCCTATGCTCGATACCTCGGTGCTTATCTCGATCAGTATCTGTACTATACTGAACATGTGAAAATAATGCTCAGTAAGGCACTTAAAGTAGTCATGGCCCTTCGAAAACTCTTTCATTCCAAATGTATTGATCAAAAGGTCAAAATTATCTGTTACAAGACCCTGGTTAGACAGTTTTGACATACGGATGTCAGATCTGGTACAACCAGAGTGCTAGTACTATGGAAAAATTAAGAGTTTTCGAAAGGAAACGTCTTCGTGCATGTATTGGTTTGTACAGAAAGCCTGAACGGATTGGAAACATTATATATCGAATAGAAGAATTTATCAAACTGCTGAAGTGACGAGGGTCGATATCTTCATATTGAAACTTCTTCGGAATCATATCGCAAGATCTGTGACTGTGAGTGAAAACCCTTGGATTTCATAGCCGTTCCACCCTACAGACGGGTACATAGCGACTTGCCTCGCTACTGGCTTCATTCCTCCAGAAGCATTCGTGTATTTGGACATGAATCGATATGTTTTTGATTCTGATGGCGTCCCAGTCATATATCACATATATCGACGGGCCACCGATAAGAAAATAAAATATCCTCCGAATTTGAGTCCACGAGACCAACGATTCCAATGGAGATACTCATTTGCTGAATTCGTTGAAGCTGATCGAATTGAGACGGCGCAATCCAGGTATTGGTGGCTGAATGACAATGTCTAAATTATTCGTGTTTATTTCCAGTTTTTGTGTTTTTCGTTATTAAGTTTTTTGAGTTTCAGCTCATTATTGCTACGTTCAGTGTTGTTGTTAATTTGCGTTAAAAATTAGGTATATTACGTTAGAGATAAGATTAAACACTAAGGTTAGGAACATGGTTATATAATTTTTTTAAGTATAAGATAAAGTTGTTGAAAGAATTTATTAGAATTAAGTTACAACATATTAGGTGTAGGATCAAAGTTTCATTGTTGTGTTTAAATTATAAATAATTTTAAGATATTGATGGTTGTTTTTTCTCCTTTTTCCAATTGAATTCTAAAAATATGTAATAATCTTAATTAATAGAATTTGCTATAGTTTTTTTGATGAAATGTGTTAATGACAACGTATAAACTTAGAGAGCCAATGGGCCATTAAGTTTTTGAATGTTTATTGTTTGGAATTTGCTTTATATTCTTTTAAAATTTATAAGGATTAGTATTAAATAAAGCGCTTTTGACTTTGACTTAGAGATATTGATTGATTTAAACCTGGGGACACAGTCGATCTCCTTCAGGTGCTGCAAGAAGTTGCACCAGAAATACAATTTATTTCCGTTAAAAACTTTGCAACGAGGAGATCGTAAAAACTTGCCTCACTACTTAGTCCAGATTTGCAGCAAAAGCAGTTCAAGTGCCCTGCAAAAAATACGGTACTTGAACTTCCGCGTGGTGAGGTGGGAACGCCTCCAGAAAAGTGAGGTCAACCAGTGCTACAGGTGTCAACGATTCGGGCGTTCGGCTGCCAATTGCGCCATGAAATATAAGTGTGTTAAATGCAAAGATATCCATGCCCCCCGGCGAGTGCAAATTGGCTCAGGCGGAGCCAAAAGAAAAATTATATTGTGTGAGCTGCGGTGCCTTTGGTCTTCCAGCATCATATCGAGGATGCCCCCGGTATCAAGATGCAAAGGTTAAATTCACTCCTAAACAAAGTCAAGCACAGCGCAGTGTGATATCTACCAACTTCGTCAAGCCCGGGGTGTCATTTGCACTTGCTGCGAGAGGACCAGCAGACAATCTAAATAAAATAAATAATGTAAGTGGCAATAATGAGCTGCTCCTTAAACTTTACCAGCATTTAAATTCCTGATCGGAGCGAATCGATAAACAAGATTAGATAATTTATATTCTTTTCAGCGTTTAGGGCTTTCAAATGTCTCAAAATAAGTTGTCATCCAGCCACATTCCCATGGATAGGTTTTGTCTGATCTCGATCAACGTCAACTCCATTGTGAGTCTACATCGACGTGACTGTCTCCTGGAGTTCCTTGTCAAGGAAAAGCCTGACATCATGCTTCTTACTAAAGCCCACCTCAATTCATGGCACTCCATGATGCTCACGGATTTTGAACTCGTAAGAAACGATAGAGTAACAGGTGATGGGGAAGGTGGCAGCATGATATTGGCTAGAAGACCCTATCGTTTCCAAAATATTGAAAAAGTCGAATTCAAAAGCTTTGGATCTCTTGAAGTGTCCGTTATCAAAATTTCACTGCCAGGTGGGGATAACCTCTTCGTTATCTCTTCCTATGCAACTGGTGGAACTGTTCTCAAGCTCAAGGAGGAGCTCAATTCCTTATTCGAAATACTCGAATTGAACAGGCTGCATCACTACTATATTCTTGCTGGTGACCTGAACGCCAAGCATACATCATGGCTGAACGCCACCAATAATCCAAGAGGTGTTTTCCTGAAATCGTGGATAACAGAGAAACAAATTTAATACAGGTGCAATCTATATGGGTCGGAGTTCGCAACATACCCTAGGACAAATTCATATTTGGACCTCTGCATTGCTGATACAAGACTCGAATTCAACTTTAATAGTCCTCAACGGAAACTGCAGGTGCTTCCTTATGATAGCGACCATAACGCAATCGTAATGAAAATCAATCCTCAAAGGGATGTTTCTTCCTCACAACATGAAAATCATCGGTTAAATTTAAAACAAACAGACTGGGGAAAGTTTCAAAAGAAGTTTAATCGAGAGTACCAGAAGCAATGTCCCCCTTCTGATGGTGGCACCTCTTGCTCAATGGTTCCTTATGACGAAATAGATCTCTATTTGTTGAAGTTAGAGAAGCAGACATTGGAAACGATTGAGAAAGTCGTTCCTAAGATAAAACATCAAAACAATATGGAAGGATATGAAACACCAACCATTGCAAGCTTGAAAAGATTGAAAAGCCTTCTTCTCACACGCGTCAACAATATTTATCGACGATTTTTGGACTACAACTACAATCCCTCGTTGTCTTTGTTGAAATTACACCTGAAGAATGTCCGGAACTTAATCCGGTCATATTTCAGGAGTGAGGTCACCAATCAATGGGCGGAAAAATTGAGGGGTATTAGCCCACAGGACCCAGAGGGCGTGCCACAAAAGTGAAAAGCATATTCCATAAGAAGTCTCGAATGAAGGTATTGAATCTTGAAGTCACTAGTGATGAGATAAATCTTCTCGATAGGGCTGGTATCGAAATTGATAGTACGACTCCGGATAGAAATGGAAACAGGATTATATTGGAAGGGTTGGATAAACTTGCCCTGATTGGAACACATTTTGAATTGGTTCATCTATCAAACCCTGAGAGAGAGAACGAAATTTTTTCAGAGGTCGTTGAAGCACAAGTTACCGACTTCAAATCAAGCCTGAACTGCCAATCAATTCTTCATTTCAATGAAACATTAACATCTGACCTCAAACCGAGCTTGAATCTTATTGATTATTTTGTCAGCTATGAAGACTTGTGTTTCATATTCCGCAGGATAAACAAAAAGAAACCATGTGGTACTGATGGTATTCCAAATGTAGTGCTCCGACATTTGCCTGAGGTTGCTATTAGGAACTATTGCATATTGTTCAACAACATGTTGAGCAATTCATATTTCCCAAATGAGTGGAAAAGGCTAAGGTATGTCCGATCTTGAAGAAAGGAAAGAATCTTCATGCCCGAAAAGCTACCGCCCAATCAGCTTGCTGCCTAACATCAGCAAGGTGTTTGAAGTGATACTTAACAGAGCATTTAACGCCCACATTGAGGAAAATGAGTTGATGCCGAATTGCCAATTTGGTTTTCGTGCCAGGCATTCGACCACATATGCAATAACGAAAGTAACCTCAGACATCTGTTGGAAACTAAATGATAGACAATGTGTTGGAGCATGTCTCATTGATATGGAGAAAGCCTTTGATACGGTGTGGTTAGATGGACTAGTTTTTAAACTCCTTCAGGGCAAGTTCCCCAGACACCTTGTCGCCACGATGTGTAATATGTTATACGGGAAATCGTTTGTTGTAACTGATGGAAATCTGACAATAGTGCCTGTTCAAGGTCTTGAATGGTCTACAGCAGGGAACAGTTACTGCACCTCTGCTCTTTTCAATCTTCATTCGCAAGCTATTGAACGGCTTTGATTTTAACGTCTCGCCAACGCGATCATTGGTAGCGTTTGCTGATGATCTGATCATCTATACGGCAGTCATGGCCCTATGAAAACTCTTTCATTCCAAATATATTGATCAAAAGGTCAAAATCATCTGTTACAAGACCCTAGTCCGACCAGTTTTGACATATGGATGTCAGATCTGGTACAACCAGAGTGCTAGTACTATGGAAAAATTAAGAGTTTTTGAAAGGTAATGTCTTTGTGCATGTACTGGTTTGTACAGAAAGCCTGAGACGGATTGGAAACATTATATATCAAATAGAAGAATTTATCAAACTGCTGAAGTGACGAGGGTCGATATCTTCATATTGAAACTTCTTCGGAATCATATCGCAAGATCTGTGACTGTGAGTGAAAACCCTTCGATTTCACAGCCGTTCCACCCTACAGACGGGTATATAGCGACTTGCCTCGCTACTGGCTTCATTCCTCCAGAAGCATTCGTGTATTTGGACATGAATCGATATGTATTTGATTCTGACGGCGTCCCAGTCATATATCACATATATCGACGGGCCACCGATAAGAAGATAAAATATCCTCCGAGCTTGAGTTCAGGAGATCAACAATTTCAATGGAGATACTCATTTGCTAGATTCGTTGAAGCTGATCGAATTGAGCCGGCGCAATCCAGGTATTGGTGGCTGATTGACAATGTCTAAATTATTCGTGTTTATTTCCAGTTTTGGTGTTTTTGGTTATTTAGTTTATTGAGTTTCAGCTCATTATTGCTACATTTAGTGTTGTTGTTTATTTTTGTTAAAAATTAGGTATAGGTTAGGTATATGTTATGTTTACTGTATTACGTTAGAGATAAGATTAAACGCTTAAGTTAGGAACATTTTTTTATAATTTTGTTAGTATAAGATAAAGTTTTTGATAGCATTTTATTAGAAATAAGTTACAACATATTAGGTGTAGGATCAAAGTTTCACTGTTGTGTTTAAATTATAAATAATTTTAGGATAGTGTTGGTTGGTTTTTTCTCCTTTTTCCAATTGAATTTTGAAAATATGGAATAATCTTAATTAATTGAATTTGCTATAGTTTTTTTTTTGATGAAATGTGTTAATCATAACGTATAAATTTAGAGAGCTATTTGGGCCATTAAGTTTTTGGTTGTTATTGTTTGGAATTTGCTTTATATTCTTTTAAAATTTATAACGATTAGTATTAAATAAAGCGCTTTTGACTTTGACTTCGACTTTTTCTAATTCACTACACAACCAGTAAACCATATCCATCTAGAAAATCCTACTATGACTTGAAAGTATGTAAAAACCACATTCTCTCACCCAGTTCATCGTAATCCTAGACATACAAAATAAACATTTACATTCAGGCGCATCGCACAAATTATTTAAGCTCAACAACCTGCCTCTATACATTTGGGTGAGTTTGTATCGAGCAGAGAATGAAAATGGTCGATCCAACAGAGAGGAGTCTTGTGAGGAAGTTTGGCCGTGGCGGGCCGAGACGCTTTGTCGTTATTCCGGACGCCTTTAAATTTTCAGCGGTATTTCGACACAAAAAAAGTTAATTCGTACACCGGAATATGTTTCAATTCTAAGATTTAAAAAGTACAAAAGCGGCGCAGAGTAATATGACCTAGAGTTCGCGCATGAAAAAATTGAATCGTTTGCGATTGTGCTTTGTTTTGCTGAAAGGAAAAATATTCATTGCATGTAGAATTGGAAGTGAAATTTTCAGATTAAAACTCAATTAGTGTACAGTACTTGGCAATTGATGCTGTAAGTATTTGTCATTTTTCCGTGTCCAGATTTGCCATTAGTGCTTCTCCTTGATTGAGATCCGACCCATTCAGGAGCACTAAACGGAACTCCTGTACTGCTTATTTGGGAAACTACACAGATCTCGAAGTCACCATATACTTCGAAGACAGAATAGACAAAACAATTGCATACAAGAGTGAAAAGGTTCTAGATATATTTTATAAAGTAAAGAGCGAATCACAGTTACATTTCAACGCATGTACACCCTATCAAGGTTGTCAACGATGTATAGATATTCATGGTTTGGTTTTGGTATTAGCCTATGGAACAAAACATACACCTGGATTGTGTATTGGTATTTTCAAAGCGGTTTTCAATTTAGCCAAAGATGATTTTGGAATGGAACAATTGGAAAGTTAAAAACATGACCATAAACTTGTCTTGAGAAGCATATGAACTGCAACCGATAGAAGTTTTTTCTGACCCGGGTCATAATTGGTGACGAAATTTTGTAAATACAAATATAAGCATAATTATGCTTGCGTAGTTTGATTCAAAACTGTCTGTCATTGATGATAAGAGAATTAAATCATAATTTTGAGCTGAAATCATATGATGTATGGCGGTTGATTCACTAATACATGAAGGTGATTTGAATCCCAACAAGTATGAACAGTGCAGTGGATGGAATAAATAAAACTACATACTTTATACAAGAAGTTTGCAAAATTTTGTTGCTTTAACTACACTACCAGGAATTCATTTATGAACGAAGCTTTTGTTGAAGCTCGAATTGCAAGGTCAACGGGACAGCTGCTACCTGGCGGTGTCATATTGGAAGTGAATGGAATTAGCCTCACAGGACTCACGAATTATCTTAGTGTCGCCAGAGAAGAATTGATACGAATGCTAGCAGAAGATGAATGGGGAGATGCAGCTTTACTTGTCTTCGCAAACAAACAAAATTTGGCAAATGCAATGAATGCAGCAGAAGTAAACGACAGGCTAGGTTTGCACTCGCTACGAAATCGCAACTCGCATATACCAGTGACATACGCAACAAGTGGTGAAGGTTTATATGAAGGTCTCGACTATTGGTCCAATCAACTACAATAAAAAAATATCTGTCGCTCAATTGTTTCAAGATTTAATTTAAACATAATTTAAATGTAACACAAAAAAATATTAAAAATTAAATAGCAAAATAAAAAGGAACAATAATTAAAGTAGTGGTCTAAAAGAATGAATCTCAGATGAATTTTTTTTTGACAGAATCGATTGTCGTCCACCACCACATCGTTCTCGAGCGCTCGACGGACCATGTGGGCAAGTACCCTTTAAAGTTCATTTCTTTTCTTTAAATATGTTCTTTTTATAAATTTATTTTTTTCTATATTGGTTACATGCTAATAGCAATTACAGCTACAAATAATTTATTTAATTTTTATGGTCAATTTTAGCTAAAAGTGCTATTATTATTAATGTTAACTACTTTTTAAATCACACATACAAATCAATAATAATAATAAAATGAATTGTTAGAGTACACTCTTCGGTTTTTCCCTTCCTTCCCCTCTGACCAGGGATAGGACCCGGTACGATGGTAGGTTCTCCACGCCAGAAATGAGCCAGCCATCGGGCACCAACTAACCTCCTTTTGTTTCAGGTGACTTCGCGTGTTGAGTGGCCCGAGCAAGGTGCCTCTTTATGGCATAGGGTTATCAAATCGAATCGCATAATTCTATGGCATAAATTGGTCACCGGGCTACTTCTCCTCTGATGGGAAGGCTCATGTAAGTTAAGTTGTATGAGTTTTCCACTCAGAAGAGAAAAACCTGGCCACTGCAACATAAATGGATTTTGACCCAGTTGGGCGGATGCGCGGGGGCTCCATCACCACCCAGTCACCCCTCTCTTATTTGTGGGCCATGAGCCTCTCTGGGTAAAGACGAAGTTACCCTAAGTCCGCCCATTTTTACTTGTTTCACTTGTTCTCTGAACAAGTCATTTTCTCTCGGTATGGTTGCCTAAAATTTTTGCGACTTTGGTCGCCTTTCTTTTTGACCCCAGAAATTCGTGAATGCGAAATTCTTTTGTACTGGGTCCTTGTGCTGGGGGAATGAACCCGCCCAACGAAACTGCAATGCTAGCCTGCCAGCGCATTTACGCGTCCCAGACAAGGTCATTCTCCGCGGATATCTTCACCTTCCTCTACCGAGGCAGCAGACCATCGCTGCAGTCCTTCACGGACTTTGGATAGTACCTATTCACTACAGTTGAATCTTGGGAACGACTTTTTCAATCGTTTCCAACGTCAGCTTCTCTAACTTCGACAAATAGACATCTATTTCATTGTTAGTTAGATTCCTGTCATTAGGAACCATTGAAATGAGTTGCCACCATCAGAAGAGGGACATTGCTTCTGGTACTCGCGATTAAACTTCTTTTGAAACCTTCCCCAGTCTGTTTTTTTTTAATTCAACTGATGATTTTCATGTTGACTTGGAATGAGGAAGAAATCATCCCTTTGATGATTGATTTCCATTACGATTGCGTTATGGTCGCTATCATAAGGAAGCACCTGCAGTTTCCGTTGAGGACTATTAAAGTTGAATTCGAGTCTTGCGTCAGCAATGCAAAGGTCCAGATATGAATTCGTCCTAGGGTATGTTGGGAACTCCTGTCCATAAAGACTGCACCTGTATTCAATTTGGTTCTCTGTTATCCACGATTTCAGGAAAACACCTCTTGGATTATTGGTGGCGTTCAGCCATGATGTACGTTCAGGTCACCAGCAAGAATATAATAGTTATGCAGCCTGTTCAATTTGAGTATTTCGAACAAGGAATTGAGCTCCTCCTTGAGCTTGAGAACAGTTCCACCAGTTGCATAGGCAGAGATAACGAAGAGGTTATCCCCACCTGGCAGTGAGATTTTGATAACGGACACTTCAAGAGATCCAAAGCTTTTGAATTCGACTTTTTCAATATTTTGGAAACGATAGGGTCTTCGAACCAATATCCCAGTGCCAGCTCCCCCATCACCTATTACCCTATCGTTTCTTACGAATTCAAAATCCTTGAATGTCATGGAGTGCCATGAATTGAGGTGGGTTTGAGTGAATAGTATGACGTCAGGCTTTTGCTTAACAATGAATTCGAGGAGATAATCACACCGATGTATAGGAACAATGAAGTTGACGTTGATCGAGATGAGACAAATCCTATCCATGGGAATGTGACTGGATGACAAATTACTTTGAGGCATTTGAAAGACCTAAACGATGAAAAACAAGATTAATTTTCGTATCTTGCTTATCAATCAATCAATCAATCAAAAGCGCTTTATTTTATACTAATCAATATAAATTTAAAAGAACATAAAGCAAATTCCAAACAATAACAATAAAAAACTTATTGGCCCAAATGGCTCTCTAAATTTGTACGTTATCATTACACATTTCATCAAAAACAAAAAAAAACTATAGCAAATTCAAATCAATGAAGATTATTACATATTTTTTAAATTTAATTGGAAAAAGGAGAAAAAACCAACCAACGCTATTCTAAAATTATTTATAATCTTAACACTACAGTGAACTTTGATCCTACACCTAATATGTTTTAACTTAATTCTAATAAATGCAATCAAAAACTTTATCTTATACTTAAAAAAATCTATAACAATGTTCTTAACCTAAGCGTTTTATCTTATCTCTAACCTAATATAATAAACATAATATAAACCTAACCTATACCTAATTTTTAACAAAAATAAACAACAACACTAAATGTAGCAATAATGAGCTGAAACTCAAAAACTGAATAACGAAAAACACCAAAACTGAAAATATACACGAATAATTTAGACATTGTCATTCAGCCACTAATACCTAGATTGCCCCGTCTCAACTCGATCAGCCTCAACGAATCTAGCAAATGAGTACCTCCATTGGAACTGTTGGTCTCGTGAACTCAACTTCGGAGGACATTTTATCTTCTTATCGGTGGCCCGTCGATATATGTGATATATGACTGGGACGCCGTCAGAATCAAAAACATATCGATTCATGTCCAAATACACGAATGCTTCTGGAGGAATGAAGCCAGTAGCGAGGCAAGTCGCTATATACCCGTCTATAGGGTGGAACGGCTGTGAAATCCAAGGGTTTTCACTCACAGTCACAGATCTTGCGATATGATTCCGAAGAAGTTTCAATATGAAAATATCGAGTCTAGTCACTTCAGCAGTTTGATAAATTCTTCTATTCGATATATAATGTTTCCAATCCGTCTCAGGCTTTCTGTACAAACCAGTACATGCACGAAGACATTTCCTTTCGAAAACTCTTAATTTTTCCATAGTACTAGCACTCTGGTTGTACCAGATCTGACATCCATATGTCAAAACTGGCCTAACCAGTGTCTTGTAACAGATAATTTTGACCTTTTGATCAATGTATCTGGAATGAAAGAGCTTTCGAAGGGCCATGACTACTTTAAGTGCCTTACTGAGCATTATTTTCACATGTTCAGTATAGTACAGATACTGATCGAGATAGTCACCGAGGTATCGAACACAGAATTTATGTGGAACCCGTTCAAGACTACCCTCACCAGCAATGATGTGGAAATCTTTCCAATTACGTTTCAGGTCTTGACTGACCCCCTGCAGCGTTGTCCGAAACAAGATTGTTTCACACTTCTGCACATTGATTTTCATTCGCCAATTGTCAGTGTACAGCTGTACATCATTGAACATTTTTTGGAGATTGCTCTGAACTATTCTAGCTTTTCGGTCTGCAGTATAGATGATCATATCATCAGCAAACGCTACCAATGATCGCGTTGGCGAGACGTTAAAATCAAAGCCGTTCAATAGCTTGCGAATGAAGATTGAAAAGAGCAGAGGCGCAGTAACTGTTCCCTGCTGTAGACCATTCAAGACCTTGAACTCGCGCATTGTTGTCAGATTTCCATCAGTTACAACAAACAATTTCCCGTATAACATATTACACATCATGGCGACAAGGTGTCTGGGGAACTTGTCCTGAAGGAGTTTAAAAATTCGTCCATCTAACCATACCGTATCAAAGGCTTTCTCCATATCAATGAGACATGCTCCAACACATTGTCTATCATTTAGTTTCCAACAGATGTCTGAGGTTACTTTCGTTATTGCATGTGTGGTCGAATGCCTGGCACGAAAACCAAATTGGCAATTCGGCATCAACTCATTTTCCTCAATGTGGGCGTTTAATGCTCTGTTGAGTATCACTTCAAACACCTTGCTGATGTTAGGCAGCAAGCTGATTGGGCGATAGCTTTTGGGGCATGAAGATTCTTTTCCTTTCTTCAAGATCGGAAATACCTTAGCCTTTTCCACTCATTTGGGAAATATGAATTGCTCAACATGTTGTTGAACAATATGCAATAGTTCCTAATAGCAACCTCAGGCAAATGTCGGAGAACTACATTTGGAATACCATCAGTACCACATGATTTCTTGTTGTTTATCTTGCGAAATATGAAACACAAGTCTTCATAGCTGACAAAATAATCAATAAGATTCAAGCTCGGTTTGAGGTCAGATGTTAATGTTTCATTGAAATGAAGAATTGATTGGCAGTTCAGGCTTGATTTGAAGTCGGTAACTTGTGCTTCAACGACCTCTGAAAAAATTTCGTTCCCTCTCTCAGGGTTTGGTAGATGAACCAATTCAAAATGTGTTCCAATCAGCGCAAGTTTATCCAATCCTTCACAAATAATCCTGTTTCCATTTCTATCCGGAGTCGTACTATCAATTTCGATACCAGCCCTATCGAGAAGATTTATCTCATCACTAGTGACTTCAAGATTCGATACCTTCACTCGAGACTTCTTGCGGAATATGCTATTCACTTTCGCAAACACGCCATCTGGGTCCTGTGGGCTAATACCCCTCAATTTTTCCGCCCATTGATTGCTGACCTCACTCCTGAAGTATGACCGGATTAAGTTCCGGACATTCTTCAGATGTAATTTCAACAAAGCCAACGAGGGATGGTTGTAGTCCAAAAATCGTCGATAGATATTGTTGACGCATGTCAGAAGAAGGCTTTTCAATCTTTTCAACCTTGCGATGGTTGGTGTTTCATATCCTTCCATATTGTTTCGATGTTTAATCTTGGGAACTACTTTCTCAATCGTTTCCAACGTCAGCTTATCTAGCTTCGACAAATAGACATCTATTTCATCGTTAGTTAGATTCCTATCATTAGGAACCATTGAGCAAGAGTTGCCACCATCAGAAGGGGGACATTGCTTCTGGTACTCGCGATTAAACTTCTTTTGAAACTTTCCCCAGTCTGTTTTTTTGAAATTCAACCGATGATTTTCATGTTGAACTGGAATGAGGAAGAAATCATCCCTGTGATGATTGATTTCCATTACGATTGCGTTATGGTCGCTATCATAAGGAAGCACCTGCAGTTTCCGTTGAGGACTATTAAAGTTGAATTCGAGTCTTGCGTCAGCAATGCAAAGGTCCAAATATGAATTTGTCCTAGGGTATGTTGCGAACTCCGACCCATATAGATTGCACCTGTATTCAATTTGGTTCTCTGTTATCCATGATTTCAGGAATACACCTCTTGGATTATTGGTGGCGTTCAGCCATGATGTATGCTTGGCGTTCAGGTCACCAGCAAGAATATTATAGCTATGCAGCCTGTTCAATTCGAGTATTTCAAACAAGGAATTGAGTTCCTCCTTGAGCTTGAGAACAGTTCCACCAGTTGCATAGGCAGGGATAACGAAGAGGTTATCCCCACCTGGCAGTGAGATTTTGATGACGGACACTTCAAGAGATTCAAAGCTTTTGAATTCGACTTTTTCAATATTTTGGAAACGATAGGCTCTTCGTACCAATATCCCGATGCCACCTCCCCCATCACCTATCACCCTATCGTTTCTTACGAATTCAAAACCCTTGAACGTCATGGAGTGCCATGAATTGAGGTGGGTTTCGGTTAGAAGCAGGATGTCAGGCTTTTGTCTGGCAATGAATTCAAGGAGATAATCACGCCGATGTAAAGTAACAATGGAGTTGACGTTGATCGAGATGAGACGAATTCCATCCGTGGGAATGTGGCTGGATGACAACTTATTTTGAGGTATTTGAAAGTCCTAAACGCTGAAAAACAATGTTAATTTTCGAATCTTGTTTATGAATTCGCTCTGATAAGCAATTTAATTGCTGTAAAATTTTGAGAAGCAGCTCATTATTGCCACTTACATTATTTACACTATTTTCCGCATTTTCTGCTGGTCCTCTAGCGGCTTGTGCAAATGATACTCCGGGCTTGACGAAGTTCGGAGCTAAGACACTGCGGTGTATTTGTGTTTGCTTTGGGGCAGATTTCAATCTTGCATCCTGATATCGGGAGCATCCTCGATATGATGCCGGGTGACCAAAAACACCGCAGTTCACACAATATAATTTCTCTTTTGGCTCCGTCTGAGCCAATTTGCACTCGCCGGGAGCATGAATGTCTTTGCATTTAACGCATCGGTAATGCATGGCGCAGTTGGCAGCCGAATGCCCAAATCGTTGGCAGCGATAGCACTGGTTGATTTCCCGTTTCTGGAGGCGTTCCCACCTCACCACTCGAAAATTTAAATATCTTATTTGCTGAAGAGCGCTTGGACTGCTCTTATTTGTTATTTGTACCAAATAAAGTGGTAAATTTTTTTTTTCTACCGTCGACCTTCTTGTCGCGAATGTTTTAACTGAGATAAACTCGATTTGTGGTGCTGTTTCCTTGAGAACCTGAAGAAGATCGACGGTATCTTCTCCGCAGTCCAAGCCCTTCAGCAAGAACGTCTGATTCTTCTCGCTTTTGGGGGTATAAGTGAAGTGCGGAACCTCCCCAGAATTCAAAGCATCTTGCGCTGATTTGAAATCAACCAGTGATTTCGTTCTAATTGACATCTTCTCAGAATTTATTCGTTTGATTTCGAAATTTGTCAATTTGTTTTCGGCTGCCAACAGCCGAACCATGTCTTTTCCGCTTTGACCGAAGACATTAATTGGCGGAACTTTCTCGGTATTCTTGGCTACTTTTTGAGGAGGACCAGCAGAACTACGGGCTGGTTTCTTCTCCCTCTTTCTACTTTCATTATTTTTATTTTTTAAATATAAGATAAAATTATCGTCTTTATTACCTTCGTCTACCTCCATGTCCTGTTGGAGTCCATCCAGCGCCGCAAAGTAGTTCTGGCTTTCGTTGGTGCCACCAGCACTTAATACCTCTTCAGTTATTATTGGAGTTGCAGCTTTCTTCTGTTTTTCGATTTTTCGTATCGGATCACTCTCTTGAACTTTTTTCGCCGTCTTGAACATTTCTTCGTACGTTTGAATTCTTGCTTTCAACTCTTCGATTTCACTTCAAAGGCGCCACACTTCCTGTCTATCCTCGAGCACTTGTGTTTTGCGACCGGCATCTGCGGTATCCTGGGTGCTCGTGTGTCTCCGCTTGTTGACACTTGCCAATTTCACACCGTCACTCTCCCCGGGACCCCCCAACGGAGACCTTCTTGTCGCGAATGTTTTAACGGAGATAAATTCGATGTGTGGTGCTGCTTCCTTGAGCACCTGAAAAAGATCGACTGTCACTTCTCTGCAGTCCAAGCCCTTCAACTGTACTTCACAGGATCATTTCTGTAGTAAGTCTTCATTAACTTTCGGGTTAATTCCATTTTATCTATTAGGAGGGACCGACACGCTTTGATATGGGTTGGCTAGATGGACTAGTTTTTTAACTCCTTCAGGACAAGTTTCCCAGACACCTTGTTGCCATGATGTGTAATATGTTATACGGGAAATCGTTTGTTGTAACTGATGGAAATCTGACAACAATACGCGAATTCAAGGTCTTGAATGGTCTACAGCAGGGAACAGTTACTGCGCCTCTGCTCCTCTCAATCTTCATTCGCAAACTATTGAATGGCTTTGATTTAACGTCTCGTCAACGCGACCATTGGTTGCATTTGCTGATGATCTGATCATCTATACGGCAGACCGAAAAGCTACAATAGTTCAGAGAAATCTCCAAAAAATGTTCAATGATGAACAGCTGTACACTTCCAATTGGCGAATGAAAATCAATGCGCAGAAGTGGGAAACAATATTGTTTCGGACAACGCTGCAGGGGGTCAGTCTAGACCTGAAACGTAATTGAAAAGATTTCCACATCATGGCTGGCGCACATAAATCCTGTGCTCGAAACCTCAGTGTTTATCTCGATCAGTATCTGTACTATACTGAACATGTGAAAATCATGCTCAGTAAGGCACTAAAAGTAGTCATGGCCCTACGAAGACTCTTTCATTCCAAATACATTGATCAAAAGGTCAAAATTATCTGTTACAAGACCCTGGTTAGACCACTTTTGACATATG
Source organism: Odontomyia ornata (assembly GCA_963969285.1). Lineage (NCBI taxonomy): Eukaryota > Metazoa > Arthropoda > Insecta > Diptera > Stratiomyidae > Odontomyia > Odontomyia ornata. The sequence continues at coordinate 457,030,147 of OZ017738.1, read as the reverse complement.
GATGTCAGGTCTGCTCCAACCAAACTCATAGTGTGATAGAATTTTTTAGTATAAGATAAAAATTTTGATTGAATTTCATTAGAATTAAGTTAAAACCTATTAGGTTTACGATCAAAGTTCGCTGTTGTGTTTAAATTATAAATAATTTCAGGATTGTGTTGGTTGGTTTTTTCTCCTTTTTCCAATTGATTTTCAAAATATGTAATAATCTTAATTAATTGGATTTGCTAGTTTTTTTTCTAAAATGTGTTTAATGATAACGTATAAATTTAGAGAGACATTTGGGCCATTCGTTTTTTTGTATTGTTATTGTTTGCAATTTGCTTTATATTCTTTGAAAGTTATAGCGATTAGTATTAAATAAAGTGCTTTTGGCTTTGACTTTGACTTACCTATGGAGGTGATCAAAAGACCAATTGTGAGCATCCTGTAACAAGGACTCCCACTAAAACTTAGGGAGGACTCGATTAGCACCGACAGCAGGACACTATTTATCCTGGACGCCAAATCCCGATTTTAACTACAGCGCCATTGACGAAGTATTGCAGAAGGAGAATTACGGACATTCTATATACACATATAAATAAATATATTTGGTCTTTTGGTTTCTGAATTTTATTGATGAGGTTATCATAAATCAAATTATGAATGGTTATTATCTAAATTCAGTGGAAATGGTTTCATGTCACTGATCTTGCCAACTGGTGGTGGCTTGTGATAAACGCTATCGGGAATATAAACCATGTCAAGATTATTGACAGGATTTTTCGTTAAGTCCAGTTCCTTTTCAACTGGTGCTTTCGAAACCACTGGATGAAGAGTCAAGTCTTTGAACTTTTGGTCTAGATCCAAATCGATTCCGACATTAACTGGGTCTATCTTTATCTTCTCTGTTTGTTTTCCATTCGCTTTTTCAGACCCATAGAGCGAATAGCTACCATCATTCAGCAGATAAAATTTATCGATAAAGTCATCAGCGGGTACCTCTTTTGGAACTGGTTGTTCATAGCGTTCGAAATTCAGTACATCCAAATCATTCGCATAGTTTGTCATCAACGCCTCAGACCGGTCTATTGGGATGGCATCAATTGGTGTGTCAACGTTTTGTTCAGATTTTTCAGGTACAACACCTGTTGCTTGATGATATGGTGGCTTATTTGCCAGCTGTTCTGATATTCCTTTGATGTATTGTCTCAGAATATCTCGTTTCTGATGATAATTACGGCTTTCTTTGGCAAGTGTTTCAACAGCTGCATCTGGTAATGCTGGAGATTCACTTGAATCTGGAACAATGAATGGAACTTGCTCATTTTCAATTCGCGGTGCACCAACGAACTCATAGAATGTTTTTGCCGGCGGGTTGTCAAAAGCAATTGGCTCTGAAACACTTTTTGGTTTCAAAAATTTTTCAACATCGAAACTGAATACTTCAGGTGGAGCATTAAGACTGGCAATGAATTTTTCAATATCCTCTTCTTGGTCGTTGCTAACATGAAACTTGAAATCGCTGAGTTCAGGGAAGTTGAAAAAATCGTTGCTTGATTTTTCTAAGTCATCATTTTCTGGAGGAGAGACATCCTCATCTTCTGGAACAATCTCCGGTATATCATCGTGAGATGAGCTAAAAGACTGATGATTCTGATTGCTGCTTTTCTTGTTATACTTCTTCTTATGTTTGCGTTTCTTCTTTTTCTTGCGTCCAAGAAGTTCATTATCGTCAGTTGAGCTATCTTCATAGTTATAGTCTTCATTATCATCACCTCCTGTAGACTTGGCACTGCGAGATAGGCCTAGATTGTAATCTTCTATATACTCATCAAGAGGCAGTGGACGTTTTCTACTGGAACCAAAAACACTTAGCGATGGAAGAAGTTCAGAATAGTCTTCAGACAGAGGTATTTTTTCTTCAGCAGCTTCTTCGTTATTCTCTGGCAGCGCAACTTCTCGTTTCTTTTTAATTGGATCAAACATTAAATATTCACTGTCATATCGAACTTTTGGCAGACTATATTTGCTGAGACTACTTGGAATGGCCGAATCTGGTAGTGAGAATTGGTTCTTTTGTGAGTCTGGAAAATTCATGAGAGCTCATTACGGTATTATTTTATGGAACAGAGAAAACTCACCTTTAGAAGACGCTGAAAATATATCGTCATTTCCCGTATATGGCTTCTCTCCATTAGTCGAAAATGTCAAGCATCCACCAAAAGGCTGATTTTGGCTGTCATTGTCATCTTGCGAAGACCACTCCACATCCAGACTGACTTCATTCAGGCGAATCGGAGTGCATTTGGTTTCATTACGATTTTCATCTTCCATACCTAAACCGCCCGTAGCGAGCGTCAAACGTGCAGCATCAATCATTTCTTGAACGCGTTTCAAATCGAGATGTTTGTGAGGACGTTTGCCAACTTGATCGACTGGGTGATGCGAATGAGCTAAAAATTTTAATTTATTTGCGAAAGGATTGTAGCCTTGTACATCCTCATCGTCACTTGCTGTATCATTAACGTGGAGTTCTAGAGATGTGGTTGTAGAATTGGCGCCAAGAATGGCTGGTTGAGGTGTACCAGGAGTGGAAGTAGCCGAAGTTGGCTTAAGTGCTATCTTAGAAGTCTTACTGCTTTTTGACTGATATGTGGTACAAGGCTTTTCAGTCGTTGGGATGGTTGTTAGTTCCTCAGCTTTTTGGTTTGTTGTTGGCTCCTCAGTCGATGGCTCAATTGTGGTTTCTTCGAGTGGTTGGGTTGTAATTTCTGTAGACCCTTCATTTAGTTGCTCAGTATTGGGAACGGCAGGGGAAGGAGTCTCTATATAAGAACGAACAAACTTCTTAATGATCTCTCGATATTTGTTTGAAATAGTCAAGAGGTGCACGCAATGTTAAACCCAGTCACTGAACTTTAGTACGACTCCAAACACTGGTATCAATAATGAACGTACGTCTCCAGAACAAGTGAATAGTTAAAACAATGTTGAGTTAAGATGTGGTTATGCTTGACTTTCAGCTGATAGCAAATCACAGTAACAGTCACACGGACAGAAAACATCAAGTGAAAATAAAAGAAAAGTGAAGGTGGAAGTGGAAGTGGAAGCTGATTAGATAGAATTATTCTCAAATACGAAAAAAAACAAAAAAAAAACCGCCATGTGATTCAAAAATATTTTCCTTGTTCAAAATAAATAGCAAAGGGCAATTTTTTCAGCCCAATTGAGAAAGGAGAAGGGATCCTCTTGGATCCCCAACTCATAGCTTCTATGATTCCGGAGCCAAATCCCTACGATCAAATGGTAGTAAATGGTCTCGTGATCACATGTTGGGTTTACTGGTTGGCGGGACAGATACCGAGAAATGCCAATAACTGCAAATACATCTGCACCTCTGCTAATAAATCCTACTAATATCTCCTTTATGGTGACGCAAGAGGATGAAGGCGATAATGGAATCGAAAGTAAAAATCAGACCGCCGGAATGAAGGTTAGGTGACGGACTAGTTTGCCATTTCTGGAAAATCCTTAATTATTTCGAAACCTGTGACACAGCTTTAGAATGGACTGGATCAACGGTTAAGGTCTCGCAATCGGAAAATGGCATTCGGTCCTGGAATGTCAGATCACTAAACTAACCTGGCGCTGTTAAAGACCTTTTACAACAAGCCAACCAATATGAACTAAATATACTGGCAATTCAGGAAACGAACTGGACTGGAAGTGATATTCAAGATAATAAGGTCACACACCATTTTCAAAAGTAGGAACCCTACAGGAAAGGGGAAATTTGGAGTGGCCTATATTGCGGATAAGGAGTTTAAATCAGATGTTATTGCTTTTGAGGCAATAAGTGAGCGGTTATGTGTGATCCGTATATAAGTGAAATTCTTCAAAATTTGGCTGATCAATGAATACATCCCGACCGAATAAAATGACGATGAAATTAAAGAAACGTTCTACAATCATTTAAAATGGCTATTCGACGCATTGCCTATAAATGACACAAAAATAATTCTGGGTGACCAACGCCAAGGTTTTCTTTTTGTGTTTAGTAGGTAAATGCCACTTATGCACGGAGGGTGAGACTCCCATGGTCGTAAGAAGGCAACTGGACTACACATTAAACAGCTCCCTGTCAATCTGAGAACCTAGCCTGGAACCGTTTGACACATTACTTCGGGCCAGGCCTCGTTTTGTTACCCCGTGAGGCGCTGAGAGTCGGGGAATCTCACTTCTAGTGGAAGGGGAGAGGGGAAAAGGAAGTGCCAGACAAGCCATAGTCCAGCCCCAACACCGCCGGTTGCAGTGAGTCCCTTTTATCTTTTAAGACTGCCGGAACATAATGTGCCACCTGGTTCCATTTTTCACCTGATTTGAGCATCACCGTGACTATATTATCCGGGGTGAGCTCTCCCGTATCCCTGTAGAGGTCCCTTCGCAGGCTGTCCCATTTCGTACACGCAAAAAATGTGTGGCAGGTATTGTCTTCCTCCCCTGGGCAAAACAGACAATCAGAGGACTGTGACTTACCAATCTTGTGCAGATAAGACTGAAAACACCCATGCCCACTGAAAAGCTGAATCAGATAGAATTCAGTCTCACTATGCCCTCGATTCAGCCAGGATTTCACATCTGGGATGAGGCGCGTAGTCCACTTTTCCTTCGTGCGATTCACCCAAGACTGCTGCCAATCCCTCGCATCCTCGTTTCAACGCAGGTAAAGAGCATGGCGCTCTCTAGCAAGGAGGGCGACAGGTATCACGCCTGCAATAACTCTCAGAGACTGTCGGATACGAAGATGCAATCCTCAGTGCTCCTCTTCTCTGTATCTGTGCCAAAGGTTTTCAGTATACCTCCTTATTGAGAGCGTCGCCCCATACTCATGCTCCGTACGGTAGCACTGAACCTCTAGCACTCATCAAGAGGCATATTTTTGATAGGCTGGGTCCCCCTACGTTGGCCATAAGTCAAGTCAGAGCCGATACTCCTGAAGCAGCCTTCTCAGCCGTTGCCCTGATTTGCTCAGAGAAATTCATCTTCGAGTCGATCAGTAGCCCCAGATACTTTACCGATGGCTTCAATTAGATTCGCAAGTCTCAAAAATGGATCATCCTTGCTCTACGGATTCTCTTTTTTATCAAGATAATCGCTTCAATTTTCTCCAGTGCTAAACTGAACCCGCAAGTAGTCACCCAGTCTCTCACTCGGCGCATTAGCATACCTCGTCTAAGTTGCACGATCAAACGCGACTCATCTGGCATCTCCAGTCTTAACAGCCAGTCGTAAGACACATTCCACAGGTCCAACCCAAGGATAGATCTCTATGCAACACCCGATGTAATTTCCATCCTTCGTTGGCTCTGTGTCGTGTCGTAGAGCAGGTTGTGCCTCAAAAGCCCTATTAGATATTCTAGAACTTGAAAAGGCTTTTCCAGCGTTTCTAGAATATGCTCCCATCTACTAGAGTTGAAGGCGTTCCTGACGTCGTGTCACCAATAGGACGAACCGTTGCTTGGTGCGACTATATGGCTCTGCCTTCAGGACCACGCTCACCTCCTCTGCTATCGTATCAATCGTAGAAAGTCCTGCTCTAAAGCCGTACTGCCGAGGAAATATGTCCGCAGCAGCTCATATCGCGACAGTGTGTCTGCCCTTGATGAGTTTCTCTACCACCTTACCAGCAGTGTCTAGCATGCATAGCGGGTGGTATGCAGACAGTGATTCGGGATTTCTCTTCCCCTTGCTGATCAGCACGAGCCTCGCCACCCTCCATTGTACCGGGAAAACCCCGTCAGGACACATATCAGCTGGAACACAATCTGGGCCGAGCTTTCCTCGCTTTCAGCGATTGGACTGCCTCTTCCAGTTCCGGCTATGTGGGGAGTGGACACTCGACTGCTATTTCACCATGGACAGCGTCAACATGGATGGGATGGGCGGGAAAGAGTGCATCATGTCTACAAGGTTTCCATAGGACACCAAGCTTCCACATAACTAGTTTGTAGCCAAGGCCCCACAGATCCTTGTTGACAATGTCCACTAGATCTTGTAAGCAACAAGCCTTACTGTTCTTGATCAGTTTGCGAAGACGTTTCCTGGGCAACTTATATGCTGCTACGCGGTTGCTTGCCATGTCACGGTTCTGTGCCCGTTGAGTCTCACGCTGAAGCTTGTGACACTCCCTTCGTTTTTAAGCGATTTCAGTTGTCCACCAGCACACTGGGGGCTTGCCGTGCCGAGGTTGTCGATGGGGCATTGAAGCTTTGCGAATAGTTGTAATGATGCTTGTAGTTGATCTTACCACGTCTGGAGCTGCCAGCTCTTTCATCTTCGATTCTTTTATTCCGATCTACTTTGGTTGGGTTAGACGCTATTCTTTTATTAATTTTTGATTGTGGAGCTTTCTGCACGTGCCCTCTAGATTTTTCCCCCAGCGCTTCTTTGGCCTTTTTCTCTTCTTCAGCCTTCTGGTCCTTTTCAGCTTTTAACCAGTTCCTCCGATAATACCCTATGTGGTATAGGAGCTCCTCTAGTTCAAGGAGCCCAATATTCACTGCTTTGGTGATTTTTGATGAGTCACATGCAGATTGTATTCTTTTTAGAACATCTCTAACTTTTTGGAATAGCCTTTCTTCTTCATGTCACTGGGTGGCAATTGTACTTTGCAACAATCGTCCTTGTGAGAGGTTATCGGCTGCTGTTTCTGAATACAGTACTTCCGCCTCCTTTTCGACGCTGGCAATGAAATCACACATCGTCACTTCATTTGCCTGATCACTGGTTTCTTTTCCTGTCGTTATCTCCTCGTTGATTTTAGGGTGGTTCTTCGTTATTTCGGGATTCACGATCCTTGCTTCAATCGCTTCGGTAGCGATTGAAGCAGTGACCATCGAATTCTCGAATTTCTTTATATTTTCCTCCACAGCTCGAACATCTGGCGCATCTGGCAGAGTTCCCCGCTTTTCCTTTAAAGGATGCTTAGCATTCGCATCATTTTTTGCTGTGCTCTAACGCCGCAGGAATCTCAGTCTGGGCTAGACTGTCGGCTAGTCTCCGTTTTTTGTCGGTCTTCACTGCTATTGTATTATTCGTCGTTTCTGTCATCGTTAGTACCGCTCCCGATGTGCTGTTACCATCGTGGCTGGAGCCGTTGATTGCGTCGCCGTTGTAGATATTTTTGCATTCTTTTTCTTTTTTTTGAGTTTTTTTGATCTTTTTTAAGGGTTTTTGGTTGCTCCAGATTTATTGGGTCAACACTTGGAGCTGCTATCTTCGTTTGTGTGTGTAGTGGCCTTTTTAGTCCTATGGTTATCTTTGCAGAGCAGGGAGGCCATACAAGTGTTGGCCCAAGCCCTTATGCGGACAAGTGCTCTGAGCCAGACCAGCGCTAACCGGGAGTCCATCTCAACAGAACCTACACCACCAACCCAATGATGCGAGCTTCGAACGTACTCCAAGGCCTGCCAAAATGTTACCGGGACGGAGAAAGTATAATAGTTGAATTGGATTGGTGTCACCATGGAGCTACCGAGCAAAGCAACTAGGTCCAAACCATTATATTCGCCAACCTAAAACATGAATTTCCAGTTCATTGTCCAAAGCGTAGTCCAGATCCAATCAGGGTCGTTACCTGTCATCCCAGGAAGGAGCCTCACGGTGCCCTCCATATCCTTGGGTCCATGGGGCGGCACTCCCTAAAGAATGCTAGCCTCCAAGGGTACTCCTGTCAGCCAGCATTCACCGCCTGTGGGAAGGCTCTCAGTAAGGAGGTCTATCGAGAACGCCTGGCATAGCTACAAAGAAGAGGCGCACTGAGGGTTGTATTTTCATATCCGACGGTCTCTGGTTCAGTTGTGAGAGGTATTGCAGACTTGATGCCTGTCGCCGTCCTTGTCAGAGAGTGCCGTACTATTTACCTGCGTCGAAACGCGGACGCAAAGGAGACAGTTTCTAATGAGAGACAGCGCTCACTCAACGATTGGCAGCAGTCTTGGGTGAACTGAACGATAGGAATGTGCCTTATCCCGGTTTTGAGACTATGGCTTAAACGAAGGCATGGTAAGACTGACTTCTATCTGACCTAGCTTCTGAGTGAGTGAAAACAAGCATTTCAGTTTCACAAGCACAAGATTGGTATGAGCTCACCACCGTATAGTATAGTTGCGGTGATGCTCGAATCGGTCGACAATTGGAACCAGATGGAATATTATGTGCGAGTAGTCCTAAAAGATAAGAAACTCCCGGCCGCCAGGATGATTGAGGCTGGGGGATCACCTATCAGGCAATATCTCTTTCACCGTCCCCTCCCGCTGGAAGAAGGATCTCCCTGAATGAAGGTGCCTCACGGTGTAGCAAAACAATATCTGGCCTAAATTAATATGTCGAACGGCTTTAGGCAGGGTTTTCGTGTTCACAGGAGAGGTATTTAGTAGATATTTCAGTTGCTTGCGAGCATGGCAACTTCATACTCAGTGCACAAATGGCATTTAGCTACCAACCCCCCCCCTTGTTAATTGACACAATTCGGATGTCAAAAGTATTATGGACCAATTATCAATGCCTGTAGTCGGTCTAGAACCTTCGATTTTCTGTAAGAAAAATCTCTTCGATTGTTCTATAATGAGCATGAAGCTGTAAGAATAGGAGGGCGATCGTCAATTTAAATTTCTAAAATTCCATTTGGTATCATGAAGACAAAATAAATATTCTGTTAAAATAGTTTTTAAATTTTCACACCTAGACATAAAACTGTCAGCATAACAACATTACATGCACCCTTGAGAGGTTTTCAAGAAATATTAAAAATATCAAACTCACGTACTTTGATTACATTTGCATTCGGGTTTTTGCTTTTGTAGAAATTTAAATTTGGCGCAAGCTTTTGACCCATTTGCTGGTATTTTCCGTTTCAAAGGAGTGCAGTTTTCGTGTGCTCCTGTTGAAAAGGAAAACACCGCATTAGTCCAACTAAAACACAAATTTAAGCCTTTTTTTCTTGAAAAGCCGTCGGATCTTCCTTTTTTGTGTGAGCAGACGCGGGCCTTCTTTCAGTCATCTTTAGTGTTAGACACTCAAGATGACTCAAAGTGGTCGAAATGTGTGTGATCACTAAAAGCAAGGCCCGATGGCTTTTCCAGAGAGAGAATTAGCGTGCGGATATCAAGAAACAAAATAATTGAATACAAATTTAAGATTCAATAAATCTGTACAAAATATTCAATTTTAAACGGATAGAGACTAATGAAAGTGTGCGTTTACTACAGAAGACGAGAAAAGATTTCACAAAAGAAATAAACTACCCCAGTTTCATCAAGTTGGCTAACGTTTATCATTGGTGTTAGTGCTTACCCGATCCTGTTTCGTTAGTCCTTAAATCTATATCAACTTTGACGGTATCATCTTCCTTGCCAGCAGCTGGAGTGGTAGATTGCAATTCTTTTGAACCACTATCGACCTTTTTCATTGGCAATGGAGGTTTGCTCGTAGTGACAGTTATTTTTGGCTTCTTTGCATCTGGCTGGCATTTGATCATTTCTTCAGTGCTATTCTTTTCTGCTAAAGAGTGGGTGTTATGCACACCATGACCCATAGAATCCCCACCATTGCTCGTCTCATTAATCAAAGTCTTGTTCATATGAAGGTAGTCGACATAGAACTTTTCTTTGTTTTCCTTATAGCATTTCAAAAAATTCTTAACGTAATCAATATCGGCCTGAGTCAAATTTTTTAGGACATCGGCAAACTTTATTGACAGGTCTTGAGACGAAACAGTTGAATTGGCACCGTTTATAGGAGGAGCCTGAGCAGGAGTTCCACCACAGTATGAAGGGTCCGCTTCAGCAACATTAACTTCTCCTAGAGGAGGTTCGACATATTCATAGCTCCGCTTCTCTACCAAGGAATCCTCGAAACTATCTGGGTTTAACCAGGAGTCATCAAATCTGAAATTGGAAACCTTTTGCTTAGTTTTTTTCAAATTATCGGCAGGTTCTTCGTTCATGATATCATTGTACATATTTAGATCATCTTTCCAGGATGATGTTTTACTTGGTTTGAAGAGACTACGGAAGGAATTTCTAAGCCGCGTCATGACCCCTGGTTGCTCAGGTTTAGGAGGACATGTACCAACCATCATTTCCGTTGTTGGTGAAGAAGGAGTTGTACAAGGTACCTTAGCCTCATGCTGAGACTCCTTTTTGATTTTATTGCTACTATGTGGAAAATAGAAAAATTTATTTGGGTTTGTTAACCTTTTATAAGGCTCTGCTTTCGATGTATCTCTTCTGAATGATTCATCTGTATCAATCAAGCTTTTTAAATGCGCGTTTTTTCGCTCGTGGTACTTCCTCATCTGATCCTTGAACGATTTCGCTCCATTTTCGCGTTCTCGACTACAGTGCTCATTGTGGTGCTCCTTATACTTCTTATCTGACCGTTTACTTGTCAAATAACCTCTTTTTTCAAGGTATGTAGAAGGGGCTTCCCAGTTATCACGAAGTTGGGAAAGCAGATCATTGATATTGATCAAAGGCATCTCTTGCTCCGTGAGAGCGTCCGGTAATGACTTTGGACTATGCGCGACAATGTGTTGTTTGAAACTCCGGTCAGGATTTCGGTATTTTCGAGACGATGACTTTTCTTCTGATTCTATTAAAATTGGTAGTCCATTGCATATGTGATTGGCGGACAGGTAAAACCTTTGGATTGATGTGAAATTGAAATTATTTTTTAACATTGACAAGATCGAATACTCACCATATAAACAAGTGGACTAACATGTGGTGGTTGATTTCACTGGGCTTGTTGAGTGATGGTATTTCATTGAAATAATCATCGAAGTGTGATTTAAAAATTCTTTAAATAATTCTATATAAATAAAATTGACAAGAATACTTTCAATAAAATAAATTATTTTTTAAAAGTGACAATAGCTATACAGCAATCATGAGAGTAATATTATCACAGCGTACTTTGCTAAGTTTGACTTTAAATGTCTAAAATCTAATGGATCGAACCAAATCCATTTTTTTTTTAAATTTCTCCATTCCCCACCGCTCTCTCCATCACTCTTTCTTTGTCGCACAACGCTCGTGCGATTACGTCGCTTCGTCCTTCCTGCCACACAGACAATGTTTAATATATCGGTATAAGGGGGCACACAATATAATGTGAACTAGTCCTTTTCATGAACATCTAGTCCAAAATCATGATCAGCTCCCAGAGATAAAAAAAAATTCAATATAATACGACGCCTTCGAAAAAAAACTCGGAGTAACTGTCACTTCAGAATCTCGCCGATAGAGTCAAAAAAAAAATCGCTCATAAAAGCAGAATTACAGGTCCACACTTCAATCAGTGCTCATTAAATGCTCCGTTAGTCTTTTCTTAAATACCAAAATTGATTTTGCTTTCCCCAAGGCACCATTCGTTACATCTGTTTAGTAGAAGCTAACAGCGGAAATGAATACAGTTGATGAGCTTACAATCGGGAACGCACTGCGTTTATTTTAACTTGACGAATTTATACAAACAAAAATCATGCTTATTCTAATAAAAAAATCTTAAAATAGCTTATTCATAGTAAAAAATGATAACATTGCTTATAGATAGGTCATTGCATTAAATATGCATTAATGCTTGGAATTTGGTTCATACGTGCATGCAAGTTACGACTAGTTGTTCCGCGGTTTACAAAAAAAAAACACAATTTGTAAATTTACAATTTGTTTTATTCGACACTTCTTCATTTAACAACTCGCGGAATACAAAAAGCGCTTCAATAACTTGACCACTTAAATTTATAATGCTTAATTGCTAAGTAAACAAAATGCTACCTGGATGCAATTAACTTGATTTAGCATACGCAGCGAAGTTTGCACAACGCTTGTCGCTACAGGTGAAACGATCAGCTTGGTCATCGATTAGTTCCGAATGCTATTTCAAGTCATAAAAAATGCGCGTTTTGTGTGATTGCATATATGAGGAGGGTAATGGCAGCGCCATCTTAATATAATGGCCGTATTCACAGCTGATAAAAATCTCAGCTGATACCTATAATAACGACGTCATCAATTTTTTGCTTTTCTTTTCATGATCAGCTGAGTGCAGTGACATTTCATTCTACCGCGAAATGTTCAACTTGAATCTCGCCGATTCAAAGTAATTTCGCTGTGGAATTCGCGCGTTTTATAAACCAAAATGTTGGGGAGCAAAACTCTAAGTGTCTCAGTAGTACATTTCCCTAAAAACGCAAAATAATGTCGTGCCATAGTACGTAAACGAAGTGCCGGCGACTCGTGCAACTTTAAAAAAGTGAACTTCTAATCCTATTCAAATGCTAATATAGAATAAAGAATGCCAACACAAATTGCACGTGATGCTCTAACCAACATATCGCGCGACAATTCTGCAGATAACGAGAAGTTCAAGGAGGATTTGATGAACATCGCACGGACGACATTGAGCTCAAAGATCTTGTACCAGCACAAGGAGCTCTTTACAAAGTTAGCAGTTGATGCTATCTTGAGGCTGAAAGGTTCCGGCGAACTAGATGCCATTCAAATTATCAAGAAAACTGGCGGAACTTTGGGAGATTCCTTCTTGGATGAAGGCTTCTTCCTGGACAAGAAACCAGGCATGCATCAGCCGAAGCGTGTTGAGAATGCAAAGATCCTAATCGCGAACACGCCTATGGACACAGACAAGATCAAGGTGTTCGGCAGTGAAGTGAAAGTTGATTCAATGGCGAAAATAGCAGATTTGGAACTGGCTGAGAAGGAGAAGATGAGGGACACGGTTAACAAGATTCTGGCTCACAATTGCAATGTTGTTGATCTATAACTACCCAGAACAATTGTTCGCTGATGCTGGCGTCATGGCCATTGAACATGCAGATTTCGATGGTATTCAGCGTCTTGCCTTGGTGACTGGAGGAGAAATCACATCCACCTTCGACAACCCGTCGATGGTCAAGCTGGGTCAGTGCCAGCTCATCGAGCAGGTTTGTAGAATGAATTGGAAATGTACGTCCAAGTGTCTAAATTCTGAAATTATTTTATAGGTAATGGTTGGTGAAGATACACTCATGCGCTTCAGCGGCGTTGCCTTGGGTGAAGCTTGCACAATTGTGATCCGCGGAGCTACTCAGCAAATCGTCCATGAAGCAGAACGATCACTCCATGACGCGCTTTGTGTTTTGGCTGCTACTGTTAAGGAATCACGAGTTTTGTATGGAGGTGGCTGCAGTGAAGCTTTGATGGCCTGCGCCATCTTCAAGAAGGCTGCAGAAACTCCTGGAAAGGAAGCGATTGCTATGGAGGCCTTTGCTCGTAAATATAATTTAATTTGAGCAATACGAACGAAATTTATAAATTACAATTCATTTCACAGGTGCTCTTCCTCAACTCCCAATAGCAATTGCAGATAACGCTGGATATGATTCAGCACAACTTGTCTCCGAACTACGCGCTGCACATTCACAGGGTAAACATTCCCAAGGCTTGGATATGGACAATGGTAAAGTTGCGTGCATGAAGGAACTAGGCATCACTGAATCGTTTGCTGTGAAACGACAAGTTTTGTTATCGGCTTCTGAGGCAGCCGAAATGATTTTGCGTGTTGATATTATCAAGGCTGCACCACGGAAACGTGTTCAAGATCGTGGCTACTGTTAGATTTAGGCTTTTTCATATGTTTAGCATCTAATTCTATGTCTCATCCAAATACATAATATGTAAACGTTTCCTTCGTTACTTTTAACTGCTAATATTTAACCCTGACAACAGCCAGGGATCTTATTTTTGCTTTAAATTAATCTTGTTTTCACTTGTATTGAAGACTGCAATAAAAATACATTTGTATGACAACTTTTAATCGATCAAATGAAAAAGATTGTATTTACAGTTTTCTCTCAATCCACTTCCAAAAAAAAACTATCACATACTTCTATTTTCAATTATTTGATCTGAAACGATTAAAAAGAAAGCAAGATATTTTTTAGCCCTGATAAGGGCTTTTGGACTTGATAGTCGCTTTTTACTCATTGTTTAATTTTTTAGGGCCCTGAAAAGGGCCATTTATTGTTCGCCACCGCGGGTATGCAGTGACATAGATTTAACGTCTCTCGGGTCACACTATTGAATTGAATCCGTTCCACGAATCTAAGCAGGTCCGGAGTCTATCCAGCTGGAGGCGATGGGACCTGAAACGATTTAAAAGAAAGCAAGATATTTTTTAGCCCTGAGAAGGGCTTTTGGACTTGATAGTCGCTTTTACTCTTGGTTCATTTTTTTAACGCCCTGAAAAGGGCCATTTATTGTTCGCCATCCCGGATATGCAGCCATACAGATATAGAGTTTGTGTCGGGAGTCCACCTGTTGAGTCGAATTCCATCGCATAAAACCGCTCCGGCGTTTTTCCAGCTGGAGGAGATGGGACCTGAAACAACTAAAACAAACAAAGGAATTATGCAGCCCTGAGAAGGGCTTATTAGATTTTACAGTTACTGAAGTCTTCATAGAAATATACTAAACCTTAAAAAAATGAAAGCTATGAAAGCTCCTACGGTGAAAGTTATACTATACGCAAAATTTTGAAAGAACTTGTCGCGCAGCAGTAATTTAGCTATGTATGCCGAGAGCATCTTTATTTCTTACATCAACGATAACTAATTGGAAAGATAAACTAAAATGAAATCCGCACTAAGTTTGTTTACATATATCAAACACTCACTCGGGGCCAGTGAAACAAACCAAGTGAAATATAACTTTACGCATCCGATTTACATGATTGTTAAGCGAGCCTCATTAAAATATCCGCCACCAATTTTCACTTAAACAATATTAATAATTCACTTTACGTGAGACTGCGACACTTCACTTGAAAACTTTTGAACTTACGGCACCAACTTTATCACGTAATTTCTCATATTTTAAGCGGTTTACGGAAGTGCGAACTATTACTTTCATTGGAGCAGTTATTCGAGCTACGCGCACCGAAATTTGGCCGTTCAAATCGCACGGGTTTGCCTTACAATTTTATTTTTAACACCGATTGTCGATTTTAAGCATTCGAGATGCGAAGAAATGTCACTTCACTGACAAAACTGCACAGCTGATGTACCGCCGCCATCTTAACCCTTATGAAATACGTCATCGATTTCACGAATCCGGCCATTATATTAAGATGGCGTTGGTAATGGCCTCAATACAGTTTCGGGTTGAATGAAATGAGAATGCGCGTGGAAAAGTGATTAGTGAAGGAGGAAAGATAAGTGTAAGGTAATATTTTAAATGCGCGTGGAAAAATGATGAGGAAAGGAGTTAAGATAAGTGGAAGGTGATAGCTCTCCCCACCTTAAAAATCTGTGTCTCACAGATTAGAATGGTAAAACAATGGGCTGCATCAGAAATGCTGGAGTCGGGTTTGTAATAGGTAAGGATCTTGAGCGTCGAAGGAAAAATACTAGGAAGATTCCAAATAGGGCTAAGATGAACAAAATTAAATCAGAGAAGATCGATACAGCGTTATTTACGGCAATTTCGTCTAATTTCTCTATATATATATATATATATATATATATATATATATATATATATATATATATATATATATATATATATATATATATTTTTTTTTTTTATTATGAACTCAAACAGCCTAATTACAGATCGTAGCTTAAAATTTAGATACAAACAAGCCTAAAGGCTGAGCTACAATCAACATAACCAGACATAAAGCAAATGTCAAAAAAGTTGAACCCGAACATTTTATAGGGCATTGAGTACATTTGACATAAGGATGACATACGCAACATGAAAAGTTGAAATCGAACGAACTTTTTATGTCAGTATGACAAAAAACATTGTTTACTTTAAGTGACAATGATACATTGTTGTTCACCATTTGAAAGGGTGTGTAAAATTTTATCCAGCTGTGAAGAATTATGCAGAAAACAGGTGTTCTCACCTGTTAAGCACAATTCCACTCTGGTATTGAAATTTAATATATTTCTTCTACGCCGTTGACGACTTTCATCAAACAAAATTATAACGCATTGTCAAAAACATAGAAATACAAAATTAATTCGAAGTCATCCATTTTCTTCAATTACTTTTGCCGCAATGACACTTTTTCGTATCTGTCAAGATCACATAAGCGCGAATCGTATGTAGGCGAACTACGCTACGTTACTTGACGTTTCTTATTTTGTGTTATGTTGATTGTAGCACAGCGGTCGAGCAAGCTATGATAGGAAGTACGAGGTGTGTTCAAAAAGTATCACGAATTTTGAATTTTTGCGGGTTACGTATATTCGAATTTCGATTTTGTGGCGTTATGTTGGTACTCATGTCTGTCACTTATGCCGACAAGCTCGGCCATTTTGAATGTTCACTTAATTGGTGCTAGCTGCTTTACTTGCACGTGTTTTCAATCGTCTTCGATTTTTACTTATTCAAAAAAATGGATCAAAGAACGTGTATCAAATTTTGTGTGAAAAACGAAATTAAGTGCGCGGATGCATTCCGAATGTTGACTGTGGCATAGGGAGAAGCTACCTTGGACCGAATCAACATTTATCGGTGGTACAAAATGTTTTTAGAAGGCCGAGAAGATGTGAACGACGAAGAGCGTGCCGGACGCCCGAGCACTTCAACAACAGACGAAAAAATTAATGAAGTGGAGAAAATGGTATTGGCCAATCGTCGAATCACCGTTAGAGAAGTTGCTGAGGACCTAAACATATCGATTGGCTCGTGCCATCCGATTTTTATCATCGATTTGGGCATGAGACGGGTCGCCGCGAAATTCATACCAAAATTGCTCAATTGCGACCAAAAACAGCAACGCATGAACATTGCTAATGAGATGTTAAACTCTGTCCGCGACGAACCAAATTTGCTCCAGAGGGTCATAACTGGTGACGAATCGTGGCTTTATGGTTATGACGTGGAAACCAAAGCTCAATCACCTCAATGGAAGCTGCCGCATGAACCAAGACCGAAAAAAGCGCGCCAAGTTCGGTCGAATGTGAAAGTTTTGCTGACAGTTTTCTTCGATTGCAGGGGCGTGGTGCATCATGAGTTCTTGCCACAGGGAAGAACGGTCAATAAGGAATATTACCTGCAAGCTATGCGTGATTTGCGCGAAGCAATCCGCCAGAAACGCCCGGATTTGTGGGAGAACAAAATTGGCTTTTGCACCACGATAACGCCCCTGCTCACACATCGTTGCTTGTGCGCGATTTTTTGGCCAAAAACAACACACTAATGATGCCGCAGCCACCGTATTCCCCAGATCTGGCCCCCTGTGACTTTTTCTTGTTTCCTAAACTGAAGAGGCCCATGAAAGGACGACGTTACGCTACGCTTGACGAGATAAAGACGGCATCGAAGGAGGAGCTGAACAAGATTAAAAAAAATGATTTTTTGAAGTGCTTCGAAGATTGGAAAAACCGTTGGCACAAGTGTATAATATCTCATGGGGATTACTTTGAAGGGGACAAAATAGATATTCATGAATAAATAAATAATTTTTGAAAAAAAAACAAAATTCGCGATATTTTTTGAACACACCTCGTAAGTAAACGAAAAACAATCATTGCAAAGTATAAAATTATTAGCATTTTCTTGTTAAATTTAGAGTTGATTTTTTTTTTAAAAGCGTGAAGATTACAATGAAATATGTCAATATCGCACAAATGTTTGTTAAAAAGTTCACAGGCATGCTTAAAGAATGCATTACTGGCATGATTTGTGTTACTAGCGGTGATGTAAAAAGTTTGGTTGAAACGAGAGGAGCTACGAGGGACTTTAAAGTTGATTTTTTGTAGAAGAAATGTTGAGTCAATGTTATTATGTACAATTTTATATAAAAACAAGGAGTCAAGATAATTACGCCTTATGTTCAATGGTTGAATATTATATCTAAGTGCACTGCTCTTATAATCCGTAAAAATGTTGCCAAACTTGTAGTCTAAGGCTTTTAGAAACTTATTTTGGACCCTTTCCAGCCGATCAATATGTACAGCGTTACTAGGGTTCCAAACTACACTGCCAAATTCCAGGATACTACGTACGTATGAGTTGAATAACATCTTTAATACGTCTATATTGTTGCAGGGCTTAGATACTCTTAGAATCATTCCCAGCCTTTTATATGCTGTTGTAAGTATGTTATCAATGTGATGGTTAAATTTTTTTTTTTGAGTCTAGAGTTACTCCTAGGTCTTTGACTGTATTTGAATGTAATTTAGATCAGCGATTTTGTAATTATAAAGTAAAGGTTTGCTTTTACGTGTGAATGTGATTACGTGACACTTATCCGCATTCAAAAATAACTGATTATTACTTTAGTACTGTTCGAATCTTTCCAAGTCTTCTTTTAGTTTACAACAGTCAGTTGAGGTTTGCACGATTTTAAATATTTTAGTATCATCTGCATACATAGAGTAACAAGAATTTTCAAAACAAAATCCAATGTCGTTAACATATAACGTAAAAAGAAGAGGTCCTAAATGGGATCCATGAGGAATCCCAGAGGAAATTTTGAGAAATATCGAACAGTATCCTTTCATTGCCACTGCTTGGCTACGATTAGTAATATATGATTTTATCCATCTAAGTAAATCACCATGGATCCCCATCTTGAATAATTTTTTAATCAATAGAGAATGATTTATTTTATCGAAAGCCTTAGAGAAATCCGTATATACTGCGTCTACTTAGTGTCCTGTATCAAGGGCGTTCAACAGAATGTCTGTGTAGGAGACGAGATTCGTGTTAACACTACGACCGGCAAGAAAACCATGTTGCTCAGGAGCTATATGTTGACGAGCACAGGAACTTATGAAGTTTGTAACAAGCTTCTCGAAAATCTTACCAAATATGCATAATTTTGAAATAGGTCGGTATTGTGTTACATCATGTACTCGTATGTTTCCGCCTTTTGGTATGGGGGTGATAAGTGCTTTCTTCCAAACATCTGGAAAAATCCCACTACTCAATGATTTTCTGAATAAAATAGTGCGAGGTACGGATAACTCTTTTGCCAATTTGGAGATGAATAAAGGATGAATGTTATCTACTCATGCACTTTTATTAATGTCTACTTCGCTTAACAATTTAGATACATTATCAAACGATATTTCAAATGGGCTAACGTCAAAGAGCTGCTTTGATTCGCAGACGCACTATCAGTTTGTGGGACAAAAACAGAATAAAAATAATCATTAAACATATTTGCAATTTTCTCACTATCGCTTGAACTCTCATTTAAAAATTGCATATAGGCTGGAATGTTATTAACGGTACGCTTCGATTTAACATAAGACCAAAAGTATTTAGGTGACGAAGTGATATTTTTTTCTGCTAACAAGATGTAGTCATTATAACATGAAACTTGCAAACGTTTTTCTTGGCTACGGAGTTCAGCGAAAAATTGGTACTCCCGAATGTTGCCATACTTTTTCCACAATGCATGTACTTTTTGCTTTTTCCGAATTAGTTTAATCAGGGCAGTACTGTACCAGGGTGGATAGTTGTTATTTACGTGCACCTTTTTTTGGAACATAGATATGCATCAAGTTGTATAGAGTGCTATAAAAATAAGAGACAGCATCATCAGTAGTTAATTTAGAGAGTTCTGTTTCCCAGTTTATTTTCAATAATTGACCACTTAATTCAAAGTAGTTCGCTTTGTGGAATTGATATTTGAGATGGTTTTTCTCTGCTAAATAAACTGTATTTGGAAGAGAAAATTGAAAATATTAAGAGACTAGTAAGAGAAAAAGCGCTAGGAGTAACATTGCAATTACAATTACTTAGTACTAAGTCTAAAATGCGATTATTTTTGTTGAAACAACCATTGTATTGATAAAGCTAACTTATATTCATGAAATTAAATAGTGTCATGGCTTTAGAATCATAATTGTGAACTATCCGCAGCCGGTTATTTCTATCTGGAAGCTAACTGGCGTATGAAATGTTAAAGTCACCTAACACCAGAAAACTGTCATAAGAGTTGTTATTAATAATAACAGATGCATTATCAAAAAAGGTATCCAATTGTGTGAAGTGGTTGTTATTATGAGGAAAATAGCAACAAGCTAAGTGCAATCGTATATGTGTTTTGGCACCACTATGAGATTGAAAGCCGTACATCCCACTTGATCCATCAGAGAAACTCAATTGACCATGATTACTTGTCGTACTTAACTCAAGACTCAGCCACAATTCTTCGGAGTTCAAGGTTGAGCACCAATCGTCTCGACGCCGACCACATAATTCTCGTCGCACCACAATTAGTACTCCACCTCCCCTGATATTATCACGGTCATAGATTGCACGGTCACGTCTGAATACATTGTATTGATTATGGAAGTATTCACTATCACTAAAATCCGCCGTTAACCAAGTTTCTGTTAAGCAAATTATGTCATAATTGGATTGCAGAACATTTTTAAGAAAAGAGTGAGACTTGGTTCGTAGTCCTCTTACGTTTTGATAATAAGTACTTAAATTACTTATATCCAAACTCATAATGTAAACTAAAAGTATTTTTAAACGTAACACATTGCTTAAATATTCTAAAGTACCCTCGCACCAAACAGATGCGATAATGACTCGGCAAAAGGCGAAAAATGCTAAATAGCAAATATAAAATTGCATTCTCTTAATATGCATAAGCAAAGGAAAGCTAGGTAGATTGCATTTAAAGGAAGTTATGTAAATAATATTCATATTGAACCTGCAGAATTTACTTTTTGGCTGATACAAAAACAAATAAGAAAGAAGAATCTAAAGTCACTTGATTTTCAGCAGGTCAGATTCCCGGGAAATACGTTTCACGTTTGATTTTTCATTTTTCCTCATCAATATTTTGCAATCCCTGACCCAGAGGTAAGAGTAATGCCAGTGCCATCTTAATATAATGGCCGTATTCACAGCTGATAAAAATCTCAGCTGATACCTATAATAACGACGTCATCAATTTTTTGCTTTTCTTTTTATGATCAGCTGAGTGCAGTGACATTTCATTCTACCGCGAAATGTGCGACTTGAATCTCGCCGATTTAAAGTAATTTCGCTGTGGAATTCGCGCGTTTTATAAACCAAAATGTTGGGGAGCAAAACTCTAAGTGTCTCAGTAGTGCATTTCCCTAAAAACGCAAAATAATGTCGTGCCATAGTACGTGAACGAAGTGCCGGCGACTTGTGCAACTTTAATAAAGTGAACTTCTAATCCTGTTCAAATGCTAATATAGAATATAGAATGGCAACACAAATTGCACGTGATGCTCTAACCAACACATCGCGCGACAATTCTGCAGATAACGAGAAGTTCAAGGAGGATTTGATGAACATCGCACGGACGACATTGAGCTCAAAAATCTTGTACCAGCACAAGGAGCTCTTTACAAAGTTAGCAGTTGATGCTATCTTGAGGCTGAAAGGTTCCGGCGAACTAGATGCCATTCAAATTATCAAGACAACTGGCGGAACTTTGGAAGATTCCTTCTTGGATTAAGGCTTCTTGCTGGACAAGAAACCAGGCATGCATCAGCCGAAGCGTGTTGAGAATGCAAAGATCCTAATCGCGAACACGCCTATGGACACAGACAAGATCAAGGTGTTCGGCAGTGAAGTGAAAGTTGATTCAATGGCGAAAATAGCAGATTTGGAACTGGCTGAGAAGGAGAAGATGAGGGACAAGGTTAACAAGATTCTGGCTCACAATTGCAATGTTTTCATCAATCGGCAGTTGATCTATAACTACCCAGAACAATTGTTCGCTGATGCTGGCGTTATGGCCATTGAACATGCAGATTTCGATGGTATTCAGGGTCTTGCCTTGGTGACTGGAGGAGAAAAAACATCCACCTTCGACAACCCGTCGATGGTCAAGCTGGGTCAGTGCCAGCTCATCGAGCAGGTTTGTAGAATGAATTGGAAATGTACGTCCAAGTGTCTAAATTCTGAAATTATTTTATAGGTAATGATTGGTGAAGATACACTCATGCGCTTCAGCGGCGTTGCCTTGGGTGAAGCTTGCACAATTGTGATCCGCGGAGCTACTCAGCAAATCGTCGATGATGCAGAACGATCACTCCATGACGCGCTTTGTGTTTTGGCTGCTACTGTTAAGGAATCACGAGTTTTGTATGGAGGTGGCTGCAGGGAAGCTTTGATGGCCTGCGCCATCTTCAAGAAGGCTGCAGAAACTCCTGGAAAGGAAGCGATTGCTATGGAGCCCTTTGCTCGTAAATATAATTTAATTTGAGCAAGACGAACGAAATTTATTAAATTACAATTCATTTCACAGGTGCTCTTCTCCAACTCTCAATAGCAATTTCAGATAACGCTGGATATGATTCAGCACAACTTGTCTCCGAACTACGCGCTGCACATTCACAGGGTAAACATTCCCAAGGCTTGGATATGGACAATGGTAAAGTTGCGTGCATGAAGGAACTAGGCATCACTGAATCGTTTGCTGTGAAACGACAAGTTTTGTTATCGGCTTCTGAGGCAGCCGAAATGATTTTGCGTGTTGATAATATTATCAAGGCTGCACCACGGAAACGTGTTCAAGATCGTGGCTACTGTTAGATTTAGGCTTTTTCATATGTTAAGCATCTAATTCTATGTCTCATCCAAATACATAATATGTAAACATTTCCTTCGATACTTTTAACTGCTAATATTTAACCCTGACAACAGCCAGGGATCTTATTTTTGCTTTAAATTAATCTTGTTTTCACTTGTATTGAAGACTGCAATAAAAATACATTTTTATGACAACTTTTAATCGATCAAATGAAAAAGATTGTATTTACAGTTTTCTTTCAATCCACTTCCAAAAAAAATTATCACATACTTCTATTTTCAATTAATAATAAACAATAGTTTATAAAGTGAGGCTTTATATGCAATTGAATTACTTGATCTGAAACGATTAAAAAGAAAGCAAGATATTTTTTAGCCCTGAGAAGGGCTTTTGGACTTGATAGTCGCTTTTTACTCATTGTTTAATTGTTTAGGGCCCTGAAAAGGGCCATTTATTGTTCGCTATCCCGGGTATGCAGCGACATAGATTTAAAGTCCCTCGGGTCACACTATCGAATTGAATCCGTTCCACGATTCTAAGCAGGTCCGGAGTCTATTCAGCTGGAGGCGATGGGATCTGAAACGATTAAAAAGAAAGCAAGATATTTTTTAGCCCTGAGAAGGGCTTTTGGACTTGATAGTCGCTTTTACTCTTTGTTCATTTTTTTAAGGCCCTGAAAAGGGCCATTTATTGTTTGCCATCCCGGGTATGCAGTGACATAGATTTAACGTCTCTCTGGTCACACTATTGAATCGAATCCCTTCCACGAATCTAAGCTGGTCCGGAGTCTATCCAGCTGGAGGCGATGGGACCTGAAACGATTTAAAAGAAAGCAAGATATTTTTTAGCCCTGAGAAGGGCTTTTGGACTTGATAGTCGCTTTTACTCTTTGTTCATTTTTTTAAGGCCCTGAAAAGGGCCATTTATTGTTCGCCATCCCGGATATGCAGCCATATAGATATAGAGTTTGTGTCGGGAGTCCACCTGTTGAGTCGAATTCCATCGCATAAAACCGGCCCGGTGTTTTTCCAGCTGGAGAAGATGGGGCCTGAAACAACTAAAACAAACAAAGGAATTATGCAGCCCTGAGAAGGGCTTATTAGATTTTACAGTTACTGAAGTCTTCGTAGAAAAATACTAAACCTTAAAAAAAATGAAAGCTATGAAAGCTCCCACGGTGAAAGTTGTACTATACGCACTTAGAAAATTTCGACAGAACTTGACGCGCAGCAGTAATTTAGCTATGTATGCTGAGAGCATCTTTATTTCTTACATCAACGATAACTAATTGGAAAGATAAACTAAAATGACATCCGCACTAAGTTTGCTTACATATATCAAACACTCACTCGGGGCCATTAAAACAAACCAATTGAAATATAACTTTACGCATCCGATTTACATGATTGTTAAGCGAGTCTCATTAAAATATCCGCCACCAATTTTCACTTAAACAATATTAATAATTCACTTTTCGTGAGACTGCGACACTTCACTTGAAAACTTTTGAACTTACGGCACCAACTTTATCACGTAATTTCTCATATTTTAAGCGAATTACGGAAGTGCGAACTATTGATTTGATTGGAGCAGTTATTCGAGCTACGCGCACCGTAATTTGGCCGTTCAAATCGCTCGGGTTTGCCTTACAAATTAATTTTTAACACCGATTGTCGATTTTAAGCGTTCGAGATGCGAAGAAATGTCACTTCACTGACAAAACTGCACAGCTGATGTACCGCCGCCATCTTAACCCTTATGAAATACGTCATCGATTTCACGAATCCGGCCATTATATTAAGATGGCGTTGGTAATGGCGTTGGTAATGGCCTCAAAGGCGAGATTCAAGTCGCACATTTCGCGGTAGAATGAAATGTCACTGCACTCAGCTGATCATAAAAAGAAAAGCAAAAAATTGATGACGTCGTTATTATAGGTATCAGCTGAGATTTTTATCAGCTGTGAATACGGCCATTATATTAAGATGGCGCTGGCCTTATGCGTCTTCGATAAAGCTTTCGGTTGGCTCACACTTTAACGTATCACGCATATTTTTTATCGAAACTGCGTTTGAAAGTAGTTTCAGCAACCCGCGTTAAGGGCCAAATCTGGTTCTGAATCTACTTTAGAAGTAGATTAAAGCACGCGAAATTGCATTTAGCTTGAATCTTCTAACGAATCTGCCAGTGTGTCTTGAGCATTAGTCGCATATTGCATCGGATCCAGTTAGTATTTGAGCAATGCAATCAAAAGGAGATAAGGCTATCAATTGACTTGGTTTGCAAATGGTAATATCCTGAATGCGAGAGCAGTTGTCGCTTAGTGCGTAATTGTTAGGTTGTGCTAGAAAGAAGTCAGAATGGCTAAGATGTATCATCTTGTTGTTCCTTATTGTTGGGCGGATAATTACAGGATTAAGGTCGAGGTTACTAGTTTTGGGTAGACTCAGGACATATAGAAGTAACGAGCCTTTAGAAATTACCATAGGTGTCGCGAATCCTATAGCCTGAATTTCGTTCTCATATGAGAGTGTTTCAGTTTGGGTAAGCAGGTTACTGATTTCGGAACTGCTCAAAAGATTGGAGTTGATTATAACCTCTTTAGCGAGTTGGCAGGCTAGAGCTATCTCGTGAATTTCCTCCTTAAACATTGACATTCTATTGAATAGGAACTGCTCAAATTTATCGTTGTTAAATGTTTTAAGGTCAGCAACTATCCTATTGTTATTGTCCGTTAGTTGAGCTGTTACTTTAGTAAAGTAGTAGTTCAATTTATACTGTTTATTATTCCTAGCAATTATATTGTTTTGCGACTTGACGATGTTATTTATTTATTTACACTATCCGTGAACCCAATTACAAAATAGGTAATGTAATATAATATAATACATGCAAATAAACAAAGTTATATTAAGAAAAAAAGAACAAGAATATAAAATACTAATAAACTATTGAAAGCTAAGCAGAATATTATGCAATATGCTTTTAAAAGCGTTTAAGGAATGTGGCAAAGGACCCAGCTGGAGCTCATTGTAACGACGTGATACGCGTACTAAAAATGAATAAAATTAAATATCGGTACGAGCGAAGGGCACAAAGAATATGTCAGTTGAACGCGTTCTTGAGGTGGGACGTATATAAAGGTGTGATGAAAGAATACCGTGATATAATTTAAATAAGCAGCTCAGGTCTAGGAATTCTCTCCTATTTTGGAGTGATGGAATGTTTAGGATCTGTAAGCGCTCATCGTAGGAGCTATAAGTGAGGTTATATTTGTAGAATAGAGATCGTGTGAATTTACGCTGTACAGTTTTAACAGCATCCGATAGATTGGTATAGTGAGGAGACCATACTTGGGAGGCATACTCAAGGATTGACCGGGCTAGAAGTACGAATAGATGGACGCTGGTTGTAATGCTAAAAGACTTGCAAGAGGATCGTAAAATGAAACCAGCGACACGTGAAGCTCTAGTGGTTATGCATGAAACATTGATGTTAAATTTCAAACCTGGGTAAAATACTACTCCCAAATCTTTAAATTTGTCCACAAGTGCGAGCCCCGATCCATCAATCTGGTATTCATATAAACTGGATGAATTTTGTTGGTGAATCACATATGACAACATTTAGAAACGTTAAGAGGAAGTAAATTACCTTGACACCAATTTGGAGATTGTCAAGATCATTTTGGAGGTATAAACAGTCTTTACTGGAGTCAGTATCGTCTGGGTTACCTGCAAGCCACTTCCAGGCCGAACCGATCCAACTGATTGAAAGCTTAGTCCTTCTTTGATCCTTGCTTTGCAGTTGGTCAAGTAACGCGAATATCGTTTCTAGTTGATGGTAAAGCTGCGGCAGCAGAATACTGGATCTGTTTACGTGATCCCGTACAATGGACCTCATGTTAGCCACTTCATCGTTGAGTTTACCCGAATCGATTGAATGAATTATCTTGAAGTCTCCGTCCATGATTTTGCCAATTCCTCGTCTCACGGTGACTATAGGTCCCGTATACTCGTAAGTGTATATTGAAGCCCGCGCTTTCGTTGCAATTAGTCTGAAAAAGGAATATTACTTTTCAGATGTGATTTATGGACTTTATTGCCTGAATCAGTGGTGATGGTTACACAATTGTCCTTTGCTACTATCATTTTTTTTAAAAAGTGGTTTGTCTTTGGTCTTTATTTGTCTATCCCTTTTATATACTACGTCACCAACTAGGTACGTTTTGAGTTTTGACCTCCGTTTATTATGTGCATTGATTTGATTCTTCTGCTTGCGAAGAATTTCATGCTTTAAGTCATTTTTCAGTTTAATGTTAAAGTCAGCGATACCTTGGTAATTAATTCGTTGTGATCTATCTAGGAACACATCTACAGGCTTCACTCTTGTTACAGAGTGAAATGTGTCGTTGTATCTATCGAGTTCTTTATACTCTTGCTGAAGGCATCTAACCAACTTGATTAGCCTTTCGATAGCCTCTGTTGATTTCAATCTTCTGAGGAGGGGTTACATATACCTTGACCTCTAATGCTTCTATGAGATTCATGATTACTTGGCTTATGAATCTGCCTTCGTTGTCTATCACCAAAACTAACGGTACTGTAAAATAATGTAGAACTTTGATCATCTTTTCCCGTAGGTGAAGGGTGGATATGTTCTTTATTGAAAAAAATTTTGCGAATTTTCTCAATTTATCCATACGCGTTACATATTTTTCGCCGGCAATTGTTATGATGTCCATATGCAGGATTTCCGATGGGTATTCTGGAACTGGTGTTTCCTGCAATTCAAGCTTTTGAGGATTGCGATCATATAGGGTTATCCATTTTACGCTTGGGAAAGTAAAGCTAAAGAAAACACAAAAAATATTCAGATGGAAACATTTTTTATTCAATATTAAGATTAAACCTTGCCATTATACGTGAAACACAACATCATTCAAATGTTTTCCACGGGACCTCTTACAGGCCTGGATCCTTTTGAGGTAATTTTCAATGACTTTTCGGCACATTTCCAGCAATATCTCGGCCATAACTTCACGAATATTGGTTTTCAATTGCTTAAAATTTTGAGGATTCTTCACGTAAACAAGATCTTTCGCATAGCCCCATAAAAAGAAATCCAAAGGTGTTAGGTCGCAGGATCTTGCGGGCCAATTGACATCACACAATCTCGAAATTACGCGTCCTGGAAATTTCTCTTGCAAAAGTGCTCGATTAGCCTGTGCTGTGTGGCTTGTGGCTCCGTTCTGTTGGAACCACGTATTGTCCAGATCATAATCTTCAATTTTCCAAAAATCATCGGTTAACATCTGTTCATAGCGGTCAGAATTGACTGTAATGGCTCTTCCGTGATCGTTTTCAAAAAAATACGGGCCAATAACACCACCCGACCATAATGCACACCAAACGGTCACTTTTTCCGGATGCAAAGGCCTTTCTGCGATCACCTGAGAATTTTGAGAGCCCCACATGCGGCAACTCTGTTTATTTACGTAACCACTGAGCGAAAAATGAGCCTCATCACTAAAGAAAATTTTGTTCGAAAAATCGTTATCAATGGCTTGTTGTTCAATCACCCGATTCGCATACATTCTGCGTTGTGTATGGTCTTGAGGCTTAAGTTCTTGAGTGAGTTGGATTTTGTACGGATGAAGATGCAAATCCAAATGCAAAATCCGCCACAACGAGCCGTAAGACAAGCCCAAATGTTGAGCACGTCGAGGAATCGACAAATTCGAGCCTTCCTTCACACATTGAGCAACGACAGTGATATTTTCAGCAAGACGAATGTTGCGATGATGCACAGGCCTTTCAATATCAATGACCGATCCAGTCTCTTTTCGAATTTTCTAACTGTGTTCAAAATTATTTGCTGTGTAGGCCGATTATGTCGATCTTAATCGGCTCGTAAAGTCATAAATGTTGACACAGCAGAATCACCATTTTTATAATAAAATTTAATAATTTTAACGCATTTTTTGACTGTCAAGCGATCCATATCTCTAAATGGCAAATCTTGAACTAAAAAAACACTTAAATTACATTTAACTTCGACAGATGTCAAATGGCGGGGTTATACTTTCCCAAATATTAAATGGACAACCCTGTATTTGTTGACATTGCATATTTCACACGATCTCATATATTGTGTAATTCATTTACTCAACTTAGGAAAGTACAATTTTTCAAGTATTTGGTCCTTGTTCGCCCTATAGCTCCTGTGCGCTCGTCGATGCTCCTCTTTTATTATGTGCAGTTTATTGTCTTCATTGGCAATATCCTCAACGATACGCTGAGTGATGCGAACTTTGTACTTCGAAAAATACTCTTTATATATATCCTGTAGTAGCACTATGAATTTTTCGGGGATTTTGATTCCATTGATAAGATTGGGGCTTAATAGTTGCTTAAGTTTTTCGACTAAAGCCTCCTTTGTGATGGCTGCAAGACAGATAAAGTGCCTGTCAAAGCCAGGATGTGGTTGTTCGTGAGCAATCATTTCTTTTCCCTCAGAGAAAATTAATTGCTTCCTAAAAACATTATCCGGCGCTTCACAATAGGGGATGAGATCGGAATTATCCTCGATAGCACTATGCGCCGTTCCTGATGTTGAGATAAGAGCGTTTGCTTATAGTGGCAATCTCGACAGGGCATCGGCCATCAAATTAGTTTTTCCGGGTTTATAGATGAGCTCATAGTTAAATTCTTCTTTTCTGGCTTTCCAGCGTTTAAGTTTAGCGTTATGATTGCTGTTGCTCAGTGCAAAGGTAAGCGGCTTGCGGTCCGTTAGGATTCTTACTTTTTTTGCCCCGTACAAGTACGTTCTTAATTTATCCACATCAGGCCTTAAGTTAACCGAATAGCTTTAGGATTTAGTGTAGATAGGGTCTGATGTTGAAGTTCGAATATCAGCCCTTACGTTTGGTTCGATGATTTCCCTATCGCTTCTAGGGCCAAAAACTTGACATGCTTATCCAAGATGGCTTTTTTTTTTTTTTTTTGTGGTAGGGAGGTGAAGGCATTTATGCCCGCCGAGTCTGGCAGTGTGGGACTCCCATGGAGGATACCTTTGGATTAGCCACTAAACACCTCCCCTGTCAATCTGAGAACCTAGCCTGGAACCGTTTGACACATTACTTCGGGCCAGGTCTCGTTTTGTTACGCCGTGGGGCGCCTTCAAGCTGGGGAGTCCCTTTCCTAGCGGGAGGGGAGGGGGGAAGAGGAATCACCAGAAGAGCGATCCCCCAGCCCCAGTGCCTCCGGCTGCTGTGAGTCCCTTTTATATTTTAGGACTGCCCGAGCATAATGTGCCACCTGGTTCCATTTGTCAACCGATTCGAGCATCACCGCAACTATATTATCCGGGGTGAGCTCTCCCATCTCCCTGTAGAGTTCCCTTCGCAGCCTGGCCCATTTGGTACACGCAAAAAATGTGTGACAGGCATTGTCC
Organism: Odontomyia ornata; assembly: GCA_963969285.1. Classification (NCBI taxonomy): domain Eukaryota; kingdom Metazoa; phylum Arthropoda; class Insecta; order Diptera; family Stratiomyidae; genus Odontomyia; species Odontomyia ornata. The sequence goes on along the minus strand of OZ017738.1, from coordinate 457,000,096 downwards.
TCTTCTCCTGGGCAAAACTAACAATCGGGAGACCGTGACTTACCGATCTTGTGCAGGTAAGACTGAAAACACTCGTGCCCGCTCAAAAGCTGGGTCAGATAGAAGTCAGTCTCACCATGCCTTCGATTTAGCCACGGTCTCACATCCGGGATGAGGCGCGCAGTCCACCTTCCCTTCGTGCAATTCCTCCAAGACTGCTGCCAATCGTTGAGCGAGCGTTGTCTCTCCTCGCGGACAACCATCTCCCTCGCATACTCGTTTCGGCGCAGGTAAATAGCGCTGCGCTCTCTAGCAAGGAGGGCGACAGGTATCACGCCTGCAATCACTCTCACCGCCGAGTCGGAGACTGTTGGATACGAAGATGCAATTCTCAGTGCTCCTCTTCTCTGTCCTGTGCCAATCGTTTTCGGTATACCTCCTTGCTGAGAGCGTCGCCCCATACCTCTGCTCCGTACAGTAGCACTGACCCTACAGCACTCATCAAGAGGCGTCTTCTTGATGGGCTGGGTCCCCCTACGTTGGCCATAAGTCGACTCAGGGCCGATATTCCCGAAGCAGCCTTCTCAGCCGTTGCCCTGATTTGCTCAGAGAAACTCATCTTCGAGTCCAAGATGGCTTGCGCTTATTCCGAGTTATTTGAGGGAGGTGGTCACATACGACATCCACGCGATTGACCTGATAATCCTTTGCTTTTAGAGGGATTTTTATATTTGGCCTGATTTTGAGTATGTTATTTTTTCTATAGATGATAGCGTCCAGTGCCTTTAAAGTATCTCCCCTATAATTCCGTCGAACGACTTCAGTCCTGGTAGCACAAAGAAATCTACTAGCATATTGTTGCCTACACTTTTAGAAAATGTCCCTGTCAACTTTTTATTTATAGTTATTTCTCCCGCAGCAGACTGGATGTTGAAGGGTTTCGCGACTAACTTGCCGTCGAACGCATGTTTGGGTGCAACAAAATTTTTTGTTTGCACCTGTATCTATTAAAAATTTTAGATTCCGACCGACTTGCATAATAAACTCTATGTATGGAACGCTAGAGAAGCTTCCATCATAAAATTTATTTGATTTTCTTCCGATTCATCGTTACACTCTTCCTATAAGGTAAGGAAATTATCAACAAGATAAGCCTGATGTTCGTATTCCATTTCCTCCGGAAACTCCACATCAGGTTCAGGAAACTCAACTTGCGTTTCTAAATTATAAAGATGCTGTAATTTCCTTGGGAGCTTTTCAGAATTATGTGATCGTTTGTTGTTGGGGGAGTTGGACGGCCTGTTCATATAATCAACTTGCCGAGTTTAAATGGATTTGTCGTCATCCATTGGAATTGGTGGTTTGGGCTGGGTGGGTCTAGGTGGTGGATCAGACATTCTATCTCGGAACTGATACATCTGATTCCTTTCTGTTACACTTAACTGCTGATAGGGTACGGGTACTTTAGGTCTGTCATTATCAAAACGAGAGTTGAAAAATTGGTTGACGGGTGCTGAAATGGTGTTATTATCATGCCGTTGATGAATTTGAACTTTCCTAAAGTTTAGGTTTTGAACCTCTAAGCATGATGCATAAGCATCGGGAAGCATTTGGGGTTTCTAGATGATAAGCACCTGTGATAGATCTCCATTCAGCCCTCTCACAAAAACATCTAATGCGCGATTTCTGTAATTTTCGGTAAGTGCGGTAATATTTTCTTGTGACCTATCCTCTGTTTAAATTTTGTTGATCAATAATGACAATTGGTGATTCACAGCTGCATAAAATTCTTCAACACTATTATACCACTGTATCATAGAATGCAGCTGAGGCTCCAAAGTACGGATGTCCCTTTTACCCGCATAGTGAAGTGATAGGCACTTCTTAATACATGACCAGTCGTCATCGATGATATTTTACGAATCTTCTGCCGGATGCGGCGAAGAATGGATCTGAAAAAAGGCTTCCCCCGATCTATTTCGTAGTCACGAAGGATCGTCTCCACGTTATGCACCCACGATAAATATTGAATTGGGTTGAATCAGGTAGTTTTTTTAAAGTCTTCAAGGTCTTTTACGGATTTAGGAATACCTGCAGTGAATGAAGGTATGGGGTTGGGTGAATTGTTGGCAGACAACAATTGTTCAATTGCCAATAATCTGTCTTCACTTTTTTCACTCCTACTAATGTGTGAACTAAAGGCTGAAATCACCTGATCAAGCTCGTAAAGTCTAGCTTCGGATTTTTTGCTTAATTCAATTTGGGCATTAACTGCTCCTGTCAACTGAAGAATAGTTTCTTGCATGGCTTCCATTCCGAATCAAGGAAAAAAAACCCAAAATTTAAAAAAACACGAAAGGAGAGGAGGAGAGACAACTATTGTGCACTGGATTTAATTCACGTAATTTCAATGCAATGCACCAAGGTAACTTACACAAGTCTACACAATTCACTTGTTATCATTATTATAGCACTTTTGTATCTTAATATTTTATAGTTTCAAATATTTTATAGTTCGAAATATTTTAGTTTCAAATATTTTATAGTTTCATATATTTTATATTTTCAAATACTTTAAATAGAATGTGGTCGATTATTTATGATTTGATTTAACAAAAAATAATGTAATTTCTTAGCAGACTAAGACTTACATAAAAATAATTAATCCTACTAACGCTCTCATGTTTCACCACTCGGACAGCTCGTATGATTCCTTTTTGACGCCAATCGTTCGATTTGAGAGGTGCCTACTGCGGTACGATGTCGTATCACTCAGCGTTGTGTCCTTGTTTTATTCGTGCGATGATTTGGCACTCACTGGCCGAAAATGTTCTGGAATCAGCCTGCTACTAGCCTCCAATGATCACACTTCACTTCCCAGCAAGTTCAGCACGTATTCGTTCTTACTGAACGGATAATTGCCCTCGGTCGGCTAATAGTTGTTTAAAACAGTTTCCCGTTTTCGCTTCAGGAGAACCGTGTTCTTATGGAACGGATTACAGAAACTTGGTCGGCTAAGGTTATCACCGTTTTCCCCGCTTTGATTTTAAAATTAACCGTGTTCTTATGGAACGGATGTAAAAATTTGTTCGGGCGCTAATTACGACTAGTTGTTCTGCGATTTACAAAAAAAAAACACAATTTGTAAATTTACAGTTTGTTTTATTCAACGCTTCTTCATTTGACAACTCGCGGAATACAAAAAGTGGTTCGATAACTTGACCACTTAAATTTATAATGTTTAATTGCTAAGTAAACAAAATGCTACTTGGGTGCAATTTACTTGATTTAGCATACGCAGCGGCGTTTGCACAACGCTTGTCGCTACAGGTACGATCATCTTGGTCATCGATTAGTCCCAAATGCTATTTCAAGTCATAAAAAGCGCGCGTGTTGCATAATTGAAAATATGAAGAGGGTAATGGCCTCAATACAGTTTCAGGTTGAATGCAATGAGAATGCGCGTGGAAAAGTGATGAGTGAAGGAGGAAAGGTAAGTGTAAGGTAATATTGTTGCGTGTTATGGTTTGCGGCCAATAATTTTAATGTTCCGGGAAAGTGAGAACGCAATGTCTTTTAAATTAAAAAGGTTTATTTATTTACTAAAAATGCACAATCATTAATTTAACTATTTCACAATTTTAATTGGAATTTAACTTTCACTTGTCAATTATTTTCTATAGCAATTGTCTTCTAAAATCACTTAACAATTACTCGATCAGTATCGCTTTTCAATTCGCTATCGCAGTTTTTACTATATCGCGGTTCTCATTCATTCAGCTCGCCTTTATATAGGGTCTCTACCTACTCAACCAATTTCTCGTACATTGGCGAATGTTCTACCGAGAGGTACCTGGTGTATTCGAGCAGCTTAATGAATGTAGTGACGTCACTTTCAGATGTTGATCATGCTTGAAGGGTTCTCGTGGTTTTGAGTAAATTCATTTTGTTGATGTTCATGATGGTTGTGAAAACAATTGCGACAGTAGTTCGCAGAATTATTTGTACATGTAACACTGCCTCCACCTCAGTTCTTTTCGCCCCGGAAAGATGTGTCGCGAGTTGTAGTCAATTCTCCCTGGATATAATATGGGGCAAGACGGTCCAGGTGCACGATTTTCATTTTGGATCTTGGCTTACGATGTTCCTGTATTCGGTATACGACGTCGTTGATTCGCTTTGTAACTCGGTATGGTCCCTCCCAATTATTTTGCAACTTTGGAGACCTACCCTTTCGCCGTTGCGGGGTAAATAGCAACACCAAATCATCTTGTTGGAAACCAGTAGAATTAGCCTTTAGATCATACCTGGTCTTCATGCGGTCAGTAGCCGATTCGAGGTGTTTTCGCACTGTCCGATGTATCTGGTTCAACCGTTGTCTTAGCTCACTTGCGTACTCCGAGATGGTTTGGGGTTTCTCGGGGGGTGTTCCGAACTTTATATCAGCTGGTAGCTGGCAGAGGAATAGTCTTTCCAAAAATGACTTTGACTGGGGCTTGGCCCGTCGATGCATGTTCGGCAGCTCTGTACGCCATCAAAAATAGTGCGATGTGTCGGTCCCAGTTCCTTTGGTTCTCGTCAACAATCTTGGCCAGGTGTTTATTGAGAAAGCCGTTGAAACGTTTGACCATTCCATCGGATTAGGGATGCAGTGGTGTTGTCCTCGTTTTCCGTATTCCGAGCAGCTCGCACATTTCGTTAAAAACCAGTGACTCAAAGTTTCGGCCTTGATCCGAATGTAGTTTGCAAGGTACGCCGTACCTACTGACCCAATTTAACACTAGCTGTTCGGCTACAGTAGTTGCTTCCTGGTTGGGAATGGGGTAGACCTCGGGCCACTTGCTGAAATAATCGGCCACAACTAGTGTGTATCGATTTCCCCATTTGGATTCAGGAACGAGCCATGCGATGTCATCAGCAATACTTTCAAACGGTACCCCCACATTATAGGTTTGCATTTGTCCTCTCAGTCGTCGCTTTGGGCCTTTGACGAAAGCGCAAATGGTGCATCTGTGACACCAGTCCTCTACGTCTTCTCGAGCGCGGAGCCAGTAGAACCTTTCCCGCAATTTGGCTAAGGATTTGTTAACACCAAGGCGGCCTCCCGAGGATCCTTCGTGCATTTTCTTAACCACATCGTGGATTCGGCTTTTGGGAAGTATAGTTTACATCCTATAGGAGCTGCCATACGCGGTTACCCATTTCCGCTTAAGTACGCCGCCCTCCACCTGAAGGGAATCCCATTGTGCCCAATAGCTTTTCAGGGTTGCGCCATGCATTGAAACGTCTTTCCACTCAGGTCGGCCAGTCGTCTCCTTCCATACGAGCAATGGTCCGATATCTGCATCGGCTAACTGGGCGTTTCGAATCTCCTCCGGTGACCAACCTTCATCAAATTCAGCCATTATCAATCGCAGATCAACGGTCGGCTCCTTTTCTTTAATCCAGTTAGCTGGACATGAACGACGATAAACTTGTAGGGCGTCAGCATTCCCAAGAACTCCGCCCTTCCGATGAACAATTTTGTAGTCGTATGGCTGCAATCTTCCGATCCTTCTCGCAACTTGTCCCTTGGGGTTTTCGAAGCTAAGTAGCCATCTCAGCGATGCATGGTCTGCTCGAAAAACGAATTTCTGGCCATATAGACACTTGTGGAACTGCTTGATTGCCTCTATTATAGCCAATAGCTCCTTCCTGGTCACACAGTAGGTCCCCTCACTTTTTGAAAGAACTCAACTGTAATAAGAAAGGACTCTTTCTTCGCCATCGATCTGCTGGGAGAGTACGGCTCCAATACCGCCGTTGCTTGCATCGGTGTCAACTACAAACATTTTTCCGGTTTTCAGATATGCCAGCACGTGTTATTCACACAGCTTCTCCTTCAAGGTCTCAAAGGCTACCTGGCATTGTTCATTCCAGGCATACGGACGATTTTTCTCGGTTAACTGATGGAGACACTTAGCTATTTTGGCAAAGTCTTTGACGAATCTTCGATAATAGGTTGCCAGACCCAGAAAACTTCGAAGTTGGCGCTTGTTGTTTGGTGTTAGCCAGCTTTTTACGGCTTCAATTTTCTCAGGGTCTGTTTTGACCCCTTCTGCTGATACGACGTGTCCCAGGTATATTACTTCAGCTGCAAAAAGTGTACACTTATCAGGACTAAGTTTCAAATTCGCCAGTCGCAATCGGGAGAAAACCTCTTCTAAGTTCCGCACATGCTCTTCGAATGTTCTCCCAATGACGATGATATCATCTAGGTACGCCAAGCAGATTTTCCAGGTTAGGCCTCATTGCACGTATTCCATCAGGCGTTCGAAAGTGGCTCGAGCATTGCAAAGCCCAAATGGCATCACCACTAATTGCCACAATCCGGTCCCCACTGAACATGCGGTTTTCTCTCGGTCCTTCTTGGAGATTTCTACCTGCCAGTAGCCACTCTTGAGATCAAGTGTAGAAAACCATTTTGCGTCGGCTAAAGTGTCCATGATGTCATCGATGCGTGGGAGTGGGTAACTATCTTTCTTAGTGACGTCGTTAAGCTGCCTATAATCAACACAAAAACGAGTGCTACCATCTTTTTTCTTTACTAGAACTACTGGCGCGGCCCATGGACTGACAGAAGGTGCGATAACGCTCACTTCTCCTTGTTTGGCTATAGGAAGACGTCTTGGTGCTTGTCGAATTGGCTTGGCTCCCTTTGTATCTATGACGTGAACTACCATACTCGTTCGACCTTGGTCATCCGGGCTTGTTGAGAAGATGTCACTGTACTTGGTGACCAGATCAGAGGCTCGCTTGAGTAGCTGCACTGGCAATTTGACCTGCTTCAATATTGCAGACGTGGTTTCCGGGCTTTGTCTGCGTCTTGCCTCCTTTGTCAAATATGGTCGTGAGTAGCTTCCAAAGAGGTGATGGTGGAAATAGGCTGGCAGCTGCCGATGACTTCTCCCGCTTTGATGCTCGTGGTTGAGTCTGCGGTGTTGAGGACTCTAACCGGCACGTATCCGTTCCTTATAGATCTTACAAGTCTTCGTCCTTCAATCAAACTGCGCAGTGCGGACGTCTTCGTTGGCTCTATCAGATAAGATCGGTGGTCTCCAGAATCACCATCAAGCTTGGCCCATACAATGCTCTCGGGAGATTTCGGGACATCAGTGTCGGTACAAACTACCACATTAGTCTTGGGCCTCCATCAATACTTCGACATTCTGCCATTTCAATACACGTTTGCACAAGTCCAACGTGATTCCATGTGGTCGCAGAAAATCCATTCCGAGAATGCGGTCCATAATGTTTGCGACCAGAAAATTATGTCGGAACACATGGTCTCCCAACCGTATCTGGAGGTTGACCTCTTCATGGACACGTGCAGTTTCTCCCGTAGCTGTCCATAGTGAGGAAATCCTGCCCCTTTCGAACTAGTTATTTCCTCACATGGGCTGGTCGGATGATCGATTGCGTTGCGCCAGTGTCGATGGTTATGGTGCAATGTTCTCCATCAACTTTACCCGGAGGCATAAGTCCGCTTCTCCACGATGTAGTCTTGATACAGTGGATGTGGTGCTGGGGACGTCGATCCTCCTAGCCAACCTCTGCCCCACGAAGTTGGCTCTTACATGTTTCCCGACCCCTCAGTTTGAAGGGTTTCCATTCTGGGCTCCTGATTCGGTCTAGATCTTCTCCTAGCTGCACACCCTGGACAATAGCTTGGTTTTCTTCGCTTCTTGCAGTCTCTTCGCAGGTGCCCCTTCTCTCCGCAATTCCAGCATCTAGGCGCACCATTTACCTGTGGCCCTCGCTCAATTTCGACGCGCTCACACCTGCATTCGTCTGCCACTACCTCGCGAACCCAGGCAGTGGTACGAGTCACATTTTTCGCTGCCTCAAAGTTCAGAGTTTAAGCCAATGCGTCCTTAACCGTTTGCTTTTGAGCTAAAGGCACGGCTTGTTGCAATTTCGGGTCCTTTAGTGCGCTGATGAATGCTTCTGTTGCTGCATTATCTCGATGTTCTGGGTCGTAGACTGGGTGAGCCAAAAGTTCCAGTCGCTCAATGTCTTGTGCTATCTGCTGTAGGGTTTCACCAGACCTCTGCATCCGATAAATCTGCTTCAGATGATTGTCTCCATAGCGCATGTCAAGCGCATTCATTATAGCAGCCGAGTTTGAGTGCAACTCAACGGGGATAGTCTGTAAAAGCTCGGCAGCTGGGCCGCTTAGAGCAAGAATTAATGCGGTTGCTCGTTCCTGCTCATTCCAGTAGTTTGTCCTAGCGGCGGCTTCAAACTGTGTTTTGTAAATACTCCAGACCGTTTGCCCGTCGAATATTGGTGCTTTCACATTTCTGGATATGCTATGCGCTGCGGTTACAAGTGGGGCTGGTGAGGTGGTTACTACTGCCTTCGCTTCTTCCAATTCTTTTTTCATGTTTTCCATCTCATAGTTGATTCTCTCCTCGACCTGGCTGATTTCACGGTTGATTCTCTCCTCAACCTGGTCAACATTTTCCTCGACGCATTTAATTTGGTTGTTGAGACTACTGAGCTCTGCTTTTATTTCGATAGACTGTTTTCCCAAATCTGCCTTCGAATCAGTTGACTGTTTCTCCAGCTTCTGTGCGATGTCTGCCTTGATTTCGAGCGCTTGTTGGTCTAGCTTCGCTGATTGTTCATTCAGTTTCGCTGATTGTTCATTTGGCTTCGCTGATTGTTCATTTAGCTTCGTGGATTGTTCATCTAGTTTCGTAGTTAAACTGGATATTAAATTGAAAGACTGTTGTCGCTGCACATGCTGCATTAGCGTCAACATTTGCATCAGCGAATTTTCTGGTTCCTTTGATTTTGGCGTTTCTGCCTCTCTACCTTCTGGACCATTTTCTGCATCTGAGGGTTCACCCGAATCCAGATTTATGCCTTCCGATTCGATCGCGTCGCGCAAGCGTGCAATCAGTGTGGCCTTCGTACCTTGCGTAGCCAGATTTCGCTGTTCCAACTTTTCCTTAAGCTCCGACATGGTCAATTCATTAATTCTTAGATGCAAGTTTCGTGGCATTTTATAGTTTCGGCCTTTCGTGTTTTTTTCCACAGTTTTCACGTTAAACTTCACTATTGTGCTTTTTAAAAATGTTTAAATGTTTTCACTTTCGAAATTTTCTTTCTCACTTCTCGACACCACTGTTGCGTGTTATGGTTCGCGGCCAATAATTTTAATGTTCCGGGGAAGTGAGAACGCAATATCTTTTAAATTAAATTAAAAGAGTTTATTTATTTACTAAAAATGCACAATCACTCATTTAACTACTTCACAATTTTAATTGGAATCTAACTTTCACTTGTCAATTGAATTTCTATCGCAAGTGTCTTCTAAAATCACTCCACAATTACTCGATCAGTATCGCTTTTCAATTTGCTATCGCAGTTTTTACTACATCGCGGTTCTAATGAATGATCCCCCCATTCATTCAGTTCGCCTTTATGTAGGGTCTCTATCTATTCAACCCGTTTCTCGTACATTGGCGAATGTTCTGCCGAGAGGTACCTGGTATATTCGAGCAGCTTAATTAATGGAGTGACGTCACTTTCAGATGTTGATCATGCTTGGTGGGTTCCCGTGGTTTCGAGTAAATTCATTTTGTTGATGTTCTTGATGGTTGTGAAAACAATTGCGACAGTAGCTCGCAGAATTCTTTGTACATGTAACAATATTTTAAATGCGCGTGGAAAAATGATGAGGAAAGGAGTAAAGATAAGTGGAAGGTGACAACTTGCATATGTAATTCATAGTCAATGAATTGTATGGAATGTGCCTATGCGTGCACGCGTCGAATATGAAAATTATTATTAGTTTGAACATATTCCCGGCCTCAGAAATGACCTGTTTCAGCAAGATCTGCTTCGTCATGGACGCAATTGAAACTTTCTTGGTTGTGTAATGACCTTTGTTGGAGAAGGCTTGCATCGGTTTCGGTAGCAGCAAAAGATTCCTATGCTTATGGGAATGATGAGAGATGCAACTTCTGCAGTGTTGGCAATTACTTGATGTGGCGTTGAGAATTGCAGATTTTGTTTGTGTTCTTTATCATGCAGGTCACTTTTTAGGCACCGTATGTCATTTGTGTTGTTTATTGTCATTATATGTTACATTGTAGTTCAGGTCGGGTGTGATGGTGGAGTGAATCTTCGATGTTGGTTATGTTCAGAGCAATTGAAAGCTGGACTTAATCTTGTGTTGATAATGATGGTGTGCGACAATGGTGAAGGAGCCATCCTTTAAAGTACAGTCATTCAAGAGCTGCAGCAATCCCATTTGTAGCAGTTTGATTTTCTTTATTTGGTTCCCACGGGTAGTGGTGACATGAGTGCTGTTTTGATGTGCGTATATCCAAGAATTGAGGCTTTGCAATTGTGTCTATGGCTCTAAGGAGGCCATGGTTTCCAATTGGTAGCGTTGTAGGCTGTTCCAGTTGTTTTAGTTCACATTGTGCAGGTCCGGTTTCCGTACTGAAAAAGGCGAGATTCCTTTGTAGTCAACGGAACAGCGGTTGATATCTTCATCAGAGATAGAAGTAGTGCCTGTGTAACGTAAGAGCTAGAAATTGAGAGCTGGATTGAGTTTTGACCATTCGCGAGGTTAATTAGAATGCCAGTGGTATGACTTTGAATATATGCAAAATTTCATTTTTTTATTAATGGTAGGGTTATTTTACAAATTGCCTTTTCAACAGTCATGAGTATGTAAAGCTGCATAAGTGCTTTATTAGTTGATTGTCCAGGGGTAGCCTGGGATTTCGGTATATGTTCTCTGATGGCCTGTATTTCAACCGACAATTGAATCGGAGAGAGAATCGAAGGACTGACCTTACCGTTGCGACTGTCAGTGATAACGTTGAAAAGCATTGACTGCGTATGTTTGGAAACCACCATGATGGTTACGAGATGTATTGCTATTGTATTAAAAGTCATCAGGATGTAGTAATTGAGCAGTTACAATATCAAACTGCTCGAAAACCCTCCTATCTCCTATCAAAATTTCAATTTCTAGCAACCAATAACTGAGCAACTAGAACAGTTGGAGGAGTTGTTTCTATCGTATATTTGACCACTATCGCTTTGCACTTGAATGCTTGGAGAAGGGTGATAAACCGGTCGTAAAAGTGTCTTCAGCCAGTTGTCAGGCTTAGTAGTGCGGTTGCAATTATTTATCAAGTTCCAATTCCAAGTGCAGATAAAGAAATCCAGAAACAATTATTTATCTAGTACTTCTAGGCGATAATTACAACAGCAGGTGTGTGTTGCCGAGAATCTTTGAAAGGTAAGAAAAGAAAAAGTGCTGTAGAAAATCGATAATAGCGACCAAAGTTATATTACTCGTATTAGCGAAGTGTTAGTTAATCGATATCCTGTCGGAAATTAAAAGAAAATTTTGTCCGGGTTACGCAATATGATGGCTTCCATTTTGGAGCAGAGCCTCGATACGCCATAATCGCTCTGTGAGCGCTCTGATACGCCATTTTAACGACGGCCTTGAGCCGCGCCGAAGCCGAGTTGCATCGCAAGCAAAACGAACGTGCTTTGAGATGGTCTGAAATGCAATCGCGTCTGCTTTGTACCGAAAGTAGCCAATTCCCTAATCAATTGACTACGCCTACCCTGTACGACAGGAGTGAGTGCAGCACGTCACTGTATAGTGATGATGTGAACGATGAAATGGATAAGCAGCGCAAGCAAATTGAAAATTACTGGAAACGCGAATTGAGTGGACGCGATAGTTTTTTTCAATAATATAAGTGGTAGCAGTAAGCGCGAAGAATTTAGTTGAGAAAGTGCGGAGATATTTGAAGAGTAGAAATTTTTAAACATTGAAGAGAATTTGTTCAAAGAGAAACTAATGTATATGTGTAGGTTAGCGTAGTGTAACGTAGATTGAGAGAAGTTTAATTCATTTTATAATTTTTAAATATATGATTGTTTGATGCTGTGGTATTGTTATATAATGAAAGTTTTTCATTTGCAGTACCAAGAAATGTGAAGATGATGCACATCTTTCTCGACCGGACCGGGTTTGTTGGTTGACAGTGTCGTCAGTCGAATGCTAAAGTGGTCGAAAGTGATTCCGGATTTACATTTGAATTTTTTAGCAGTAAATCAAGATAGAGATATTAAGTAAAGTGAGCAATTATGGACAACAATGGCGGCAACCATTTAGTGGACACTTATTCATTTGGACGCAATGAACCAGAGAGAAGTAAATCGGAAAGAGGTTTACTTTTATATTTACGTTATGGATTAAGATGGGACAATTTGGTGGTACGTGGGAAAGCAGATTTTCAATAACAGAACCGGCCCGGCATTGTGGAAGTAGCATTTGTCCGTGGCAATAGATAGAACGTCATTTATCATGCAAACCACGAGGTTGCAAAAATACATCCGGTAATAACGCGTTCATTACACTTTTCATTGAATCGACTACATCATGCAAAAGTGAGAAAAAATCGCAAAGTATTCAAAAACATATTTTCTGTGCAAACGCATGATTTCGGCTAATGCAAATTCTTAGCAGACATTAAACATAAATTATGAAATTATGTATACAAAAACAATGTTGGCTACAAAGATTGCCTCGGCTTTATGATTGATATATTAATTGTGATAACGTGTGCATTCCATTTGATTTGTACGTTAATACTGAAAACTATACAGTATATGCATTTTTGAACAGTTATAAATTATACACGTATACCAAATTGAGCTGTGCTCCGCAGAATTAAAAAATAATACGAACATGTTATGAAGAATTCTATTAAAAATTTATAAACTAAACTAATATAAGAAGGTCGCCACATGAGCGGGCGAAAACGGGGGTTTAATACTTTGTAGATAGATTTGTGTATTAAAATCCCGAAATCGGTGTGAATACTGTTTGTGAAGTTTTTACGTTGCTATAGACTAGTGAAAAGGACAATATAATTCAGTGTATTCTGTTGAAGCAAACTTCAATGCATTATGAATAATGTTGACATTACGTCCACGCAACAACGTGACACATCAAAGAATTAAAAGTATATAGGACCCGGCACGTTGGAAGGCTCTTTCGAAAAAATGGGCTAGCCATCGGGCGCGCTCCATCGGTTTTGTATTCTCAGGGTCTCTTGCCAGGTTGGGTGGCCTTCAATTTAAGTGCCCTTTTTAGAGCATCGGGTTATGTGACCCAATCATATAATTCTATGACATAAATTGGTCATCGTTATATCTCTCGTTTGATGGGAAGGCTCATGCAAAGTATGTTTGTATGATTTTCCGGTCAAAAGGGAAATATATGGCCACATTTTGGATCTTGATCCGGGTGGGTGGAGGGGGCACCACATCCATGCGGTTGCCCCACTCTCATTTGTGGGCCATGTGAATCGTCGGGTAACGAAGAAGTCTCCCAAAGTCCGTCTGTTTTGTCTCGTTTCGACTTGTTCTCAGAACAAGCAATTTTCTCCTTTTGTTAGTTACCTACATTTTTTTCGACTTCGGTCGATCTTTTCGACTGAGACCCAAGAATTCGTGAATGCGAAATTCTTTTGAAGTTGGTCCTTGTGCTGGGGAATGAACCCACCCTACGACCCCGCAATGCTAGTCTGCAAGTGCATTCATGCGTCCCCAGACAAGGCCGATCTCGGCTAACATGAACATCCTCTCTCGCTAAGGCAGCGGTCTACCGCTGCAGTCATTTACGGACATATTTATACCTCCTAATCACTGCAAGGATCTACTGCTCGTTCAATACCTTGTTCGTGGAATTCACTTCCTGGAAAAAGTGTTCAAAGTTGTCGCTGACTGCTCTGAATTGCTTGTTGAAAAAGCTTCTGTCTCTAGTAATAATGTTTATCGTGAAGTCAATTAAATACGTCTGGTCCCTGATTAGTTCAAGTGAGTTGTTGTCATCAGTCAAAATTCTGTCAATTGTATACGATATTTTATTTGCATATTCTTGATCTAGTAGCCCAAATAATTTGTTGCTGACTGTGTTGACGAAGTCGAACGGTGATCGTTTTTGCCGAGTAAATTTGGTGCTTCTATTGAGTGGGAGATCATTTTTCATTTGAAGTTTTTCTACGCTTAATTGTAGTTGAATCGTTAGTCAATCCCGACAATTTTGAATGGTCGAGAGGGTCGAACATGCTCTGCTGGCAAGTCCGACATTTTTTAACAATATTTGCAGCTAATTTCTTGCCGTTGAGAGGCCAAAACCTTTATCGAACGATACCAAGAAGTTCTTGAGGACTAACGTGCAAGTTAGTTTCATGTAATTCTTGTATCAGCAGCTTTACAACATCATTAGATGATGGTAATAAAATTCAATGTTTTGCATCATAATCTACCTTTGATTTCTCTAGCCTCCCACCAACTCGGATAAGGCCTTCTTTATCCAAATCAGTTTAACAGAACTTAAAGGATTTTGAGCAGATGAAGTGTCCTTTTTCTTGAGAGTCCTAAGCTCCTTATGGAAGGCAGAGGCTTGAACGATGGTATTCAGTGAGTATTGAATCTTTGCCGGGCTGAGGGTCCCAACTTGATGTTTAGATGGGACCGCTCATAGGTTCCCTATAAACCTCAGGATATAAGCCATAGTGTGGTTAAGAAACTTGAACGAGTTTCTATGGTTTATAGCTTCGAGAATGGATGGACAAGTCTGAACCATTAGTTACGCCTCTGTTTTGCGAATCTCGGGATCCTTTTGCGACATTTGTGTTGGTACTTTCGGCCAATTGGTTGATGGGCCTGCAAGAGATTCTGGCCAATTGAACCATCGATTTGAAGACAGCAGGCTCTTTGGGGTAGCGCCTCTCGGAAAAATATCGGTCAGATTAATTTTAGATTGAACATATTTCCACTGTGAATTTGATGTGCGCTCCTGAATGTAAGATATTCAGTTAGCCACGGAATACTGAAATGGGGAAAAGGAGTGTTAATTCTGGCTAGGGTGATTGTTGAATCCGTCCAGTAATAAAGGTGTTCTTCTACGACACAGATTGACTTTTTCACCTTTTCCATCAAGGTGACCAAAAGTTGAGCGGCGCATAATCCAAGCCTGGGAATGCTTAACCTTTTTAATGGTGCGGCACGTGATTTTGCGCGTAACAGGTGGCATACATATCCCTTTTCATGAGGGGACTACATATAGACCACAGCTCCATATGCATCCTCGCTTGCATCTGCGAATCCATGTAAAATCACTTTTGATGTAGTTATGGTCGAAATTGCAAATCGTGGAATGGTAAAGGAGCTAGAAAATTGCAGTTGTTCCTTAAATTTGATCCATTTTGAGCGAAACTCAGGAACAAGTTCTGAATCCTAAGCTATAACCAAACTTTTTGCAAAAATATTTTACCTTAAACAACTATAGGGTTGATAAAACCTAATGAGTCGTATATAAGCGCAAAATCTTGTAGGATTGATTGCTTGCACACTTTATTTTGGGGAGATAAACTTACCTGGATGGAATAAGTATCTGTCTCAGCGTACCAGATAAGCCCCAGTGACTTTGTATGGAGCTCATCTTCGGAGTCGAAATATGTCATCGTTTCCCGATGCTCCTCAGGAATCGATTGTAGCATGATGACATCGTTTACGTAGAAATCACGGAGTGTTATTTTAGATCCCAGGGGATATCTTTTGGTTTGTTCAGTCGCTAAGTGTTGAAGCACCTTTGTCGCTAAATACGGAGCACAGGACGTACCGTCGGTTACTGTTCGTAGTCTGTAATACCTAAGTGCCTTTGTTCGGTCATCTCTCCATATTACGAGTTGGAAGTTGCGATCTTCAAGTGATACGAGTATCTGGCGGTACATTTTCATAATGTCCGCTGTAAAAACGTAGCAATGGAGCCTGAAACGTAGAGGAATCGAAAATAAATCGTCTCGAACTGTTGACCCAGTCATCAGAATGTCATTAAGGGATTGAATATTGGATATTTTGCATGAACAATCAAACATTACTCTCAATTTAGTGGTGGTGCTTTCTGGTTCAAGCACGCAATGGTGGGGAAGAAAATAATGATCTTTCGGCATTGCTCTCGGCTCGATAGGTTTCATGTGACGAAGCTCTAGCAATTCATTCATGAATAATGTGTACTGTTGTCTGAGCTCGGGATCTTTCCCTAATCGTCTTTCCTGGTAGGAGAAATGGTGAAGCGCAATCTGTTCTGGATTACCTAAATCAATCTGCTTGAATGGTAATTTTACAACAAATCTTCTTTCATTGTTTCTTCTTACTGTTCTGTAGAAGAATTTCTCGCAATCCCTTACCTCTGTGGTAAGTGGTTTGTCTTTATACTGGATATTCTCTAATTCCCAAAATTTCTCTAGTTGGAAATCCAAAGCATCGGTAGAAATTCCACATAATCCTGAAGAAGGTGAATGCATTTGGCGCATTATATATATATATGTATATATATATATATATATATATATATATATATATATATATTTTTTTTTTTTTTATTTTCCTCAAGCTTTAAGAAAAATTCTCAACACAAAATTGTTACAGATACAACAAGCACCTTATTTAGTTGCAGAGAACGCCTCCTTTTTAATCCACCGATTTTAGTTGAAATTGTAGGATGTTATATTTTCCTCCTCGGTACATGGCAATCGTTCTCAAATTCTTTGGTTTTCTCTAGTTTTCTTCCATTTGCTACGCGCAGCTGGATCTGCGCAGCACAAAGCATGCAATCGAAAGTAAGCAAACGGCAGTTCCATCTGTAATGTAATAAGGTTGAAAGATCGTACCACCCGTCTATTGCAACATCTAAATTAGGTAAAAATGGCCTATAGATTCCTTCCTAGACGCTACCAGAATGCGTTTGTACCTGTGCCAGATTACCGACAATTGATGTGGCTGCGTGCATGAAAAGTGAATTATTGTATATTCCTTGGGTAGGTACTGTTCTTGCTCTTTGTGACAATCAGCAGATTTACCGCTTTTCCGACCTTTTCAATGCAATTTTTCTCACGTTCAACGTCGATTTGCTTGCAGATGTGCACAGTCGAATGTTCGCATGTATGATTCAGTTTCCCGGCTGCTACTCACTTGCTTTGGTGCTTTTTACCCAAGTTTGGCTTGTTTTAAGGCGATTTGTCGCCAAACAAAGACTTCCCCTGTAATTATCGTAAATTGTGAACGTCGGCACTTATAAAAAAATTTATTTAAGGAACAGGAGTGCTGATGCGGTGTTGCACTCCAAATTGTTCGAACCAGACCCAAAAACCTTTCTTTGTCTTTTCTTTCTCTTTTGACATTTCCCTGCCTAAGCACTCTTTGTTTCCCAATTTCGTGGGTGCGAGTCAACAAATAACAAGCGGATGTGCAAGGCCTTCGTTAGTGCAAGCCGGCACACAACATGTTGGTATGAGTGAATATTCTTTAAGAATCGGAATTAATTCGATTCCTTCATAGGGCGTACATTGCACTATGCTGTCGCAAAAGTTCTTACAAGTAGCAGAGCCGAATGAAAAGAGAAATTGAAGAGGATTTCCTTTATTTGAAGCTATTGGTGCGTATCTACATCAATCCGGGGTAACTAAGCAAATGTGCAAATGATTGTTGTGTTGCCAAATTAGTGTTATCGCATTTATGATTAGTTGAGTTATGTTTTCTGATCTCGCCTTGATGAATTCCAGCAACACCTTTCTACTTTATTGTTCCAATCAAGGCTTAAGGCAATATTTGAATCGGTTCATGATTGCACATGAGGTACGAATTGATATCTCAACCATCAAAATCAGAATGGCTGAAATGTATCCAAAAGCGAGTAACAACAGTGCAGATTGAATATCTACGATGCTCGCCGTAACAAACTTTCCTCCACCACTGGCACATTGGGGACGCTTGGTGTACAGGCGATTGTTCTCACGATCTTGAAGTCCATATTCGTGCAAGAGCATCATTCTGTAACGGAATCAGGATTAGAAAAACAAAGCAGTTTTTGTGCAAATCCGTACCCGATTTTAAGCAACTCTTTGTAAGAAGAATTTTTCTGAATCGCATACCAAGGATCAATTACTTGCAAATATTGGATTTCTTGCAAACCACACTTTTCATGCTCTAAATAAGTTTCACTCAATATTTTGTAGCCAACCCCAAGCTCCATATGAAATGCAAAAAGACCATGTCGGATTTTTTCCACTCCTTCAGCTAATGACATAAAATTTGCCGATCCATTTTTTTGTAAGATTTTTTGTTCGTATATTTGGCGCCGTATCGGTTCGGATGAATGCTGCAAAAATCACGAAAAAACATTGTTACAACATCACAATTGCGTTAACACTATCAAATTAAATGGAAAATGTTGTTGTTTTATAGACAACAATGTGATTTAAATTAGCCAACGTTTTAACACAATGTTTATTGGCAGTCAGAAGTGAACAGAGTGACAAATGACAGTTGTAGCATTAGGTTAAAGGAACATTATGTAGTGAATTGTGGATTTTCAAGAGGTCCGTGAAGGACTGCAGCGATGTTCTGCTGCCTCGGCAGAGGAAGGTGTTGGTTCCTGCCGAGAATGCCCTCGTCCGGAGACGCGTGAATGCGCTGGCAGGCTAGCATTGCGGTGTCATGGGGCGGGTTCGTTTCCCCGGCACGAGGACTCACTACAAAACATTTCGCATTCACGAATTGCTTGCAGAGATTACAAGAGGACGACCGAAGTCGCAAATTTTTAGATAACCTCCACGAAGGAATTATGACTTGTTACGAGAACAAGTGCAACCTGACAAGAAAGACTAATTTGGGGTGACCTCGTCTTTACCCAAATACATTCAGGGCCCACAAATGAAAGAGGGGCAACCGGGTGGTGGTGGAGCCCCTTGATGCCCACCCAACCGGAATAAATCCAATGTTAAATTGTTGAAGTGGCCAGGTATTCCTCTTCTGAGTGGAAAACTCATACAACTTGAATTATATGAACTTTCCCATCAGAAGGGGAGTACCCCGGTGACCAATTTATGTCATAGAATTATACAATTGAATTGCATAACTCTATGCCATAAAAAGGCACTTGGCTTGGGCCACTCAACCCATAAAGTCACCTGAAACAGAAAGATTATATGGGATTATTAATGCCCGATGGCTGGCTCATTTGTAACGTGAAGAGCCTACCATCGTACCGGGTCCTATACCCGGTCAGATAGAACGAAATGAAAAGACCGGCGTTCTAATCTAATAATCCATTATTATTGTTTCATTCTTTCCATGCAAACTCAACAAACATGGTTCTCTCATTATTGCAACCCAATTTCAGTTAAATTTTAAAGCAATAAAAAAAAACAATATTTATAAAAAATTTAAAAGCAATAGAAAACAATGTATATAAAAAATTTAAAAACAATAGGAAGCAATGTATATAAAAGAAATTAAAAGGCAATGAAAAGCAATGTATATAAACAATTGAAAGGCAATGAAAAGCAATGAATATAAACAATTGAAAGGCAATGAAAAGCAATGAATTTCCAAAAAAAAACGAAAATTTAATAATTATTGATGTAATTCCAAAAAAAAACGAAAATTTAATAATTATTGAGGTATTTCCAAAAAATAACGAAAATTTAATAATTTTTTTTTTTTTTTTAATTAGACCGGCAAACCACACAAAAAAAATCTAACGCAAAAAATTTTAAATTGATATCGGAAGTGCTTGATTTAGAAAAAGAATTTAAATTCTAATATAAAAATGGATAAAAACAGATGTAAAAAAAAACGTAGACGTAAAATAAATGTAATCAAAATTATATATATATATATATATATATATATATATATATATATATATATATATAACAAAATTAAGGGCACTCAACCGCATGGTCCTTCGAGCGCTCGACGACGATGCCGATGTCCCTGAAATGTAAATACAACTTGTTTTTTTTCGGTAAATGCTCAAACGCGCACGTGGTAATGAAGTTCACACAAATTAAAACGTTTTTCATATCGATATTTAACGCGGTCAGCGTAGCACTCCAGCATCCTCCTTTTTCCTTACGATTTCTTCACAATAGAATGAACAAAAGTTGAATAGTGATGTGTTTTACTTTTGTTATTATTGTTGTTGGGTTTATCCTTTTAGTATTGAATTCGAATCAAATTCAAAATCTGTCGCACGAATATCACAGCTTTCTTATAGCATTCTATTATAAGACTTAAGTTGAATTTTATTCGCTGATTGATGATTTGTTTTAATTATTTATACATTTACTTTGTACTGAAGGCGTATTATATCTTTATCTTATTAATGGGTTCTTATTATCTTCTTTCCAACATTAACTCGCGATATTATTCCTAAGCGCACAAATGGAGATTTTATGTATTTTCAGTTATTGTTGTTATGAAAATAGCAGCGATAACCGTTCTCTCGCTCGTTCACACACACTTGTCTAGGACTAGCCAACATTCTTATGACACTTAAAAATATTTTGAACTCGCTATCAGCGCTAGAAATCAGATTTCTAATTAATTCCCTGAGACAATTTTCATTTCTTCACTAAATAATGTCCATTGGTGTTAAACACACCACGCAAGTCTCATTGCCCCGGCACACTCCTCGAACACTTAACTACCCGCATCGGCACCATAATAGCGGACGTGTCCGTTACTATTTTTCTCTTCCGCCTAGTGTGTACCGTACGTACGTAACGGTTGAGGTATTCTAATGTCGGACCATACGAAGAACAGGAACATTATTTTTCACGGCGAGACTCAACACACTCATTAAAAATTATTAGCCAAAGCCTTTTAATGATAAATGTGAATAACTTTCGAAACAAACTAGAACGGAAAGTCTTCTCAACCGCAGTCCAACAAAACGCGACAATAGAATCCAAAATCCCGCGGACACCACGCTCAAAAGCAGTCTCTTTGTTTCGTACCGCCCTGCCTGCTGGTGCACTTTCGACCCCCTTTTTCTCGCGAAAAATCTTCTTTTTCTCCTCCCCGTTAACCTTGCGATGCTATACTCAGATAAACGCCGACACACACTCAAATCCGCTCACAAACGTATTCATTTTCATTTGTTTGCTTGCTTGTTTGTGTATTAGTTTATATTTACTTTTATGATACTTTGGTTGAGAGATGTACGGAAATTCTTTAAATGTGTTGCTAAACGTTTTCCGTTATTTTATTTGGGTCTTTTGAGTGCTATCAATTCATGGTAATTTGCATTCAGTGCTTCTCCGAACGATAGCTATTTTGTTGGGATATATTTGCTATAAACCAACAAGCTCATTTCTCCCTCGGTTACTACAATTGTCACGTTTAATATTCGACGATATATAATGCATGTATTGATGCAATCAGCTTTGATTCTTCTATAAAATAGCTTTCAAAAATATAATCGGTTATTTCATATTTAATTCATATAATGTTGTTCCACAGCGACGATTCTTGTAACTGAATAATATGAAAATTCACCTGATTTTTGGCCGCTAAATTGTTTCCAACTTAAATTAGTGGTGTGAGGGATGGATACTAAATTATTCCAAAATGAATTATGATGTGTTGTGCCTTTTACTGGATTTAGTTTTTTCAGTTTTGTTACACGGTATATTAAATTAAGGCGACTTATTCAATGTAAAATTTAATTTGAGAAATTAGTTATCCTACGAAAGCATTTTGGAGCAATACTTTTTTTTTGTATCACACGTACAATGGCTTAGTAGGTTATTAAATGTTTAAATGAAGCAAGCAAACGCAGAGAAATCATTAAGGCAATTATATTAAATTCTAGTCTGAGCTGTAAAATATACTTCATCGACTCCTCTTAACACAAGCAGCTATTTATAAATTATGTGTGGGTTTAATCGTACTTTGCTCGTCATTAAAGCAAATTAAGATGAGCATTCTTATATCTAAGCTTTGTAGTGATCATTGTTTTTGATGGCACAACATAACACCAACGCAAATATCAATTCAAATAATTCGAGAAAAATTATCGCAATCACAATTCCGAGCAGGATAGTCCAATTCTCGTGTATTGTTTTCAACAATTCGTCCATACAACCCTGTAATTGATTAGAACGCATTTGTTTTTAGATAAGAGCTAATTAATTGTATGTTTTGATTGGAATCACTCGTTTAATATCAAACGCGATTACTACAATTATATTGAATTTAAAATATCAACGTTTTGCATCAATACTTCCTCTAAAACATGATATTTAAATTTTTCAATAACAAACTAAATTCTAATTCAAAATCAGATCAGATCATTCCAAGGGCAGAACGCAGATCAGCAAATCTCAGACGTGGCAGTGGCTTTTTCAGGATATCAGCGAGTTGTTGATCACTTGAACATGTTGAATATTCAACATTCCATCGTGCAATTCCTTTCGCATGAAATGTTACCTCACTTCAATGTGTTTGGTCCTCTTGTGGAACTCGTGATTCTTCGCTAACTTGATTGCGCTTTGATTGTCCACAAAAGAATTGGAATGTTGTCTAAGGGAGAGACTTCTGCGAACAGTCGAGACAACCACACAGATTCCCTGGCAGCTTCACTAGCAGCGACATAATCAGCCTTAGTTGTGGATAGAGACACACACTCTTGTCGTATGTTAGCCCAGGATATCGGTCCTCCTCTGTGCATGAAATCGATTCCACTAACAGACCGACGAGTATCCAATCGACCAGCATAGTCTGCATCACTGAAGGCCTTCAAGACACTTCCTTTGGAACCAGCCTCGTACCTGATGCCAACTGACGTAGACCTTTTGACGTATCTCAGGATTTTCTTGACCACCAACCAGTGGACATTTTCCGAATTTTCCAAGAACTCCGACACATAATTGACTGCAAACGCGATGTCAGGACGAGTAGCAACAGCTAAGCACATCAAACATCCTACAACTTCACGGTAAGGAGCAGATATTCTCAAACCAGTTTTATCTTCCAACTGCACGTACTTGTCAATGGGCGTTGAAACAGCATTGGCTTCCACCATGTTGAGCTTCTGAAGAAGATTTTTCGCGTACACCTCCTGACTCAAACGGATTGAACCATCTTCTTCACGTTCAATGATCATATTCAGGAAACAGCCAAGCGGTTCACGTGAGATCTTGAACTCCATCTCCAGCTTTTTCAGGAACTCTTGGATCATACTCTTCTGTGCTGCAGCAACCAGGCCATCATCAACATAAAGGACAATGACGAGACCAAACTTGATCAGAATCTCCTTGAACCGGTTGTTCCAGCTCCTCGGAAATCACTTCAGCCCGCAGAGACTTCTAATCAGCTTGCACGCATGACCAGAACCATCTTCAAAACCTTCATGTTGATCCATGTATATTTCTTCATTCAAAACACTGTTTAGAAATGCCGTCTTCACATCAAATTGGACCAACTCCAGACTTTCCTTGGCAGTACCACTAAGAATCGCCCTGATAGTATCAAATCGAGCTACGGGACTGAAAGTTTCATGATAATCAACACCTTCTTGTTGACTATAACCCTTTGCAACAAGCATAGCTTTGCAGCGACAAGCCTTCCCTTCTGCATCTCGTTTGATACGATAGGCCCAGTGATTAGCAATTGTCTTCCTTCCTGGAGGTAACACCGCTAATACCCAGGTTGAATTTTCCTTCACATTTCTTCTTTCATTGCAGCCTTGCAGTGTTCATGATTACCCCACTTCATGGCTTCTTTGTAGTCTCGAGGTTCTTCTAACTCTGCAAGAAACAGTTTACTTAATTTTACAGGTTTTTGAAGTTTACTTCAATCTCAAAGACGTCGTTGAATGGTATCTTTTGCAGCCTTAGGAGTTTCTTCAATTTGCGGCTC
Organism: Odontomyia ornata; assembly: GCA_963969285.1. Lineage (NCBI taxonomy): Eukaryota > Metazoa > Arthropoda > Insecta > Diptera > Stratiomyidae > Odontomyia > Odontomyia ornata. Next base: position 456,976,309 of record OZ017738.1, on the reverse strand, counting down.
AGCAAGAATGACTGGCAACACAGGATCCGGGACCTTAGGCTCGTGCGGAGCTTCAGGTGAGTTCTGGACTCTGGGAAAACCGCGGAGCTCGACAGGATCTTCAAGTTCTGCAACAGGAAACAAAGCTTTACTTTAGAGGAATGGTCTGGACCAAAAACTACCTCACGACTTCTGATCACCTGCTTTGTATCCTTCTTCCACGCACAAAAACCATCGATGTCTTCCGAGTTCCCAACAAAAACTGCTTCGACGCCTTTAGCATCCCACTTCTTCCGACATTCTTTAGGCACCATCGTCCAGCATATGGTTCCAAAAATATGAAACCTGTTCAAATGAACACTCTTCTCAACGAACAACTCGTACGGAGTTTTGCCCTCTACAGAGCTTGGACCAGTTCGGTTGAGAATTTAAACGACAGCGTTGACAGCTTCAGCCCACAGACACTTTGGCAGATCCTTGCTAACAAGCATGGTTAGCGCCAGCTCACCAATTGTCCGGTTTGATCGTTCAGCACAACCGTTCTCCTGAGGCGTATCAGGATTCGTAATCACCATCTCGTACCTTCGGAATCCATGAGTTCCTGCATCTCCTTATTGTCAAATTCCTTTGCTCCGTCGCACTGGGATACCTTTACCGGTCGACTTCGTTGAGTCTTCACCAGCTGCAACATTTCTTCTGGTCTTGTCAAACACCTCAGATTTTTCCTGGCACCAGCAATAGACTCCTGTCTAAGTGAAACACCGACATCAGCATGGATCACTTCTCCTGGCACAGATAAACGCTGTTTATCGTGACCTGAACGGTTCTCGATGTTGTTTACCTTCTACACATCATCCACAGAATTCGTCGTCCTGTTGTACTTCGATTCCGGGATTCTTGAGTATCTTCACAATATGTCTTTTATTCTGATGGCCTAAGCGCTCATGCCAGACTTGAAGAGAGTCCTTGACTGCCAGATTAGCCTCATTCACACAGCAAGTGTCCGGTTCCTTGATCTTGAGCATCATCTTGAATACCTGACCAGATCGCACACCTTGAGCCTTGACAACACCATCAAGCAGGAATTCACAGCTATCCTTGAATGAGCTGAAAGTCATACCTTTGTCCAGTACACGCGTAACCGAGAATAAATTTTTCTAACTTCCGGAACATGCAGCACGTTTTTTATGTGACAAGAAGTCCAACGGCCATTCACAAGCGCCTCAAAGTCAATATTAACTCTTCCAAAAGCACTCATCCCAGAATTGTTTCCGAAACGAATATCTGCTGGAATAGAGAGAGCCTCAAAGAATGAATAATACTCTTTCTTGAAGGTCATGTGGTCTGTCGCACCAGAATCGATGATCCAAGCTTCGTTCTTGCCTTCCGCACTGAACACTTCGCTAACGAACGCTAACGAACCCTTACTTTCCGACGTCTCATCACTCTTCTTCTTCCTGTTTGGACAATCTCTTTTAAAATGATCAGTTCCGTGACAACCGTAGCACTTGAAAGCCGACTTCTTCCCCTTCTGGTTGGACTTGAAATCATCTTTGGCCTGCTAACCAGTTGCACCTTGTTGACTTCCACTGGCACCTTTGGACAGGATTTTCAACTTGGTTGCCATCAGATTGTTCTCCTTTTCTTGTCGAAGTTTCCGCCTATGCTCATCAGATGTCAACACGTTAATCAGGTTATCGAGGGTCTGCTGATTATCCGACCAGGCCCATCAAGCTTGCCTGAAACTTTCAAAACTGTCAGGCAACGTTTCCAGCACCTTGACCATCAAAGCTGACTCATCGGGCTTAACTTTCAGCTGCTGCATGCGTAGAATCAAACTTTTTTTTTTTTGTGGTAGGGAGGTGAAGGCCTTTACGCCCGCCGAGTCTGGCAGTGTGGGACTCCCATGGAGGATACCCTTGGACTACCCACTAAACACCTCCCCTGTCAATCTGAGAACCTAGCCTGGAACCGTTTGACACATTACTTCGGGCCAGGTCTAGTTTTGTTACGCCGTGGGGCGCCTTCAAGCTGGGGAGTCCCTTTCCTAGCGGGAGGGGAGAGGGGAAGAGGAAATGCCAGAAGAGCGATCCCCCAGCCCCAGCACCTCCGGCTGCTGCGAGTCCCTTTTATCTTTTAGGACTGCCCGAGCATAATGTGCCACCTGGTTCCATTTGTCAACCGATTCGAGCATCACCGCAACTATATTATCCGGGGTGAGCTCTCCCGTCTCCCTGTAGAGTTCCCTTCGCAGCCTGGCCCATTTGGTACACGCAAAAAATGTGTGACAGGCATTGTCCTCTTCTCCTGGGCAAAACTGACAATCGGGAGACCGTGACTTACCGATCTTGTGCAGGTAAGACTGAAAACACCCGTGCCCGCTCAAAAGCTGGGTCAGATAGAAGTCAGTCTCACCATGCCTTCGATTTAGCCACGGTCTCACATCCGGGATGAGGCGCGCAGTCCACCTTCCCTTCGTGCAATTCCTCCAAGACTGCTGCCAATCGTTGAGCGAGCGTTGTCTGTCCTCGCGGACAACCATCTCCCTCGCATCCTCGTTTCGGCGCAGGTAAATAGCGCGGCGCTCTCTAGCAAGGAGGGCGACAGGTATCAGGCCTGCAATCACTCTCACCGCAACCCCAGCGGCGGAAAGTAGGGGTGTTACCAGTATTTAGGACAAAAAGCGCTGTTCTGGCCGCCATGTCCAAGATTTGCTTTCCCCTTGGGTCGGATTGTGGCATACCCCATTCAATAGCTCTAGCGTTGAAGTCTCCCCCGACCAGCATGTGGCCCTCTGTGTTCGAGGCAGCGTCCTCCAGGGCATCGAGTTTGGTTCGAAAAGATCGCATTGCCTCGTTAGGCGTCAGATAAACACTGAAATATGTTATCCCTGAACACCGCACCCAGACAAAACCATCCCCGCGTCCATGGCCCTGCACCTGAAGGCGGGCGCTGTCTCGAACCCAGATGGCCGAGGTACCAGATTTGTCAGGGTACCACGCTTGCGAGTCCTTGTTATGATGTTGCTCGCTCAGCAACAGGAGATCAGCTTTCTTATCCCTCGCAAACTGCTCAAGTAGGTCCTGGGCGTTTGTGCTTCGGTGCAAATTGACCTGCAGGATACGGATCATTTGAGTATCGATTTGGCTTTAGTTAGGGCCTCCTTGAAAACCCAGCATCTCCCTGTCCCCGGCTCATGTTTGAGGTCGCCGGGTGCTAGCTTAGCATCCTTGCAAAGAATGCATTTTGCCTCGTTCGTGCACTCCTTCCTTTTGTGCCCCGTTTCACCACATTTGTAGAACAGAGATCTCCTGTCGGGTCCCCTACAGCCATACGCGGTGTGTCCGTATTCGAAGCATCTGAAGCAGCGGATAGAGATCGCTCTTCTCCGTATCCTGCAGATCACCCAACCTATCTTAATTTTGCCCTTCGCCAGGATTTGCTGGGCGTCTTTATCAGCTAGTTCGACAATAGCCATGCGTTGCCCCCTTGTGTTTTCACGTGTCAATCTTGCTTTGACTTCACTTAAGCTGGGGAACTCCCTCCTGATGGCATCCTCTACTTCAGCTTTGTCCGTGACGCAGTCGAGGTCCCTGATTTCCAGGGTGGCCATTGGTTCGAGCGAGGCAACCGTTGCCGCATCTCCAAGAACCTTTTGAACCGCGGCACGGAATGCATCTTTGTTTGTGGCCTCTGGCCCGAATCCCACCAGCAAGCCACCGGTCCGGGTTGGTCGAACTGCTTTGATGGCAGTTTTGGTGTCGTCTGGCTTGACCGCTCCTTTAATTTCACGGAGGACATCTGCGTGGGTTCGGCCCTTAGTGGGTTTAATAAGCAGTGCCTCTCGCAAGGGTTTGCGCCATGGTTTGCTTTTTGTTTTCTGCGGTATATCGGGGGGTTCTTTGTTCTTTTCGTGGTTGAGCTCTTTGTCTGGTTTTTCTAGGAGTAGCTTTTTGGTCGCTTTTTTCCCTGCCTTGTTTCGCACCACATGAAACTCCTCGCCTGGAGTGTCAACTTTGTTTATGGTCTCGTCCTTCCTCCTTTTCTCACGGTCGCCTTCAATTGGGCTACCAGCCATTCTTTTGCTGCTGCTAGCCCACTGATGCCTCGAGGGAGAGCGTGTCTTTTTGGTGCTTTTCGGTTGCAAGCCACCTCCGCCTGTAGTGCGTTATGCGGCCAAAAAGCTCCTCCAGTTCAAGAATGCCATTCTTGACACTCTTGCCTATATTTTTCTGCATTTCGCAGGCAGCCCTCAGTTGTTTGACGATAGTCCCCGCTTTCCGAGTAAGCCACTCCTCTTCGGCGCGGTCAAGGGCGATTGTGTTATTTGGCGCCACCTCTTGGGAGAGGCCCCCGTTTCCTAGCCCTTTTGCTTCTATCGCTTGGGTCGCGTTTGAAGTGGCGTCGACCAACGGCAAAACTTCTCCCTCCCCCAGTCTTACACTGGCCTCTGTTGGTGTCGCAGCTTGATCCGGATTGTGTACGTCTTTCACTGGACGCTCCGGGGTGCGCAAAGTCCTTCTACTGTGCCCAAAGGCCGCAATGATGCCAGGTTGCACAACGCACTCTGCCTTCTTTCGTTCGTTAGTCCGTCTGTGGTCTGTCTCCGATGATTTAACCTGTGATGTTGACTTTGACAGTGTTTGTGGGGTTTGCTGCCTCCCCCCGCAATCGGTGACTTGTTTTATCGGTGTTCTTGCCAACAGCGGTTTTTGCCTGAAAGGGTTCTCCGTGCTAGCGTCCTGTTTGCTTGTAGTTATATCTGTTACAGAAGCCAAGTTCACCACTTCTATAACATTGTAGTCGCTGGATGACGACGGCCGGGAGCCTGCTCGCTCACTACCCTCTGCCGCCAGTACTGGGGATCCGACTCCCTGCACCGTAATTTGTTTCCCCTTGTGGACCTGCATAATTTGGTTTTCTGTCTGGGTTTCCGTTCCCATAGCATTTTACCTACTGCCAGGATATATGGATAATTGATGACGCCATATATTTCGTCGTCACAGTGAAGATCATTGACACTAAGGATTTGTCCTGAGACTCTCCCTTCACTGCCGACCATTGCCCGCGGCTGCTTATTGGTTATTCGCAGCGAACCTTTCGAGAAAGTTCTTCCCCTATCCGCAACCCTGGGGACGCGTTTAGTTCCCCGGTCTGAGGGCACTATCGATAAATCTATAACCAAATCAAACCTTTAAATTTAGCAATATGACTTATCATATCATCCGCTAAGTTCATGTCAAAACTGACAAACTTAGTCTGAACTGAATGAACGGCTTGCCTTGTTTGTTGTTCATAAATACCATGGAATTTGTTCCACATCTGATAAGCAGTCTCACAAGCGAGGATCAAAGTCATGACACTCGAATCAATTGTCTTGATGATGATTTGACAAGCGGCGCGATCTGCCTTTTTCCAAATTTTCATTGCCGGATTGTGAGCATCAATCGCAGCCACATGAGCATTAGCCGTCAGCACCGGTTGAACCAACTCTCCAATACTCACTTCGTATGCTCCTTCAGTTGCTTGCATTAAATTGCACACCATGAACTTCCAAATATTCCAGTTTTTCAAACCTTTTAACTTCTCAATACCTTGAAGTTCCATGATTGTCAGTCAACAAAATTCCAGCAACTATCACCTTCAAGTTTCGAGAAAATCTCTTCGAAAAACACTATTTATTTTGCTCAATCTTCTTGAAAAAACGTTAGTTCACTCAAATCGAACTACGCTCTGCTACCATGTTATTGTTTTATAGACAATAATATGATTTCAATTAGCCAACGTTTTAACACAAAGTTTTTTGACAGACAGATTGACAGAAGTGAATAGAGTGACAAATAACAGTTGTAGCATTAGGTTAAAGGAACATAATTTTGAATTCAAAATATCAACGTTTTACATCAATAGAAAATATTGAATCATCATTGGAAGGACCAAGAACATAATCTAATGATTGGCAACTGAAATATTGATGTCATCATAATAGCATAGGATTCTTGAAACAGGTAGCTAACAGGAACGGCCCGATGCGAATGGAATACTGATTTTTCTTGTCATCATTTCTCGCTGTCGATAAGGAAAAAAATCTTCATATTATCATATAATTTTTTGCATTCGCTGTCAAATTCGGCAGTGAGAACCCGTAAACAAACTTGTTTTTTAAGTTAAAACCAGTAAAAATTTGTGGTTTGTGCGTTGTTCATTAACAAGATAATGAGAGACAATCTATCGGTTAGATTGCAAGTGAGAAAACTTTATATTTCAACGGAAAAGTAGGAAAGTGCAAAGAAGTTTATGAAATCATGTGCATTGTGAAAACATGCAATAATAGAACACACATTCAGCCCAGTGAAGTATCATTTCATAGGTTAGTATAACATAAAACGTAGAAAAGAAAGTACAATATTTAGAAGTTGTTTACCGAATGACTCTTTTGTTAATCCGGGATAGTTGAATTTTCTTTGATTTTGGTATCAACGGCACCTGAACCGTGATACTGCGATGATAAAAGTTTTAATTCAATTCACTTGGATAACTACATCACTTGTAACCATGCTATACCTTTGAGTAAATAATAAACAACAATGGCACTTGTAACCGTGATGTTCGCTATGATGATAACATATGTTATCAGACTAACAAATTCATTGCAATTTTAATTGTTTATATACATTTTACCTACTTACTAGCATAACAAACCAAACAAAGTTCTCACTTTGTCAGCAAAATACACATTCACCTTGACTTCCTGGCAGTCTTGGTGTTGCATAGCCAGAATGCAATGCGAGAAGAGATGTGCACGAGTGCAAGTAATAGTAAATATGAACTTGACTTAGAATTATCATCTGGTTGCTTGTGGGAAAATTTTCATTTAAAGAAATCTAATATTCTTAGTTTCTCATGTGAATTTAAATATGCAATTCAAAGAGAGTCTTTGGATGATGAATGATGATGATGACGCTGATAGCTAAGATGATGATGAACATACTCCCCCCGTTGAACGTCGTTCAAGATCATGGTTGTATGTCGATTGAAAAATCGTGTATGCGCGGGATGCTGGAATAGGCTTTTGCTTACATAGTTGTTTCGACACCTCCAGAATACTGCACTCATAAATGAAAGTCGATGCCCTTCTCACTGCTGTAATGAATCATTCAACGCCGCGGCGACCACTACCAATACACCTCGCTGCCGTGTGGCTTGCCATCTCATGTTGGTTGTGACGGCTTCACATCTCACGTCAGTTTTGTCGTGAGATGTCAAAGTGAACTGACAGCCACATGGTAGCAGAGTGTGGGAGTAGTGAGTGACATTCAACAATTGCACGCTATGAGACTACAAGTCGCGCTCGTGTTAATCAAGTAGAATCTTCTGAAATTGATTCCTATTCGTTTTTGGAAATATTTCGCAGTCGGGAAGTGCAGCAAAGTTACATTTCTTCAGTGTTTACTACGATTATCGCTATATTAACTTGCATTCCGTTGGTATTTCGTCTTAAGTCTGAACTAATTCTATGTAACGGACCGGGAACGTGTGTACCTATTTGCATTGTGGCGTATTTACTGAGCACGCTAAGGATCATACCATCATCCAAAATTGTATTTGTGGAGAGTTTTTGCCGTGTTAAATGCTTGTCGTTGAGCGGAAAAATCCTGAAGCATTTCACGAATTTATTTGTCGTCCAATGGCCCAATCTAATTGACAAAACAGGAAAAATCAAGGAAACCACATATTTTATTGTCATGTAATGATAAAATAAGTCAAAAGTTTGGTTGCTAAAAAAGCAGAACAAGTTGTCCCGTTGATGGAACACCCCAATGAATCATTTTTAGCTGAGCTCGAAGACTCTTGATGATGCTTGTTGCTTCGCTTAATCAGACTGTGGTCCTTAGCTGTTTATCGTGTCTAGGAGGTGGTTTTTTATAAAACGTTAGCCGATAGTAGAGCTCACTTGGGGAATAATCCAAATACACCAGTCAACGGAGCTACAATAGGGAGCCGATAGTGCTTCGCTATTGGGGGTCGCGCATCGAGCACTTTCATCACGTGGCACTTTGCCTACTGTTTTTGTATCGTGAGCTTTCTTATCACAAGTGTCGCCCCATTTGTACCGGGGATTTTGAGGATTTCAAGCGCGATTGAATGCATCAGGTAGTTCAATTAATCCGATTTATTTAACTTATTTGAATGGGACAGCATATTGTTTTAACGCTGATGACTATATGAAAATTCGTTCGGAACATCAGATTGTTGGTAGCTTGATCGGCACATGCCATTCCCGCGGCCGGACACCTGATAGTTTTGGACTTCCTGCCGAGTTCAATTGCTATGAAACAAGATTACTTATCGAAAAAGGCTTTGCTATCATTTTGTCTAAAGAATTACTTTTTCAGGCACCAACAAAAAAAGAAAAAGAATCTTACAAAAATCTAGCTAGCAAACGAATAGAAGAGTAAATAACTTATCTTAAAGCTGGAAAACTAGCTGATACTTTGAAAAATATTGATAAAATAAATTCTGGCAAGCGAGAAAAACTGCTACGGTTTGGGGTCGACGCAAAAGACATAAATAAAGGTGCCGATGAGGTCCTAGCTGAAGTATCTGAAAATTTCAAATTCGATAAACAAAATGCGTTGATCGATATTCCTTACCAACATCCTTTTCCACATGAAGGCTCCGTTGTAAAGCTTCCAAACCACAATGAAAATTTATTGAAATGTAGCGTATTTCTCGATTTATGGGAGAAGGGAATGTACGTTACATCAGATGAAGCATTTGGCGCAGATTTTATAGCTTACCCTGGTGATCCGTTAATATTCCATGCTTCACATATAGTGATTATATTAAACGACCCGATGAAAATCTCCCCAACAGATTCGATATCGAAAGGAAGATTGGCGGTAATCGTCGAATTATTTATTTTCTATAAGAATCAGTGTCATTAATGATAATTTTGTTTAGAAATTTTGAATGTGCTGCAAAAATTATCCTTACAACTTTAAATACTTTTTTTCTAACTTTAAATGTATTCTTACTAACTTAAATATACATGAGTTTCGAAGATAATATTTTGAACTAGCTTTAATCACTAGTACTCCGTTAGAGTACTCAAATTCTCTTGAGAAATTTAAAAAGGAAAAAAGGTTTAGCGGACCTCCACTAAAGCTGGGACCTGTCTGTCCATCTGTGTAAGTTTCCTCGGCTTGAGAAATTTTATGTAGTCTCGATAACTAACTCCACACGTCTCAGTCATTGAGGTCAGCAAATAAAATTGCGGTAGCATTTAATGCATGATAACCCCATTATATTCCTTTGAGGTTTAATATTCGGAGAACCTTGGTTGATAGGATAATTTATAGAAAACATATTTCTGAGGAAAATATGTGAAATTCGAACTGACCTTCATACATTCAACAAAGAAAACAAATAATAATGATTATCGACAGGTTATTTCTGTAAATAAATCCACTTTATAATAAAATATTGACATTTATTCCCTTTTGTAACCAGTAACTCATAAGGTTAAGCATCTCACATGACTTATAAGCAGTTTAAAATTTTAAAATAAATTTTTATAAAAGTGGATTTGCTAAAGCTTCTTTTAACATCTTAGAAACGAAGACATTTTAACATAATACCACAAACAACTAATAATAATGTTCATAGAATAATTTCCCCGTTTTAAGTAAACAAATTATTTTAATATAAAAATTTCATATTCTACTAACTAGTCTTGTCTATGGATAGCATTATTTAACATTTAAATTAAATTCGATGCATAAAATTAGTGAAAAGAAAATGAATACTAAGCCACGGTCTTAAGAATAAAATATTTAAAAAATTAATAACATTGTTGCGTGTTTTTGGTTCGCGGCCAATAATTTTAATGTTCTGGGAAAGTGAAAATGCAATGTCTTTTAAAATAAATTGAAAGAGTTCATTAAATTACTTAAAAATGCACAATCACTTATTTGGTCTATTTCCCAATTTTAATTTTCACTATTAAAATCTAACTTCCACTTGTCCATAAATTTCTATCGCGATTGTCTTCTAAGATCACTTCACAGTCAACGAAAATCACTTTTCTGTTACTCGAATAATATCGCTTTCCACACACTATCGCAGTTTTTATCGCGGTCGAATGAATGATCCCCCATTCATTCAGCTCGCCTTTATAAAGGGTCTGTAGTCATTGGCGAATTAGCGGGTGGGTTCTCGTGGTTTCGAGTAAATTTGTGTTGATGTTCTTAATGGTCGTAAAAACAATTGCAACAGTAGCTCGCAGAATTATTTGTACATGTAACATTGCCCCCACCTCAGTTCTTTTCGTCTCGAAAAGATGTGTCGCCAGTTTTAGTCGATTCTCCCTGGGTATAATATGGGGCAAGACGGTCTAGATGCACGATTTTCATTTTGGCTCTCGGTTTACGGTGTTCCTGTGTGCGATATACGACGTGGTTGATTTGCTTTGTAACCCGGTATGGTCCCTCCCAATTATGTTGCAACTTTGGAGACCTAACCTTTCGCCGTTGCGGGTTATATAGCCACACCAAATCATCTTGCTGGAAGCCAGCAGAATTTGCCTTTAGATCATATCTGGTCTTCATGCGGTCAGTAGCCGATTCGAGGTGTTTTCATACTGTCCGATGTATCTGATTCAACCATGCGCCTTAGATCACTTGCGTACTCCGAAATCGTTTGGGGTTACTCAGGGGGCGTTCCGAACTTTATATCAGCTGGCAGACGAAAAGTCTTTCCAAAAATGACTTTGGTTGGGGCTTGACCCGTCGATGCATGCTCGGCAGCTCTGCACGCTATCAAAAATAGTGGGATATGTCGGTCCCAGTCTCTTTGGTTCTCGTCAACCATTTTGGCCAGATGTTTATTGAGCGTGCCGTTGAAACGTTCGACCATTCCATCGGACTGGGGATGCAGCGGTGTTGTCCTTGTTTTCCGTATTCCCAGCAGCTCGCACGTTTCGCCAAAAACTAATGACTCAAGGTTTAGGCCTTGATCCGAATGTAGTTCGCAAGGTACGCCGTACCTACTGACCCAATTTAACACTAGCTGTTCGGCTACAGTAGTTGCTTCCTGGTTGGGAATGGGGTAGACCTCGGGCCACTTGCTGAAATAATCGGCTACAACCAGCGTGTATCGATTTCCCCATTCGGATTCAGGGAAGGGTCCTGCGATGTCAACGGCAATCCTTTCAAACGGTCCACCCACGTTGTAGGTTTGCATTTGTCCTCCCAGTCGTCGCTTTGGACCTTTGACGGAAGCGCAAACTGTGCATCTACGGTGCCAGTCCTCTACGTCTTCTCGAGTATAGAGCCAGTAAAACCTTTCCCGCAATTTCGCTAAGGTCTTGTTACCGCCAAGGTGGCCTCCCGAGGATCCTTCGTGCATCTCCTTAACCACATCGTGGATTCGGCTTTTGGGAAGTCAAGTTTGCATCGTATTGGAGCTGCCATCAGCCGTTTCCTATTTCCACTTGAGTATGCCACCCTCTACCTGAAGGGAGTTCAATGGTGCCCAATAGCTTTTCAGGGTTGCGCCATGCATCAAAACGTCTTTCCACTCAGGTCGCCCAGTTGTCTCCTTCTCCTTCTTCATCGGCTAACTGGGCATTTCGAATCTCCTCCGGTGACCAACCTTCATCGAATTCGGTCGTTATCAATCGCAGATCAACGGTCGGCTGCGTTTCCTTAACCCGTTGGCAATGCTTGCAGTTAGCTGGACATGAATGACGAGATAGGGTGTCAGCATTGCCAAGAACTCTGTCCTTGTGAAGTAGTTGGGGCCTCACTAGGTCTGGTCGGATCGTCAATCGGGTTGCACCAGTATCGTTTGTTATGTTGCAATGTTCTTCATCAACTTGACCAGGAAGGCATAAGTCTGCTTCTCCACGATGTTGCCTTGACACGGTGATGGGGGTGCTGGGGATGTCAATCCTCCTAGCCTACGTTCGTCGCATGAAGTTGGCCCTTTCAGTTTGATGGGGTTCTATTCTAGGCTCCTGACACGGTCTGGATCTCTACCATTCTGGACAATAGCTCCGTTTTCTTCGCTTCTTGCAGTCTCTTTGCAGGTGCCCTTTCTCACCGCAATCCCAGCATCTAGGCGCGCCATTTACCTGCAGCTCTCACTTATTTTCCACGCGATCACACCTGCATTCGTCTGCCGCTACCTCGCGAACCCGGGCAGTGGTACAAGCTATAAGCCAATGCATCCTTGACTGTTTGCTTTTGACCAATTGCTGGTCTTCTAAGGCGCTGATGAATGCTTCTGTTGCTGCATCATCTCAATGTTCTGGGTCGTACGCTGGGTAAGCCAAAAGTGCCAGTCGCTCAATGTATTGGGCTAGCTGCCGTAAGGTTTCATCAGACTTCTGCATCCGATTCCGTAGCTGTGCCCGATAAATTTGCTTCAGATGGGCGCCTCCATAACGCCTGTCGAGCGCATTCAATGTAGCATCCGGGTCGGAGTGTAAGTCAACGGGGATAGTCTGCAAAAGCTCAGCAGCTGGGCCTCTTAGAGCAAGAATTAATGCAGTTGCTCGCTCCTGCTCATTCCACTGGATTTTGTAAATACTCCAGACCGTTTGCCCATCGAATATTGGTGCTTGCACATTTCTGGATGTGCTTTGCGTTGCGGTTACAAGCGGGGCTGGTGAAGTGGTTACTACTGCCTTCGCTGCTTCCAATTCTCTTTTCACTTTTTCCATCTCATGGTTCATTCTCTCTTCGACCTGGCTGACCTTTTCCTCGACCTGGTCAACCTTTTCCTCGACGCATTTAATTTGTATGTTCAGACTGCCGAGCTCCGCTATTATTTCGGTGGACTGTTTTTGAAAATCTGCCTTGATTTTGATCGCTTGTTGCTCCAGCTTCGCTGTTAAATCAGATGACTGTTAACTTAGCTTCGCAATTAAACTGGATGACATCAGCTTTAACATTTGCATCAGTGCATCTTCTGGTTCCTTTGATTTAGGCGTTTTTGCGTCTCCCTTAAGCTCCACCATGGTAATTTCATTTAATTTGAAATGTTAGCTTCGTGGTTATTATTTATTTTTATTATTTCGGCTTTAATTTATTTTTCCACCAGTTTCCACGTTAGATTTCACTATTGTGCATTTATCTTTTTTTTATGTTTAAACGTTTTTCACTTTCAAAATTTCTTTCTCACTTCTCGACACCACTGTCGCGTGTTTTTGGTTCGCGGCCAATAATTTTAATGTTCCGGGAAAGTGAAAACGCAATGTCTTTTAAAATAAATTGAAAGAGTTCATTGAATTACTTAAAAATGCACAATCACTTATTTGGTCTATTTCCCAATTTTAATTTTCACTATTAAAATCTAACTTCCACTTGTCCATAAATTTCTATCGCGATTGTCTTCTAAGATCACTTCACAGTCAACAAAAATCACTTTTCTATTACTCGAACAATATCGCTTTCCACACACTACCGCAGTTTTTATCGCGGTCGAATGAATGATCCCCACATTCATTCAGCTCACCTTTATATAGGGTCTGTAGTCATTCAACCCAGTTCTCGTACATTGGCGAATTAGCGGGAACTTTCGAACAGCGTGAATGAATGGAGCAGTGACACTTTCAGATGTTGTTGCTTGGTGGGTTCTCGTGGTTTCGAGTAAATTTATTTTGTTGATGTTCTTAATGGTTGTGAAAACAATTGCGACAGTAGCTCGCAGAACTATTTGTACATGTAACAATATTTAAGAAAATCATCATTGAAAATAATATGAACAATAAGTATTCTTTTTGTATTTGCACAAAAATAACATGAATTGCTAAAAAGTAACGCAGACTTTCCTTTACAGTGGTCCTTCGTTTCTTACCAGCGGGAAGTAGAGTGCATGGTAAGTATGCCGTCGCGAGGTTAGGGTTTAAAAAAATCCGCTGAGGCCGGTTTCGCGTCGCGCGCTGTATGCGGTACCTTTGTTGGTTTGCTTTTTCTTTAGCGTAGCTTTCTTCGGATTCGCGTTCACGTAGTATATTTTTCGGTACCGGGTCGGTAAAATTCGGCAACGCAAAATGGAGATTAGATTTTTATTCTTTGACTGGATTGATGAAGAAATACGGAGTAACGTAAAGAAGTTTTCTTCTCGTATGATTGTATTTTCGACGTGTTTGAAACGGGCGTTTAATGGTGGCTGAAAATTGTAAATGAGCGTGATCCATTTTGAGATCCACGATCGAAATCATCTCCGATCTAGCTGGCCGACAAGCAGCCACCGCGAAAATGGATTACGGTGCACGGATTGGTTGACCGGTTGATACCATTCGTTGGCACGACTCAGACTTAACGTCTAGAACCGATGAGAGGTCAGTTCCTTCGTTCGTTCTTAGACGGAAGAATCATTACACTGCACTGGGTGGTAATGATGTTTTGAGCTGAGTCTGAATCAAATTAATTTGAAATTTCTTGCAGCTGGTTACTCGCGCCATCAAAGTTTGTTGCATTATCGCAATAAGTTCTCCGACAGTGGCCACGCCTTTCAATGAACCTTTTGAGAGCACCTAAAAAGGCTTCAGTGGACAAACTAGAGACCAACCCCAAATGCACAGCTTTTGTCGCGAAGCAGTGAAAAACTGCAATTTACGTCTTTTGTGGCCTCTTTCCTCTGTTTGGAAGTGATAGTATATAGGGCTGCAAAAATCAACCCCGGTGTTATTAAATGACCGTCCAGGTTGTTCCCTTCGTGCTGGTAGGTTACCCATTATTTGGGTGAGTAACTTGTGATTGGCTCTAGTGCATTTTACACATTTGTGTACAATTGACCTTGCTAAGTTTTGCATTTGACGGGCAAAAATTCTTGTTTTGTAATGGCTTCAAGATCTTGGGGCCCTACGTGTGAGTGCTTCCGATGAATGTCCTCCATTATTTGTCTTGTTATATTGTCCAAGTATGGCACCGACATAGGATGTTTTGCCTCAACAGTTAAACTCACTGCATCTTACCTTCCTCCAACTCTTAAAATTTCGTGTTCGTCTAAGAATGGGGTGAGGTTGCTCAGTGAACTCGAGGTATGCACTTGATGATGCCGTTGCGAATAGCTGATTTCTGTCTTGAAGTCCTCTGATTGGATTGCCTTGACGATGATGCGTAGAGCTTGCTGCCTCTTCGACTGGGTTAGTGCAAGAGTTGGATTTGATGGCTTGGAGCTCCGCTTTTTACACCGGTTCACGAAACGTACTATATGTCCAGTTATCCATAACAACCTTCGGAACGAGTTTTTATGCTCAATCTCAAACACGAAGTTGGTTGAAGCCGTTGCTGCTAGGGATGTTATGTTTCGTTCCATATTTTTGGCTGAGTTTACGTCAACGTTACAGTCCACTGACCACTCCTTTTCGCTGTCGTGTAAGAAAATTGGACCGAAGAACCATAAATTACAGGTTTTAAAGGTGCTCGCTGCTATGGGTCACGTTAAAACATCAGCTGGATTCATTCTTGTTACTGCGTGCCGCCACTGCTCAGGATTTAAAAGCTCATGAATGGCACCAATTTGGTTGGCAATAAATCTTAGGATTGCAATTGTATCCAGGATAAAACTATTTGATAATCAATCCAATCATAAGTTGGAACATCAGTCATATTGAGAATAAGCTTGATACGATCTGCCAGTTCTGCCGCCAGCTTGGCTGCACAAAGCTCTAACCTGAGGAATGTGATTATTTTGATGTCTGCTACACGTGATTCAGCACATAATAGTCGAACAACAATAGCGTTATCCTGTCTGACGGAGCGTATGTATGCGGCAGCACGAAAAGCTTCTGTTGAGAAATCGGCAAATATAGGAAGCTGTTTTGATTTCAGTAGGCCGTGGGAGTACACGTGTCGTTGTATGACGATATCTTCTACCTATATAGCCTCTAGTTCGTCACGAAAGGTTGACCATCGTGTATGCATTTTCAAAGGCAAAGCAGCATCCCAGTCCAGCTCGAGCTTCCAAATCGCATGGAGTTGTATTTTTGCAGTCGTTACTATTGGGGCTACGAATCCTATAGGGTCAAAGATGCGAAATATATCGGAAGCGACGGTGCATTTTGTATATTTATTTAAGTTAGTCATTGCCAACTTCATTCTGAATACGTCAAATGCTGGTGACCATGTCATACCTAGCGTTTAAATGTGGTCATCACTGCTTTCATTGAAATCGAGGCTCAGTTGAATGTCTTGTGATGGAAGTTGACCACAACTTCCACTTCCTTAGGTTGAATCCAGCTTGGAAGAGTAGAGCTTTGAGTTTTGACTGAGTTTTTAAAAGTTCCGGCAAGCTGTTGCTTCCAGTCATGATGCCATCGACATAGCAATTTTGATGTGACACTGCGGATGCGTAAAAAATTTCTGACTGATTTTTTCTTGCTAGGTCCACTAAACATTTTGTTGCTAAGTACCAGGCTGGTAGAGCCCCATAAGTATTGTGTTTAATTGATACTGCTTAATGGGATCTTCAGGAGAGCATCTCCAAAAGATTAGCTGGAAGATTCTTTGTTCTGGGTTGACATTGACCTGCCGATACATTTTCTCAACATCCGCTGTTACCACGTATCAATGTTGTCTGAACCGTAGTGATATAGAAAACAGATCTTCCTGAACTGTAGGACCAGCAAGCAGGATATCATTGAGTGCAATATTGGATGTTATTTTCGCCGATGAATCAAAAACTACCCGCACTTTAGTTGTGACAATATCTGGCTTGGTAACGCAATAATGAGGAAGATAGTAATGTATGCTGGGAACTTCGGTAATTTCTTCCATGTGGCCCAGATCTAAATACTCATCCATGAACTTTGTATATTCTTATTGTAGGTTAAGGTATCGTGCTAGCTTGCATTCTAAACTGTAAAACTTTCGGAAAGCTATGTCCTTTGACTCACCCAAAGTGGATGGACCAGTAGTGAAGGGCAATAAAACTTCATATCTGCCATCTGAGTTGCGGTTTGTCCAGGGGGCGAAGTAAGCTTCACATTTCTTCTCACTTGGAGATAAGTGTTGCGCCTTTTGAGGCAAATTGTCCAAGCTCCAAAGCCGATCGATTCGTTGTGAGATTGCCAATCCTCAATGCCAACTCCGCCAGTAACGTATCGCTGCTCTTTTCGCCTATGCCTCCGCCAACAATCCAACCAAGAACAGTATTTTGCAGAATGGGAAGGTTCTCTCCCAGTTTAATTTGGCCTATTGACAAGACTTGATAGTAGAATTCTACCTCCACTAGCAGATCTACCCTGTCTGGTCTATAGAACTGGGGACAGCCAGTTTTATGTTGTCGGGAACCTTCCAATCACTCACGTTGATCTTCCTCGATGGTTGTTGGGCTATTAATGCGGGGAAGTACATATGCCTCCACACTTGTTGTAAATGTCGTGATCTGCGATTTTAGCAGAAAGTTGACTCTTGCTGTTGTATGCTGGTGCCCATTTCCAATGCCAAGTATTTTGAGATTGCTGGAATCTTTGGTCAGTTGAAGCCTTCTGCACACCCGTTCTGATAGTAAATTTACTTGGGACCCTGAGTCCAATACAGCTCTGCAGGTTGTATTGTCGCCATTATTTCCTTGGATGGTAACTAACACTGTACTAAGTATCATGTATTTCGATTGTGGTTTGATTGTACCTGTCGCCAAAAAAAAAAAAAATGCTTTGCCTTCCTGGTTTACCGATATACTTTGTTTTGTGGTGGACGATGAGGCCTCGAATTTATGCCGTTGAACTGCTTTCTTTCCTGCTGCTTCCTTTCGAGCTGAAGCAACGTGTTGTGCTTTTTGGAAAAATGTTTGCAGGTTCTCCTGGTGCAATTCTTGAGCGGATAGTCTGCTTGTAGGTAGTTTACACATCTTGAATGCTTTTGAATAAGTTTCAGTCGATTTTCCGGGGTGAATGTCAGAAAAGTTTTGCACGCAAAAAGTGGGTGTAAGACGTTGCAAGCAATACAATTGTTAGCGTTCACTACCGTTAAAGCCTTTGCGGATGTTGACCGTTTTTCGTCCTCTCCCTTGATCTTGGAGCCGAGTGCTTTCAGGGATTGGAATCTATTTTCTAAGAAACTCAAGAGCCCTTTGATGGTTTGAACTTGTCTTGAATGAGCTAATGACAGCTCATACAGCTCGTGTGTAGTTTTGGGCAACTTCTGTATAAGTATAAACAACAACAAAGGAACCCATCCTGTGGTTGCGATTCCAACGTTCTTCAACCATTTCCAACAATCACGTGTCGTATTGTGAAGTGATTTAATGTTCGTAGCTTACTCAATCGTGTGAGATGCTTGCCCAAGTAGATTCGATAATAGCGCATTTGCAATTAATCGTTGATTATCGTAGCGTTCCTTAAGAACCTGCTATGCTACAGAGTAGTTTTCATTGGATAGTGGCAAGTGTTACAATGGCGCCCAACGTGGGGCCCGAAGGGGAAACAACATCACTCTCCTTCGAGTTCTCACATTTTTAATTTTGCTGTCGGCAGATGAACCGATTCAATTTTTATTGTCGCCCTCACCATTTGATATTAACGTAGCATACTTCGGAGGGTTCCGTAAAGTAAAGCTGTCTTTACTTTACGGAACCCTCCGAAGTATGCTATGTTACCGATAAACTTTCTTTTGGTGTTGTTTGTCTTGTCTTCGGTATAATAAGGTTTACAGCATCTTCTGGAGTTCTTCGTTCGTGGTGGCTCTGCCGCCTGAACATGCCGATGAAGTTATAGAGTAGTTCGTCCCTTAATGTTACCAAAAGAAAGGTTTGCACATTTTTAGAAAGTTTGTAGTCGGACAGTTCTAATTTTGAACAAACTGATGATGCCAGGGGTTTTCAAATACACTGCTTGGAATTGCGTCAGCTTTTGCTGGGAGCTAATCTGATGACCGGCAGTGATAAAATCCGCATCATCAATTAGTCCTGACCGACACTCGATTTGTTTTTATGATTGGTTAGCGACTTTTATTAGCATACTTTCGTAGAAGAAAGGGACTTGTATTCAAGGAGAGGGGCCTAAAATTATAACAACCATCTCTCCGCTGCGGAAACAATTGTTTCTTTACTAGTCAAGTGCGAAACCCTTCAGTCTCTCCATGTCTGGGTCGGCATCGAAGAGACTGTCCTGTAATAGGGGCTGCAGTCGAGCAGCCCCGTAGTGATCAGGAGTGGCTGCTCCTGAAGAGATAAGGTAGGCACCCCGTCGAAACTGCTTAGTTTGTTGTTTTACCAGTCTAAAGTAAACTACATTCATCAAGTTTCCATCCTTTAGGCAGAGATGAGTGGTTCACTTCAGCCACTTTAACATCTTTAGGTTTGACATTCCGCTTGTAATGCAACGACCTTCTTCGATGAAAGTAACGGTTGCTTTTTGTGTAATGTTTGCGTTTGTCTCAAGCCTCCGTGTCCGCTAACTTTAACGAGGCAAAAAAATATTGAATTACTGTAGAGTCGCTTAATTGACACCTAATAGAACATTTCTGAAGACAATGAAAATTGATCGGTGCGTCTTGTAGAGTAGAGAACGCGTGATAAGTATTTTATAGTGTAACTTCGTGGCTCGACAAGAACCCGCTCCATATGATCTCGCAAATGCTAGTCGTCAAGCACGCGTACGTGGTCGTTAAGCGAAGCTAGTTAGCTGAGCTCGGTGTTGTTTATAGCTCGCTGACACTTATGCCAGACCATCGGCACCCGTGTCCTACATGGGCATTTTGAAAATCATTACAGTGTTTAATAAAATTTCCGGCTTCTCCTGATAGGTTGGATCGAAGATACCACAACTTTTTGCATGGTGAAATACCATGCTTGTGAACCACCTCCAAAAACAGGTCGTAGAACTGACGCCAATTTAAATAGTTCACGTTGAACTTCGGTATTTCTATTTTGGGTAGCTAAATTTTCATACTACCATCGGATTGCTAGGTTTTATTGGTCACTAGTAACTGCTGTGGCTGACTTGTCTGAAGATAATCAGTTAATAAAACATTGGCGTTAAAACTTGGTCCTGTTGATTCAAGAATCCCTTAAAGTCGTGGCCAAATGTTTTGGGACTATCAACAGCTTTACATATCTGATGATGTAGAGCTTCAACTTGTTGCCAGTATTCGGAAATAGCTTCTTTCTGAAGTTGATAGAAGGCCGTTGTTTGCCCAGATGTCGTATCCACCAGTTTGCATAGAATATGATCCAACTGGCAACTGATGGTGTTTGCCTTCCTCAGCAACTGGCGTATGGGATTATCTATGGCTGAATCCTTCTCTTCAATATTGGATGCCTTACTTGCTTCCGTATTCGACGACAAAGTTTTGATTTGTGCTCCAAACGGCTCCTTATATCTTGAATGATGTGATGGAAGTGTAGTAGTCACTGATGAAATAGTCGTCCTGCTGTTGAACGTCAGGATGGTTCCTGATATCAGTATCGACAGACTCAAACTGATTTCTCATGCAGAGTACTACAAATTTATACTTGACAAAAACTGCACAATAGCAACTTCAAAATGACATTAAAATGTTGACGATTGAATAAAAATTGTGATCACAGTAAGCGATCAAATCTGGAAATCTGCACAAAAAAATACACGTGTTCTGGAAAGAGCCATTTCTATGCTTCGCACATACTAAATAATGTGCCTGAAATATTTTCCGACAGTCAAAATACTAGCTTGGGTTAAGCCTTTAAACTTCAAATTATAAAACCGAAATTCACGCGATTAAGGGGAGAAAAATTGATTTAAAGTTTTGGGGTGGTAATACGTGAAAAATTGAAAATTTTTTGGCTTTCAGCGACTTAAAATACACTTAATCTGCGCAAAAGTACCACAAATTTTAACTTTTTGAAAAATTCAGACGCTAATCTATATCGAAATATTGCAAATCAGTTGGAGAATGGAGCCACAGCAATGCCATAAAGGGAAAAAGTTCCCAAAACCTGCCCCCCAAAATATTACGATCTCGCTTATCAGGCCACTTAGAAAGATGGTTTTCGTTTTGGTTTGTTTGTTTACACTCATGTATTGCTTGTAAGTAATGAAAACAATTTCCAAAAACCCTTATGGATTTTTATGTCAATATGTTTGTTTTTTCGCTGTCTTCTTATGCAAAACACTATAAATTTATATTTTGCACAAACTATAATGTTGCAGCTATGAAACAAGACCAAATTTTGATAATCGGATAAAAATTGTGGTCACAGTGACCGGTCAAATCCAGGAATCAGCCGAGGAAATGGACACGTTTTAGGAAAATTCATCTCTATGCCTTCCAGGCACCAGAAAATGTAGATATAGAGGCGAGACACAGACAAAGCCCGAGAATCCACGCCTGAATATTGAAGCAGACCAAATTGCTAGTGCAGCTATTCAAATGAGCTTCTGATCTGGTCACCAAGTACATAGACATCTTCTCAACAAGCCCAGGTGACCAAGGCCGAACGAGCATGGGGACTCACGACCTAGGTGCACAGGGAACCAAGCCGATTCGAAAAGCGTCGGGATGTCTTCCTATAGCCAAACAAGGAGAAGTCAGTGCATTGTCCATGGACCGCGCCATTAGTTCTAGTAAAGATAAAGGATGGTAGCACTTGTTTTTGTGTTGACTATAGGCAGCTGACTGACGTCAATATGTAAGATAGTTACCCGCTTCCACGCATCAACGACATCATGGACACTTTAGCCGACGCAAAATGGTTTTCAACACTCGATCTCAAGAGTGGCTACTGGCAGGTAGAAATCGACAGGAATAACCGAGAGAAGAATGCATTTTCAGTTGGGAACAGATTGTGCAATTTGTGGTGATGCCATTTGGAATTTGCGATGCTTCAGCCACCTTCAAACACCTGATGGAATACGTGCTACGAGGCCTAACCCGGAAAACCTGTTTGATGTACCTAGATGACATCATTATTATCGAGAGAACGTTCGAAGAGCATGTGCGGAACTGAGAAGAGGTGTTCTCCCGATTGCAACTGGCGAATTCGAAACTTACTCCTGACAAGTGTATCCTTTTCGCAGCTGAAGTAAAATACCTGGGACACGTGGTATCAGCAGAAGGGGTCAAAACCAGTTTTCTGGGTGTGGCAACTTACTATCGAAGATTCGTCAAAAACTTTGCCAAATAGGCTGTGTCTCCGTCAGCTAACCGAGAAAAATTGCCCGTATGTATGGAATGAACAATGTCAGCCAGCCTTTGAGACCTAGAAAGAGAAACTGTGCAAATCACCCGTGCTGGCATATCCGAAATCCGGGAAAATGTTTGTAGTCGACACTGATGCGAGCAACGGCGGGATTGGATTGGTACTCTCCCAGCAGATCGATGGCGAAGAAAAAGTCCTCTCGTATTTCTGTGGGGTTCTCTCAGAAAGTGAGAGAAAAAACTGCATGACCAGGAAGGAGCTATTGGTTTTAATAAAGGCCACCAAGCAGTTCCACAAGTAGCTATATGGCCAGAAATTTATTCTTCGAGTTGACCATGCATCGCTGAGATGGCCGCTTAACTTCCAAAGCCTTGAGGGACAAGTTGCGAGATGGATCGAAAGATTGCAAACATTTGACTTAAAAAATTGTGCATCGGGAGAGCGGAGTTCATGGAAATGCTGACGCCCAACCTCGTCGTCCATGTTCTGCTAACTGCAAGCATGGCAACGGATTAAAGAAAAGGAGCCGACCGTTGATCTGCGAGTGATAACGGCCAAATTTAATGCAGGTTGGTCATTGGAGGAGATTCAGGATGCCCAGTTAGCCGATGAAGAAATCGGACCGTTACTCGTATGGAAGGAGACAACTGGACGGCCTGAGTGGAAGGACATTTCGATGCATGGCGCCGCCCTGAAAAGTTATTGGGTACAATGGAAATCTTTTAAGGTCAAAGGCGGCGTACTCAAGTGGAAATGGGAAATGGCGCATGGCAGCTTCTATAGGACGCAAAATATACTTCCCAAAAGCCGAATCCTCGGGAGGTCCCCTTTGTGTTAACAAGACCTTAGCGAAATCGCGGGAAAGGTTTTACTGGCCCCACGCTCGAGAAGACGTAGAGGACTGGTGTCATTGATGCACGATTTGCACTTCTGCCAAAGGTCCAAAATGACGACTGAGAGGACAAATGCAAACCTATAACGTGGGGGTACCATTTGAAAGGATTGCTGTCGACATCGCAGGATCCTTTCCTGAATCCGAATGGGGAAATCCATACACGCTGGTTGTGGCCGATTATTTCAGCAAATTCTACCCCATTCCCAACCAGGAAGCAACTACTGTAGCCAAACAGCTAGTGGAGTCAGTAGGTACGGCGTACCTTGTGAGCTAAATTCGGATCAAGACCGCAACTTTGAGTCACTAGTTTTTGGCAAAATGTGCGAGCTACTGGGAATACAAAATATGAGGACAACACCGCTGCATCCTCAATCCGATGAAATGGTTGAATGTTCCAATAACACACATGGCCAAGATGGTTGACGAGAATCAAAGGGACTGGGACTGGCACATCCCATTATTTTTGATGGCGTACAGAGCTGCCAAATATACATCGACGGGCCAAGCCCCAGCCAAAATGATTTTTGGAAAGACTATTCGTCCATCGACTGATAAAAAGCTCGGAACACCTCCTGAGAAGCCCCAAACGATCTCGGAGTACGCAAGTGAGCTATGGCTACGGTTGAACTAGATACATCAAACAGTGCGAAAACACCTCGAATCGGCTGCTGACCGCATGAAGAACAGATATGATCTAAAGGCAAATTCTACTGGCTTCCAGCAAGATGACTTCGTGTGGCTATACAACCCACAATGGCAGAAGGGTAGGTCTCCGAAGATGCAGCATCATTGGGAGGGAACATACAGAGTTACAAAGCGAATCAACGACGTCGTACATCGCATACAAGAACACCATAAGCAGAGAGCCAAAATGAAAATCGTGCACCTGGACTGTCTTGCCCCTTATTACATCCAGGGAGACTTAACTACAACTGACGATACATCTTCCATGTCCATGTTACATGTCCAAACAATTTTCCAAGCTACTGTCGCAATTGTTGTCGCAACTATTAATAACATCATTATCAACCAAGAATGTACTCGAAAGCACAAGAATCGACCAAGTAGATCCATGATCAATATCTGAAAGTGACGTCACTGTGGGTATTCAAAATTGCTCGAATATTCCAGTTAGTTCTCGTCAGAACATTTGCCAATATACGAGAAATGGATTGAATGACTAGAGACCCTATTTAAAGGCGAGCTGAATGAATGGGGGGATTCATTACATCCGCGATATAGTGAACTGCGATAGTGTGGAGTGCGAAGTAAAAAGCGATATTGAAGTGATAGACAGTTGAAACAAAAGTTAATAGACAAGTTGTGAAAGAGTTAAATGAGTGATTGTGCATTTTTAGTAAATAAAATCTTTTTTAATTTAATTTAAAAGACATTGCGTTTTCACTTTCCCGAAACATTAAAATTATTGGTTGCGAACCATAACACGCGACAATATATATATATATATATATATATATATATATATATATATATATATATATATATATATATATATATATATATATATATATATATATAAATTGTAAAGATAGGTCAAATGTAAAGAATCAGAAAAGATTAATTGGTTCTACTTACAAGAAAGTAATATCGATTGAAAATCGTATCATCAGCACCAAATTTCAATCTCGAATGTAATAAATCTTCTAATGTCCGGATTTTAGTAGATGGAGATTGTAGCAGCGCCACAATATTCGCTGAATAGCTAAAAATATACTTTGTTTCTTTATTATGTACAAATAGCTTATAGAGAACTCATCACCTAGTATATAAAAACATCAATGTTATATAAGTTACAAACACAACGATACGTGCAGTCAAACTTTTGGGAGCTACCACCGATCCTTGTTGACATGCTGCAGCTAAAACCAAAATCGAAATTTCACGAATTGATGGCTTCAATACGAATTCGTCACGCATATCCTGCAAGTCATTGAGTAAAATAGAGAGAGAGCTTCTATTTGGTTATACTTAGAGAGGAGCTTACATGGGATCGGTTGAACAGATTCCATTCAACGGTCACTGCGACTACAAGCGTCAAAGCTGATACGATGAAAACAGCTATGAGACAGTACCAAACAAACTGTGAATTAAAAATATTGCAGCCGGTGAATATTTAAAACCCTAAAGATTTTCATGAAATGGAGGGGATTGGTGAAAAATATTCAATTTTTTCATGTTATTACTTTGAATCACAATCTTACATGTGCACACACCAACCATTTACCGTTGTCATGCCGTGATAACATTGGCAATAAATATCATTGAAAGGACCAAGAACATACATACAATAACAAAAAGTATGATATTGCTGATCAAACGCACTGATGATCGCGTAACCATGAGGTTGGTTATTAAAATCACTAATGAGGCTATCGGTGCTTACAACAATACAATAATAAGCGTGGGAAAGATGGGAAGGTCTAGAATGCTCAAGCCATATTGATTATCTTATATTGAGCACTACAGCATATACACATGAGGACTAGTAGACTCGTGACACTAGTATTGTCAGCGCTTGCTATGGTGAATTGAGAAAACTAGCGAACACCAAACAATGTTTTAAGCCACAGTGAGAAGTGATTAATGTAGTAAAAGTTTCTGGAGACTTAGCAAATTGTGATAAATAAAAATTTGATTTAAATTAAAAAACAGTATTTGCTTTCGTGGAAATCTTAGAATACAGGCTGTGCACATAATATCCTCAACAATACGATTGTCGAAAACAAACATGCTCACTTGACAACACTATTTACTGACAGAAGGACTTATTTATGAATGTCTACGCCTAGCATTCGTTGCGAACAAACGTATTTTTAGAAGCTCCTATCAATTTTCAAAAATTTAAAAATTTTTTTAAAACATCACTAATTTTTTAAATAAGCGAAACTTGCCATATTGTCGAATCATCCAAACAATTTACCGATTATCTGGATTTTATTTGCGAGAAAGTTTCAAGATAGTAGAAAAAGCAGAAAACTTGTTTTCGTCGGGGGCATCGAGGACCCCGATGGCTCCCCACCGCTGTAGGACCCGGACCTGGCATTCCAAGCGCAATTAAAAGGAAAATAATGCAAAAGAAAATTGAAAACGAAAATATTGAAGAAGGGAAGTGTATTGCGATATCAAGCGAAGAACTAAAAAGAATTTCTAGAGAAAACGAAAAAATTATCAGGGAAAACGAAGAAATGAAAATCCAAATTCAATCTTTTGAGGAAACGATTCGAAAATAATCAAACGTCAATGAAACTAAAACAATTAAGCCACGAAAAAAGACCGGAGAACAAAAAACCATGACGCATAAGACGAGCGAAATAAGGTAGCCACGCCAAAGGCTTAACAAGTAGAGAAACGAACAGTACAAGATGCAAAAATGACAAGAATTTATGTGCCGATTTCATACTAAGCCAGGGATGAGGTAACGACAGCGCAAATTACTATGTGTTATTTGCTGCGAACGATATGGATGTCGAAATGGATTGTGAAGAAAATATAGGAAATATTAATAATTCTAGTGATAACTTTAACGAATATTTCAAATCTAAAAACAAGGAGAAGCCAACCAATGTGTTTGCTAGTTCTCCTGCTATTTATTATAAGACTGCTGAAAAAGTTTCACGGATCCATGCCTTTGGGTAGCGTGGAGCGGATATGGTTCGGCTATTGACAGCCAAACTGAGGTAAATGATTTAGAAGTAAAGAGATTCCCTGTGGATAAACTCACAATAAAAACAACATCACAAGCTGATTTCAAGCTAGCCAAAGATACTCATAGTCAAAGTACTTTATTCAATACTAATTGTTGTAAATTTTATAAGAATATAAGGCAAATTCCAAACAATAACAATACAAAAGCTTAATGGCCGATTGGCTTTCTAACTTTATACGTATTCTGTTTAACACATTTCATCAAAATAACTATAGAAAACTCAAATTAATTCAGATTATTACATATGTGTGAAAAGGAAAAAAAACAACCTCCATCATTCCAAAATTATTTATAATTCATATACAACAGTGAACTTTGATCCTACACCTAATATGTTAAAACCTAATTCTAATAAAATTCAATCAAAATCTTTATCTTATTCTAAAACATTCTATCACAATATCCCTAACCTAAGCGTTTAACCTTATCTCTTAAACTAATATAATAAACATCACATATACCTAACCTATACCTAATTTTTAACACAAATAAACAACAATACTAAATGTAGCAATAATGAGCTGAAACTCAAAAAACTAAGCAACGAAAAACACAAAAACTGGAAATAAACACGAATAATTTAGACATTGTCATTCAGCCACCAATACCTATGTAGATTGCGCCGTCACAATTCGATCAGCTTCAACGAATCTAGCAAATGAGTATCTCCATTGGAATTGTTGATCTCGTGAACCCAAATTCGGAGAATATTTTATCTTCTTATCGGTGGCCCGTCAATATATGTGATATATGACTGGGACGTCGTCAGAATCAAAAACATATCGATTCATGTCCAAATACACGAATGCTTCTGGAGGAACGAAGCCAGTAGCGAGGCAAGTCACAATATACCCGTCTGTAGGGTGGAATGGCTGTGAAATCCAAGGGTTTTTACTCACAGTCACAGATCTTGCGATATGATTCCCAAGAAGTTTCAATATGAAGGTATCGACTCTTGTCACTTGAGCAGTTTGATAAATTCTTCTATTCGATATATAATGCTTCCAATCCGTCTCAGGCTTTCTGTACAAACCAGTACATGCACGAAGATATTTCCTTTCGAAAACTCTTAATTTTTTCATACTACTAGCACTCTGGTTGTACGAGGTCTGACATCCATATGTCAAAACTGGTTCAACCAGGGTCTTGTAACAGATAATTTTGACCTTTTGATCAATGTATCTGGAATAAAAGAGTCTTCGTAGCGCCATGACTAATTTTAAGTGCCTTACTGAGCATGATTTTAACATGTTCAGTATAATACAGATACTGATCAAGATGAACACCGAGGTATCAAACACAGAATTTATGTGGAACTCGTTCTGAACTACCCTCACCAGCCATGATGTGGAAATCTTCCCAATTACGTTTCAGATCTTGACTGACCGCCTACAGCTTTGTCCAAGACAAGAATGTTTCGCCCTTCTGTGCATTGATTTTCATCAGCTAATTGTCAGTGTACAGCTGCACATCATTGAATATTTTTTGGAGATTGCTCTGAACTATTGTAGCTTTCCGGTCTGCCGTATAGATGATCAGATCATCAGCAAACGCTACCAATGATTGCTTTGGCGAGACATTCAAATCAAACCCATTCAATAGCTTGCGAATAAAGATTTAGAAGAACAGAGGCGCAGTAACTGCCCCTGCTGTAGACCATTCAAGACCTTGAATGCGCATTTTTCTCAGATTTCCATCAGTTACGACAAACGATTTCCTACACAACATATTGCACATCATGGCGACAAGGTGTCTGGGGAACCTGTCCTGAAGGAGTTGAAAAACAGGTCCATCTAACCACACCGTATCGGAGGCTTTCTCCATATCAATGGCACACGCTCCAACAAATTCTCTGTTGTGAATTTCTAATAGATGTCTGAGGTTACTTTCGTTATTGCATGTATGGTCAAATGCCTGGCACGAAAACCAAATTGGCAATCCGGTATCAACTCATATTAATGCTCTGTTGAGTATCACTTCAAACACCTTGCTGATGTTAGGCAGCAAGCTGATCGGGCGATAGCTTTTAGGGCATAAAGATTCTTTTCCTTTCTTCAAGATCAGAAATGCCTTAGCTTTTTTCACTCATTTGCTCAACATGTTGTTGAACAATATGCAATAATTCCTAATAGCAACCTCCGGCAAATGTCGGGGAACCACATTTGGAATACCAGCAGTAGCACATGATTTCTTGTTGTTTATCCTGTGAAATATGAAACACAGTTTTTCATAGCTGGCAAAATAATCAATGATATTCAAGCTCGGTATGAGGTCAAATGTTAATGTTTCATTGAAACGAAAAATTGATTCACCATTCAGGCTTGATTTGAAGTCGGAAACTTTTGCTTCAACGACCTCTGAAAATATTTCATTCCCTCTCTCAGGGTTTGATAGATGAACCAATTTAAAATGTGTTCCAATCAGGGCAAGTTTATGCAATCCCTCAGATATAATCCTGTTTCCATTTCTATCCGGAGTCGTACTATCAATTTCAATACCAGCCCTATCGAGAAGATTTATCTCTCACTCGAGACTGTTTGCGGAATATGCTGTTCACTTTCACGAACACGCCATCTTGGACCTGTGGGCTAATACCCCTCAATTTTTCCGCCCATTGATTGCTGACCTCACTCCTGAAGTATGAATGGATTAAGTTCCGGACATTCTTCAGATGTAATTTCAACAAAGCCCACGAGGGATGGTTGTAGTCCAAAAATCGCCGATAAATACTGTTGACAAGTGTGAGAAGAAGGCATTTCAATCTTTTCAACCTTGCAATGGTTGGTGTTATATATCCTTCCATATTGTTTTTATGTTTGATCATAGGAACGATTGTTTCCAACGACAGCTTCTCAAATCTTTACAAAAAGAGATCTATTTCATCGTTTGTTAGATTCCTGTCATTAGGAACCATTGAGCAAGTGTTTTTATTTTGTGGTAGGGAGATGAATGCCGTTTATGCACAGAGTGTGGGACTCCCATGCTCGCAAGAAGACGACTAGGCTACCCACTAAATACCTCCCCTGTCAAATTGAGAACCCACCCTGGAACCATTGACACATTACTTCGGGCCAGGTCTCATTTTGTTACGCCGTGAGGTGCCTTCATGCTGGGGATCCCTTTTCTAGTTGGAGGGGAGAGAGGAAGAGGAAGTGCCAGAAAAGCCCCCCCCAGCCCCCGACTGCTGTGAGTCCCTTTCATCTTTTAAGACTGCCCGAGCATAATGTGCCACCTAGTTCCATTTGTCAACCGATTCAAGCATTACCGCGACTACATTATCCGAGGTAAGCTCTCCCATCTCCCTGTAGAGGTTCCTTCGCAGCCCGGCTCATTTTTTGCACGCAAAAATGTTTGGTAGCATTGTCCTCCTCTTCTGGGCAGAACCGACAATCGGGGGACCGTAACTTACCGATCTTGTGCAGGTAAGACTGGAAACACCCATGCCCGCTCAAAAACTGGGTCAGCCTCACCATGCCTTCGATTTAGCCACGGTCTCACATCCGGGATGAGATGCGCAGTCCACCTGCCCTTCGTGTGATTCACCCAAGACTGCTACCAATCGTTGAGCGAGCGCTGTCTCTCCTCACGGACAACCATCTCCATCGCATCCTCGTTTCGGGGCAGGTAAATAGTGCGGCGCTCTCTAGCAAGGAGAGCGACAGATATCACGCCTGCAATAACTCTCGCCGCCGAATCAGAGACTGTTGGATACAAAGATGCAATCCTCAGTGCTCGTCTTCGCTGTACCTGTGCCAAACGTTTTCGGTATACCTCCTTACTGAGAGCGTCTCCCCATACCTCTGCTCCGTACGGTAGCACTGACCCTACAGCACTCATCAGGAGGCGTCTTCTTGATGGGCTGGGTCCCCCTACGTTGGCCAGAAGTCGGCTCAGAGCCGATACTCCTGCAGCAGCCTTCTGAGCCGTTGCCCTGATTTGCTCAGAAAAACTCATCTTTGAGTCGATCAATAGCCCCAGGTATTTCACCGATGGCTTCGATTCGATTCGTATATCTCTAATACTGATCATTCTTAGTCTAAGGATTTCTTTTTTGTCAAGATGACCACTT
Organism: Odontomyia ornata; assembly: GCA_963969285.1. Lineage (NCBI taxonomy): Eukaryota > Metazoa > Arthropoda > Insecta > Diptera > Stratiomyidae > Odontomyia > Odontomyia ornata. Next base: position 456,945,505 of record OZ017738.1, on the reverse strand, counting down.
CGGTTTTCTCGAGTGTTAAACTGAGCCCGCAAGCCGCCATTCAGTCCCTTACTCAGTGCATTAGCATACCTAGCCTAAGTTGCGCCTGTTCAACGGTGCGTTCAGTGACCTGAGCCGCAACATCATCCGCGTAGCTGACCAAGCGTGACTCATCTGGCATCTCAAGTCTCAGTAGCCTGTCGTAAGACACGTTCCACAGGTCCGGACCAAGGATAGATCCCCGAGCAACACACGATGTAATCGGCTCGAGTGAGGTTATAGCTGCGCTTTTGCAGAGGACTTTCTTTACTGCGTCGCAGAATGCTTCCTTATTCTCGGCCTCTGCTCCGAATTATATGTGGCCCGACCGGGTTGGTCGTATTGCTTTAATATCAGTGTTAATGTCTTCTGGCCTTACGTTCCCCCTGATGTCCCGCAGCACCTCCCCGAAGGATCCACCATCTTGGGGTTTTACGAGCAGTGTCTGTTGCCGGGGTCTTCATCAGGGCTGCTTTCTTTTCTGTTTTGCATCAGGTCTTTTTTCTTCTTGGGCGTCCATGCAAACTTTACATTCTGGAACTTTTTGAAGGAGTTTCTTTGTGGCTTTCTTCGCTTCTTTTGTAAGCACTGTCTAGAACCCCTGATCTGGTGCTCCATGCCCATCAAGTGCCTCTTCCGTCCTTCTTTTATCCCAATCTCCTTTGATAGGGCTGGGCGCCATTCTTTTATTAATTTTTAATAGTGAAGCTGTCTGCACGTGCCCCCTAGATTGCGCTCCCAGCTTTTTTTTAGGCTTTTGCTCTTTTTTGGCTCTTTGGCCTTTAACCGGCTCCTCTGATAGTGCCCTATGTGGTCCAGGAGTTCCTCTAGTTCAAGGAGCCCAATCCATACTGCTTTGGTGATTTTTGGGGAGTCCCATGCAGAAAGAATTCTTTTAAGAACATCTCCCGCTTTTCGGAATAGCCTTTCTTCTTCATGTCGCTGGGTGGCAATTTTACTTTGCCACCATCGTCCTTGGGAGATATTATCGGCTTCTGTTTCCGAATGCAGTACTTCCGCCACATTTTCAACGTTGGCCATGAAATCACACATCGTCGCTTTATTTGCCTGGTCGCTCGTTTCTTCTCCTACCGTAATCTCCTCGTTGACCTTAGGATGGTTCTTTACTAATTCGGGATTTACGGCCCTAGCTTCAATCGCTCCGGTAGCGATTGCAGCAGTGATCATCGAATTCTCAAGTTACTTTATATTTTCCTCCTCCGCTCGAACAACTGCCGCATCCTGCAGAATTTCCCACTTTTCCTTCATAGGACGCTCTGACCTCTGCAATATTTTTTTGCTGCACCCGAACGTCGCAGGAATCTTAGTTTGGACCAGACTGTCTATTATTCTTCGTTTTTCATCAGTCTCCACTGTTTTGTGTTAATCCTCGTTTTTGTTGCCGTACGTACCGCTCCTGATTTGCTGTTAACATCATGGCTGGCATCACTGGTTGCGTCATCGTTATTGTTATTATTGCACTCTTCTTTTGAGTTTTTTTAAATCTTTTTTAAGGGTTTTTGGTCGCCCTTAGAGGCGCTATCTCCGTTCGTATGTGTAGTCGCCTTTTTGGTCCCATGGTTACCTTTGCAGAGCGGGGAGGCCATGTGAGGGTTGGCACAAGTCCTTATGGGGACAATGCTCAGAGCCAGACCAGCGCCGTCTCAACCGAACCTACACCATCAACCCAATGATGTGAACTTCGAACATACTCCGAGGGCTGCTAAGGTTTTACCGGGGCGGAGACGGTATGATAGTTGAATTGGAGCCGTTCACACACGAGTGTCACCTTGGCGCTACCATGCAAAGCAACTAGGTCCAAACCATCATATCCGCCAGCCCAAAGCATTAATTCCAGTTCGTTGTCCAAGGCGTAGTCTAGACCCTTAGAAGGTTGTACACGAAGATAGATCTCACTACTAAAGAATCTTATCTAGCACATATGGTACTATGTAAGGAAGCAGATTTTTATAACTGGGATATCTCAACAATGATAAATAAAATTAAAAAAGCGGAAGAATGCAGAACAAATGGGAAAAAAGATACGCTGAACAAGAAATTGAAGAACTTACTTAAGGGGGGAACAAGACAAGTAAAGCCGATGGTAGAAATTTTACCAAATTTTGTTATCAACAAATCATCGAGCAATTTTACGGAAAAACAAATCGAAATATTAAATAAAGGTCTCAAATTTGCAGTTAACGAAGGGCGCCCAATAGAAGAAACGATTATTAATATTGAAGCTGGTATAAAATTCTTAAATAGTGATGATCAGGAGCAAATCAGGGCAGACGCGAGAAAAATATTAGGGAAACACATAGGAAAACCAAAAAATTACGACATCCAGACCATGAAGAACATCAAAGAGCTAAGACAACTACCAGTTTATTATTTGAAAGCAGATAAGGGAAATCAAGTTGTCATAATGGACAAAATGGACTATGATGAACAAGTGCGAAGAAAAATTGAATCGGGGGGTTATTTTAAACTCCGAATAAACCCAATTCAGGATTCAGTAAAAAGAGTAGAAAAAGTGTTGAATGAAGTGAAAACAATATTGGGAGACGTTAGCCATCTGAGAATGTCAAATCCCGCAATACCAAGAATGAAATGCCAACCCAAAGTGCACAAAGAAGGGAATCCGATGAGAGAAATAGTTGCAGATTCAAATTCACCTACGTACAAGATCGCTAAGTGGCTGGTAGCAGAATGTAGAAAACTAGCAGCAGTGAACGGTGACCACAGCATAAAAAACTCAATAGACTTGATTCAACGAGTAGAAAAAATGGCGAAAATGGATGGAGATGACGTCTTGGTGTCTTTCGATGTAGAGGCGTTATTTCCAAGTATACCGCAAAAACAAGCTTTATATCAGTTTGAACTTTGGTTGCAAAAAATCAAAGGGACGGCGGAATGGAAAAAACGGTGCAAAGCGTTTGTGAAACTGGCAGGAATATGTACGAGCGAAAATTTCTTCGTATTTCGGGGACAATATTATAAGACAACTCGGGGGCTAGCAATGGGAAACCCCATATCACCAATGCTAGCAGAAATATTTATGGCGGCAATGGAAAAGCGGATGCAAGAACAGAATATGCTTCCAAAACTGTGGATAAGGTATGTGGATGACATCGTGGCGGTGATGAGCAAGGATATCATTAACGAACAGCTGGAGTATATGAATAAGCTTCATCCTCAAATAAAGTTTACTGTCGAAATCGAGCAAGAAGGAAAATTACCGTTCTTGGATTTAATGTTAATCAGAAGCACCGACGGGATAGAATTTGCAATACACCGGAAGGCAACGACGACGCAGAGGACGATACCAAATACTTCGCACCATCCGTATCAGCATAAAATGGCGGCATACCGTAGTATGGTCCACAGGTTGTTAACGGTACCAATGAGTGCGGTGAACTTCCAAAAGGAGTTGGTTTACATCATGGATACGGCACAGAAAAACGGGTATGAAGCAGAAACAATTAAGAGAATGATCCACAAGAAAAATCGACAGCTACAAGTGAGGAAATATACAACACTGGACATCAATAAAAAGCAACGGCGAAGAGTGAGTATAGTGTTCTCGGATATGCATAGGGACCTTCAAAAAAATGTTCAGCAAATATGACATAGACGCAGTTCCAAGAAGCGGTATGCAATTGAGTAAATTGCTTAACAACGTCAAGGACAAAATTGAGGACCACGAGAAAAGCGGCATATATAGTATTTCATGCGGAGATTGCAACAAAGTATATATAGGGCAAACAAAGAGATTAGCGGTAGTACGATTTGACGAACACATGAAAGACGTAGAATTGTGGAGAAAGAACAATAAACATCAGGTAAAGTCGACCGTAGCCAGACACGTCATCGAAAGCAATCATACGATAAGCGCTGGAAGTTTGAAAGTCATAAAACAGGTAAGAAAGGTGAATGAATTGGACATTAGTGAAACTATAGAAATAAGAAATATACCTGTAATAAATAGGCTAAACAAAGATTTAGGTAATGGCTCTGATAAACTTTTAAGATTTGTAATGAGATAATTAAAAAGTAATTTAGATAAATAGTTTAGGATTAGGCTAAGAAAGGGTAGTTACACTGATGAAGTCCTAGTGTGAAGGACGAAATGTACATATGTATTTATATACAATAAATTCACGGTTTTGGAAACGAAAAAATAAATTTTTAATTCAATATACAAGTAACATTAATTCCAGTTCGTTGTCCAAGGCGTAGTCTAGATCTAGTCGGGGTCGTTACCTGTCATCCCAAGAGGGAGCTTCACGACAACCCCCATATCCTCGGATCCATGAGAGTGGCGCTCTCTAAAGAATGCTAGCCTCCAAGAGTGCTCTTGTCGGCCGCCATTCCCTCTGAGGGAATTTCCTCGGGTGCATGGGGGCGGAACTCCCCAAAGAATGCTAGTCTCCAAGAGTATTCCTGTCAGCTAGCATTCCCCCTGCGGGGATTGAACAAGAGTTGCTATCATCAGTAGGGGGACAATGCTTCTGGTACTCCCAATTAAACTTCTTTTGAAACTTTCCCCAGTCTGTTTTTTTGAAATTCAACCGATGATTTTCATGTTGGACTGGAATGAGGAAGAGATCATCCCTTTGGTGATTGATTTCCATTACGATTGTGTTATGGTCGCTATCGTAAGGAAGCACTCACAGTTTCCGTTGAGGACCATTAAAGCTGAATTCAATTCTTGCGTCAGCAATGCAAAGGTCCAAATATGAATTTGTCTTAGGGTATGTTGAGAACTCCAACCTATATAGATTGCACCTGTATTCAATTTGGTTCTCTGTTATCCATTATTTCAGGAAAACGCCTCTTGGATTATTGGTGGCGTTTAGCCATGATGTATGCTTGGCGTTCAGGTCACCAGCATGAATATAATAACCATGCAGCCTGTTCAATTCGAGTATTTCAAACAAGGAATTGAGCTTCTCGTTGAACTTGGGAACATTTTGACCAGAGCAGAGATAACGAAGAGGTTATCCCCACCTGGCAGTAATATTATGATAACAGACACTTCAAGGGATCCAAAGCTTTTGAATTCGACTTTTTCAATATTTCGGAAACAATGGGGTCTTCGAACCAATATCCCGGTGCCACCTCCACTATCACCTATCGTTTTTTACGAATTGCAAATCTTTGAATGTCATGGAGTGCCATGAATTGAGGTGGGTTTCAGGGAAACGCATGATGTTATGTTTTTGCTTAACAATGAATTCAAGGAGATGGTCACGTCGATGTAAAGTAACAATGGAGTTAACGTTGATGGAGATGAGAAGATTTATATCCATGGGAATGTGAATTTTGAAACATTTGAAACCCTTAAACGATGAAAAACAAGATTAACTTTCGTATCTTGCTTATCGATTCTCTCAGATAAAGAATTTAGTTGCTGTAAAATTTTAAGAAGCAGCTCATTATTGCCACTTACATTATTTACACTATTTATCGCATTTTCTGCTGGTCCTCTAGCGGCTTGTGGAAATGATACTCCGGGCTTAACAAAGTTGGGAGCTAAGACACTGCGGTGAAGTTGTGTTTGCTTTGGTACAAATTTAACTCTCGCATCTTGATATCGGGAGCATCCTCGATATGATGCCGGGTGACCAAAAACACCGCAGTTAACACAATATAATTTCTCTTTTGGCTCCGTGCGAGCCAATTTGCACTCACCGGGAGCATGCACCTCCTTAAATTTGACGCATTAGTAATGCATGGCGCAGTTGGCAGCCGAATGTCCAAATCGCTGACAGCGATAGCACCAGTTGATTTCTCTTTTTTGGAGGCATTCCCACCTCACCACTCGGAAATTCACGTATCTGATTTGTTGTAGAGCACTTGGACTGCTCTTGTTTGATATCTGCACTAAATAAAGTGTTTTAACAGAGACAAATTCAATTTTTGGTGCTGCTTCCTTGAGCATCTGAATAAAATCGACGGTATCTTCTCCGCAGTGCAAGCAATTCAACAAAAAGGTCTAGTTCTTCTCACTTTTCGGGGTATATGTGACGTGTGGAAGCTCCACAGAGTTTAGAGCAATTTTTGCTGATTTAAAATCAACCAGTGATTTCGTTCTGATAGTTAATTCTTCGGCATTGATTCTTTTAATCGGAAAATTTGTTAATTTATTTTCGGCTGCCAATAGCCGAACCATGTCCTACCTGCTTTGACCGTACACATTAATTGGCGGAACTTTCACTGTATTTTTGGCAACTTGTTGAGATGGACCAGCAGAACTGTGAGCTGGTTTCTTCTCCTTATTTATATTATTTAATAAAGAATAAAATTATCATTGTTAACTTGACTTACATTACCTTTAGTACTTTTTTCAACGTCCATTGTTGGAGTCCGTCTAGCGCTTCATAGTAGTTCTGGCTGTCATTAGCACCTCCAGCACTTAGTATTTTTTCTGGAATGACTTATTTGATAGCTTCATTTGCCTTAGTTTCCGTATTCATTCACCTTATCGGCTGTGCATCTTGAGTTTTCTTCCCTCTTTCGTACATATCTTCGAAGGTTTTGAGTCGGAGTCACAATTCCAGATTTTCAGCTCGAAGTCGAATCAGTTCTTGTTTGTCTTCAACTAATTCAATATTACGCTCGCCATCTGCGGAGTCCTGGTTACTCGTGTGTATTCTTTTATTGACGCTTGCCGCCAAGGCCATGTTGCTACTATCCCCGAAGCCCCCCAATGGAGGGAAGCCGTCGGGCTCTTTCATACAGCAGTCCCGAGTTAGTCTTTGGCTTATTTGCTTTTGTTGATTTATCGAAGTAAAATAATATTCGATATAATTTCGTGGGTCGATTCCTTCGATGATAAATGCTTTTTCCAATAAAAATCAAAATTTGCCTTTGACTGACTTATAAAAAATTAATTGAATTTTGTGAAAACTGACTTTTGTGAAAAATTAATTAATTTTTGAAATTAATGACAGGAGCGTTTAAAAACGCGTCTACACGCAATGAATGCTAGACGTAGAATTCATGTGAATGCACATCGCACGAGCGTTGTGCGACGAAAAAAGAGTGATGGAGAGAGTGGTAGGAAATAGAGGTATTAAAAAAAGAAAAAAAAATACCCAACAAGCTCACCTTATCAAACGGTAAAAGAAAAACATCATCAGTGTATGACAGCTTTGGTGATCGAAAAACAAACTTTGAAAGTGTTGGTGTAGGCATGGCTATATAGTCAATATATTTGACACGATCTGACGTAAAGAAAAGAGCAGTTGCTCCAATGTCTGATCGATTCTCAACGAGATCTCCAATCATTCCACTCCATCGTTTTGTTTGATTGTCCAGATAACCCCATTGACTTACAAATGTATAATTGGCGGATGCATTCAAGTACTCCATTAAGTAGCTTGTCAAAAGGTAGTTCACTTTTGTTATTGTATCTTTATGTTTATCTCTGAAAATATTCAAAAAGATAACCTCCACGTATAATCAGAGAGCGGGAGCTTTACTTGTAGTCCTGTAAATGATTTAATGTATCATTATTTGTAACAACCATAGACGCTCTAAGAATAGCTCCATGCAAATTCTTTTTTCTTTGAACTTTTGAGAAAGCAACACCAAAGTCCTTTATCATGTTATGACGGTATATAGCAAGCAGTATGAAACTCATATCGGAGTTAGAAGTCCTTCGATAAACTGAAAGGCAAATTAGTCATTTGGTAATCAGTTTCAAAGTCCTTACCTTCCTTTATTGAAAATTCCGATTTTATTTCTTCTAAGCAGTAAATAGCACTTTGTATCAGTAATGGATAGTGATCGAATGCTTTTTCAACAGTACTTTGGTTTGGGGTGATTGCCAAAAATTTAAAACTACGAATTTTGAGCAAGGATACCTGCGAAACAAAATTTATACAGACTAATAATAAAAATAAAATACGTCATAGTTATAATGCCTATTGCCATCCGATACGATTTCTTGAACGCATTAGAGTTAGGTTTGACTGAGTGAAAATTAAAAAAAAAACATTCTTTTTTCTTGAGAAGCCGTCGGGCCTTCCTCTGTTGCGTAAGTAGACGCGTTTTGACACCTTTGAATCATCTTTAGTGTCTAAAGGATGTATGGAAGGAACTGTAGGATTGGTTAAGCACGTAAGTACTAAATTAGGGCAGGTAGGGGGATATAAGATTTTTCTTTTTGAGTTGTTGGATGTCCGTTTGTTTTGGTTCGTGTCTTTTTTATTTCCGTCAGAGAGTGTGCTCTAATACTGAGGAAATTGCGTCAGAATTTGTAATAAGTAAGTTTGAAGTGTCCAAGGTATCGAAAGAAAAAAGAGACGTAGTTACTTTATAAATGATTTTGGTTTATTCTACGGAATACATGTGCATCTGAACATAGCTAAGAAGGTACTGGCATCGCCACGTACAAAATTACACTGCGCTACTAAGCATAGATGGCGTGCCCTCTGCATTACTATGGAAATTCACTCCACTTAAGTCTACAAAAATAACAACCAAATCTTCTTAATTTACAGATATATATTTCGCAGCGAAAAGATCATAGCATCACACAAAGGCGGTTAGATAGCGAGAGAAATAGAGATAACAAGGAACAAGGAACGTCAAATTAATTTTACTCTGCCGATCCTTGTGTTGTCATTCCAATGGTCGAAATTACGATTGTCACCGCTAGTCGCCATAGTACTGCCTTCTGGATGCATTTGACGTTTGACAGTTGTTTAAAGTTGAATACATATCACACATTACTCAACGATACGTTTCGATTTCGGACCAAAATACATTCGGGGTGCCAGATTTTGATGAGTTGTAGATGGTTGTATCGCTAGATCCGCAGTGTATTCAAAGTAGGCAGGTTTCAGACAATCAACGCTGATGTTCATCGGCTTTCCATTGATTTCAAGTTTAAAAACATTTGTCGATGTCCTTTCAATTGCTTTGTAGGGTCCTTCGTATGGCGGTTCCAACGGCTACCTTACACGGTCGATGCGCAGAAAAACGTGCAAGCATGATGAAAGGTCCTTATGGAAGGAAATCTTTCGTTTGTCATGGCATGATGCTGGAGTCGATCTTATCCCCTATGTGTGTTCCCGGAACTTTTGTACGGATAGTTTTGGGTCTGGCGGCATATTTTCGTTGTAAAAGAATTCTCCCGGCATTCGGAGTATTGTACCATAGACCAGCTCCGCAGATGTTGCACCAATGTCATCCTTGATACTCGAACGAAGACCGAGCAAGACGGTTGGAAGGATGTCGACCCACTCATTATTGTTGTGGCACATTATCGCCGCTTTCAGTGAACGGTGCCACCGTTCAATCATTCCATTCACTGCACGATGATATGCTGTTGTCCGGATTTTCCTGCAGCCAACTAAATGTGTCAGTGACTGAAAGATGAGTGATTCGAACTGCGATCCTTGATTTGAAGTCAAAATGCTTGGCGCTCCAAAGCGCGCTATCCAATTGCTGTAGAATGTGATTGCAATCTCATCAGCCGTGATTGTTTTGATGGGGATTTCTTCGGACCATCTCGTAAAACGATCAATGATGGCCAGTGCATATGGGAAACCTCTCGATGGTTTCAAGGGGCCAACTATGTCTATATGGATATGACTAAACCTTGCGTCGGGCATTTCGATATAGCCTTGAAGTGGTTTTGTATGCCGGCCTGTTTTGTTTCGCTGACACGCGAGACATGATCTGGCCCAATCGAGGATATCTTTGGACGTGCTGAGCCAAACGTACTTCCGGCTAATAGTTTTCTTCGTTGCCCGTCCACCAGGATGAGACAGACCCTGGGTCATATCAAATATTTTCCATCGCAGTATTTTCGGAATGTATGGCTGGATTTCCTCAGTAGATACATCACACTAGACAGTTATATTAGTGTCATCAATACGAAGTTTACGTAACTGTAATGATGTATCTGCTCAAAATGATTGACTAAGTTCACCATCCTCTTTTTGAGCTGCTGCCAAGTCCTGGCTGGTGATTGCTATCGGCATTGTGATCGAGTTGGATCGAGATAATGCATCTGCCGTAGTGTTCTCATTTCCCGCGATGTGGACTAAAATCGTTGAAAATTGACTAATGAAGTCCAATTGCCGCAGCTGTCGTGGTGAAGCTTTATCGGCCTTTTTATTGAAGGCAAACGTAAGGGGCTTATGGTCCGTTTTGATAATCAATGACTGTCCCTCTATCATACTGCAAAAGTGCTTAACGGTGCTGTATATGGCTTGCAATTCTTGGTCATCAGTGCTGTATTGGGTTTGAGTGTTGGTGAACTTTTTAGGTAAGAACCCAAGCGGTTCCCACTTGCTGTTATTTCTTTGTTCCAATACAGCTCCCATGGCAGTGTTCGACGCGTTGCATGTAAGTGCCAACTGTGCATTTTCAATGGGGTGTCGTAGCAGCGTTGCATTTGCAATTTATTCTCTGCACTGTTTAAATGCTGCCTCAGCTTCCGGATTCCATATCGATGTAGTGGTGCTTGAGTTTCGACTGCGTTCATTAGCGATTTTCGATAGAAATTGATGGCACCAAGAAGTCTTCGTAGCTCCTCAGTCGTTGACGGTTTCGTGAATTCCAGAATGCTTTGCACACGAGCAAGAAGGGAACTGATGCCATTTTCATCAATGAGATATCCAAGATATTATCACGGGTGAGGCTCCGAAGATGCATTTCGAGACGTTAATCGACAATCCGTATTCTTGAAGCTGTTCCAAACTAATTCGTAGATGCTGTTCATGTTCTTCATGCGATTTCGATCCTATCAAGATATCATCGATGTAAGCATAACAAAATCTTAATCCTCATAACGTTGAGTTGATGTAGCGTTGGAACGTTTGAGCAGCATTGCAGTGTCCAAATGGCATCACCTTAAACTCAAAAAGCCCAAATGCTGTTATGACGGCAGTTTTGGGAATATCTTTGGGCGCTACCGGGATCTGATGATAGGCACGTGTCAATTCCAAAGGGTAAATATTTTGCATCCATGCAGATTATGTGTAAAATCGTGATCGGATATTTATCCGGAATGATGACAGCATTCAGGCGGCGATAATCACCGCACAGGTGCAAATGGCCACTTTTCTTCGGGACAAGATGCAGTGGACTTGCCCATGGCCTGCTTGAAGGCTGACAAATTCCAAGTCCAACCATCAGATTGAATTCTGCCTTAGCTTCGCGCAATTTTCCGGTGGTCGTCTCGTTGCCCGCTCAGCTACTGGTGGTCCATTCGTCAATACGAGTATGTGGTGGTAGACACCGTGATTGATGGCCTTTTTAATATTGCCAGGGAGAGTCACGTCATGATATTTATTAGAAGATGGTGATATGGTTCACATGATGAAACGGCCGATAATTTACAGCTGGCATTTTTTGTAATATCTCCGATGGTTTTGAGGTTTGTTTTGCTGTCCACGATTACCTTGTTCACCATATGTAAGTATAGGTGTGTTGTTGGCAGCGTGTAATTTAAATTTCGAGGGAACAATGTGACGCTTCGTTTTTGGAAGAACTGACACATCAGCGCCGGTTTCCACTAAGAACCGCAAACCAGACTTTTTATCCACTATCATAAGTCGGCATTGGTGGAGTGGGTTGTCCTCAGCTGCCGAAATGCGGGACGACGAATTTAGTTTTCCGGCGCCGTCTCAATATTTTTCCATTGACATGGCGCTTTGCAATTTCTTGCCTGTTTTCCGAAGCGTGTGTGGAAGAAGCAAAATTTTCCTCTGGATTGTGACCGCTTATTCGACCTGCTGTGAGGTTTGAAATTTGTTCGATTTCGCGTTCGAATTTCCAATCGTTCAAGTCGGTCTAAGATTTGCGATAATTGGTTGTCTGGTTGCTACTGAACTTCAATAACACCAGGTGGATTTTATAATTCCAACATCAAATCTGCACTCTCGGCTAATTTCTCGACGTGTGGCTCGCTTGATATAGCTAATACCACCCTCATGTTTTTGGGGGTATGCTCCAACAACAGTGACTTAAGCATGGTTTCGGTTATCTGCTCTCCTCCTATATTGCAGAGTTCCTGCAGATAATGCGATGGTCTCCAGCCTCCCAGATTTTGGCCTTGGAATAAGCGCCTCAGCTTTGATTCCGTGGATTCTGCAAATGCCGTTAAAATTCGTTGCTTAACTGCTTCATACCTTTTTTCCCTCGGTGGATTCCTTGCCAGGAGAATGACGTGTGGCAGTATCTTGGGCTCAGCATACTGGATGATGTACCGAAATTTTGTCTCGTCCTGGGTGATTTGATGTGTGTGAAAAGTGGCTTCGACGTAATCAAACTAAAATTCCGGATCAGGTCTATAAAACGCAGGAAATTTCGTGATTTGCGATGCCTCAACAAATAAATTCGCGGATGACGAAGGTCTTGGCGCGATTGGCGGTGCGTTTTTGTGCGTTTTCGGCGTTTCATTGTTTGACACGTTTGCCATTTTGAAAAGAAAACGTTGGCGTCACTTCCGCACTTTCACGAAAACTAAATTTTTTATTAGGAGTCCTTTTAAAAGTCACTTTAACTTAGGGGATCACGTCAGGGTCACCTTTATGGGAATTCACTCCACTTAAGTCTACAACAAAAACAACCAAGTCTTCTTAATTTACAGGTATAAATTTCGCAGCAAAAAGATCATAACATCACACAAAGGCGGTTAGATAGCGAGAGAGACAGAGAGAGATAACAAGGAATGAGGAACGTCAAAATAATTTTACCCTACCGATCCTTGTGCTGTCATTTCGATGGACGAAATTAGGATTGTCACCGCTAGTCGCCATATTACATTTAATTTAACAAATTAATTTTGAGAAAACACAAATTGGAGTATACAACACTCCTTCCCACCGAAACTTAACAAATTGAATGTAATAATTACTTAAATGACAGAAAAAAGTGAAAAAGATGTTGATTTAATATTAAAATAAGATATTAAATTATAAAAAGAATATTAAAAAGCAAAAATTTCTTTCAAAACAAATAAGAGTCATCATAAATAATTAGTTAATTTAGAGTCACTTAAATCACAGCTCACCATCACCGCACCCCTCCGTATCTTGCAAAAGGTCCGCAAGTGTGATTAGTCCTGCTTTTCTTTTCTTGCGTTTTTGAAGTTCTTGTGGAATCTTCTTGTTCAACTTCTCTTGTCGTTGTATCGACCACCCCTTCCACTATTGTCGCATTTTCACCATCATATGTTTCTACATTACTAGGCTGTTTATATCTAGGCTCTGACTTTTGCCCTTGTTCGTGATGTTGAGTCTGGAGGGAAGGGTGAGAGGGAGTCTCGGTGATCTCTAGCAAAAACTTGTGTTCCTGGGTGAGGCAGATAGATGGTTTTGACTGAAATTATCTATTATCTTTGTCCTCGCTGCTTTCATGACTCGTAACTAGTTGATCGATGCTCCTCGTATGTGATACGCCTACCTCGTCTGCTACTATGTACAGGCGTGTTCCTAGTTTTGGGTTGCTGACTCCGTGTGACCGTTTGGGTTGATCCTTACGGTAGTCCCGGAAACGTACGGTCTCATTAACCTCATAGTTTTTATTCGAATATTTGTTGGCAGTCATCGACAAAGTGACAGTGCTAATCCACGAAATTGTTGTGGCACGCCGAACAAAAGAAGAACATGCGCAACGCTTGTGATATGCTCTTGATGTCTTATATGAATACGGCTTAAAAATAAAGAAGAGAAATTGCAAAATTTTCGCGGAAAGCGTTGAATTTTTGGTCTACAGAATAGATGCTGAAGGAGTTCATCCATTGGAAGACAAGTTTCTGGCTATTTTGGATGCCCCTGCGCCTCGCAACGAAATAGAACTGTAAGCGCTCTTAGGAATAATCAATTTGCACCACAGATTCCTGCAAGACTGAGTGCAGTTATTTAGCCCTTGTATAAACCGCTAAACAAAGATTCAGCGTGGACGTAGACTAAGGCTCACTCCAACGCATTGATCGTGATCAAGAGGAGGCTCAATACAATCCAATTTTGACTCATTCCGCTGAAAACCAACAACCACTGCTCTCCGGAGGTGCATCACCGTACGGGATATCAGCGGTTTTTGCTCATCTCACGGACGATGAGTCAGAGAGGTCAGTTGCATTCGCATCACGTGGGCTACCTCTAACTGATGGAAATCACGCCCAAATTGATAAAGAGGCCTTGTCATTCATTTTTGGAGCATCAAAATTCCGAAAATACATTTATGATCGCCCTAATGTTTTCTTTCTTACATATCATAAGCAACTCTTAGGAATTTTAAAGAAGAGAGCCATTACTCCAGAGCTCTCTCCCCACATATGCTGCGTTGGTCGCTGATACTTGGAGCATACGGTTACCAATTCATGCATAGGAAAGGCGATCGACATGGTGATGCAGATGCACTTTCACGATTACCACTGCAAGATGGCTCAAGTAATCAGTTTCTGGAGCCAATGGGCTTTCACTTATTGGAAGTCAAATTTGGACCTGTAAATTAGATGGACATCCCCACAGCGATTGACTTCGACCCTGGTCTGAGTAAGATTCGTCAAATTGTTCGAGAGGTATGGCAAGGCAGCGTATCATCGGAGTTAAAGCAATTTTGGAACGCTCGCATGGAAATCTCATTACAAAGATATTTTTTACTGCAGGGCGATTGAATTATTGTACCAAAATCTCTCGAAGCAATACACGTATCTCATCATGGTATCGTGCGAACTATAGTGGCAGCAAGGGGCTACGATTGATGGCCAGGGGTAAGCAAAGACGTTGAATTTGTGGTGAATGCTTGCTAGAGATGGCAAGAAAATCGGGATGACCCACCGTCAGCTCCTCTACTCTCATGGATATCCAGTCGCTCGTGGGAACGAGTTCATTTGGATTATGCATGGTGAGGTATTCCTAATTGCGGTCGATACTTTCTGCAGACTTATGATCGTTAAAAAGTTGCTTCGATGACCGCCGCAGAGTTCATACGTAATTCGCGAGAAATGTTTACAGACAACGGACTGCCTTCACTCATCGTGTCGGATAATGGTCACCAGTTGAGATCCACGAAATTTATTAAATTTTTCTCTTAAAAATGAAACACGAATTAAATTTTCGCCACCATTTAATCCACCATCAAACGGCGTGGCTTAAAAATCTGTGGTATGACCACCAAGAAATAACCGACAAACGAGCAAGATTAGCCAGAGTTCTGTTCGCTCTGAAAACAGCCAAAGCCCCTCTCCAGAAGGGCTTATTTTTATAAAAACTTGAAAATTTAAACGCAAATCGACTTGGTTCGTCCCAAAGAAGAAGTTAAAAAGCCTCTGAGTCGTGAGAAAATAGCCCGAAACTACGAGGTTAATGAAACCGTACGTTTGTGGGACTACTGTAATGATAAACCCAAATGGTCACGTGGTCAGGCCTGAGAACAAGGTTTACGGTAGCCTTGTAGTTGCCGCTCAGCCGAAGATTTCCATCAAGTTTTGGAACTACCACGATAGGCGTAGCCCATTTGGAATATGCAATCGCTTCCAAGCCGCCAACATCCGCCAGACGTTGAATATCTTTGATCACTCTATTTTGCAAAGCGTAAAGTACAGGACGGCTCCTTAAAAATATCAAAGAAGCAGTATGATCAAAATATAGCTTGATCGCAGGTCCTTTAAATTCTCCTTAGTCCGGGTCATTTTTTACAAGCGCTGGGTGTGTAAACTCACTTAACTCTGGAATAACCGACTTTGCAGAAATTTCGTTTATGTCTTCTACCGAAAGACCCAATGCTTTGAACTAGTTACGCCCTAGAAGCGAGTGATCTTTGCAGTTGTCTACTATTACTTAGGAGAAGGGCTGCTCTGCTGTTGAAATTCACTTTGGCAGTCCTCGTGCTATAAATGAGAAGTTCTTGTTCATCGTAACTGTCTCAATCCAGTAACCGGATTCAGCTTATAGTGAGCACCCCATAATTTAAAAAAGGTTTCTCTATGCACAACGGTAATGGCAGCGCCTGGATCCAACCCCATCTACAACTGTTTTTCATGAATGATCACTGGAATTATTATGGAAAGAGAAACTGTTACCATTTGGTTCCTGCTTGTACGTAGAGTAAGCGCAAATCGGAGAAGGGCGCCGACGCTGAACTGTCAAAATTATTCGTTGAGCCTGCATTTTCATTGTAATATGCCATAATTTGATCAGTCACCGCTTCGGACTTACACTTAACTGATCCTTTCATTTCAGATCTTGAAACATCGCCTTTGTTTCAATTAAACTTTTTTTTTGAATGTACTAACTCGTAGACGTTGCCCAAATTGGCAGACTTTGCATCAGTCCAATATAAAGGATCGGGCATTGTGGTACTTTTTGACCACCTGCGCGCCTGAAACATTGATCGATGGCGCTTTTGCCCTATAAATTTGAATTGCGGCCTTGAATTTGAGCTATGTGGCCCATTTGATCTGCAAATGCACCCTTGCTCAATAGCTCCGCTGAATTGCCAGTGCTGCACATTTCGTAAGTCTGCTTGGAACTTATTGGGGGGGTCTTCGTTAATCAGTTTGCATTCATTGGCGTGAATAACACTGAATGTGACTCAACGGAATCGAAATGGTTCTACTCACACAACAAAGCGAGGCTCGACAGCTTTTCAAGGAAAAAAAAATTGGCTTGTGGATATCAAGTCAACAAAATAATTTTCTTCCTTACCTCCAGAAGAAAGTCCCGAGAACTATTGCAATTCAAGTCAACAATAATTAAATGTTGAACTTCTTCTTCTACGTTGGGCAAACCGCTTACTTGATCTGAACTTATACGTATTTGGAATCTCCTGCCTTGCATCGAAATCGGCTGATTGAACTCACTAAAAAATTGGTACCTTGTTTCTGAAAAAATCAATAGTCTAAATTAATTTTAATATAAATTACTAATTACTCCTAAAGTAATAGAAAGAGGGTGCCACAATCGGAGAGCTGGCGAGTATGTGGAAAATATAATTCCACTTGTGGACCAAGAACAAACTAATTTGAAGTGCTGAAAACGCTGCATTTAGTATTTACTTGTCAATGAACTAGGATAACCGCTTCGGACCTGATGGGATAAGTGGCAACAACTAACGCAACACATAAAGGACTATTGTTTTGGAACTTGATATGTTAGATTCTTGAGCAGACCAGGTGTATTGGGACAACTTCTGGATGAAATGAAGAAATACAGAATCAACATCCTTACAGCGGAAGAAACCATGGTGCTATGGCGAAGACATATTTGACATACGAACGCACACCGTATTTACAAGCGGAAAATTGCAAGAAGCCACGAGTTTGGAGAGCTTTTCATTGTTGGTAACACATTTAAACAAATGATCACCAATTTTAAGCACGTTAACGAAAGAAGTTGTATAATTTTTATCAAGACCATATTTTTTAATGTCTGGCTGGTCAACTGTCGTGTATCCACAGAAGACAAGGAAGAGGCAATGAAGGACAAATTTTACAGCACCCTGGAATTTTCTGTCAATGCATTGCCACCAAACGACATTAAAATGTTTCTGAGTGAATTCAATGTGAAAATCGGCCGAGAAACGGTACATAGTAGAACAACCAGAGGGCACATCCTTCATGCTGCGCCTAGTATACTAATGTTCAAATCTACACAACTGGTAGCATATGCAGATGAAGTCCATATTATGGCGCATTCAATCTCAGATGCCAAAGGAATATTTCTGAGTCTAGAATCTGAAGCAAACTGAATCGGACTACAAGTTAATCAAACCAAAACTGAATCTATGACTCAAATCAGAAAGGACACTCGAATTCGAAACCTTGCAAGTATGGATAGAGGTGCCAAAAGGAATGAGATTGGACGCCAGGTAATTGGCGCAAATAAAGCCTTTCTACTGCGTGCTTTCCGTTCTAAAGTCCAGAGTTGTGCACAGGCAAAATAAGCTACGATCCAGTGAAAAAGGGAACAGAGTGGAGACTAGCGTGACAACCATGAGTTATATGAACTATTTGATGATCCACGCAAATCATAATAAAGAATATTGAAGGGTAGAGCACGAGATCGACATCTAGCAGGAAGACTGAGGGCTTGATGGGAAGACAGGATAGAAACAGCCGATAGATACTTGCTGGAAGTTATCTGCTGGTGAACGAGTTTGCAAAACTATGATGATTATATGAGATTAATCTTGGAGACCAAAACCTGGCTTAGGCCGTTGTGCCACGTATGATAACGCACTAGGGCCGCCCCTTAGAGCCTGTATTATTATTGGGAATGGTTTTTGCTGCTTATATCTTTAAGAGGCTGTTGACTTGCACCAGCAACGATTTCTTCTCGAATGCATTCTCCATTTTTGATTCAATATTTTATGTAAATTTATCTGTTATAGACGCCAATTTCACCAGCTTTATAACATTGCAACCATTGTACGACGACCAGTGGAAGTTTGCTCGGTCAGTGCTCTCTGCCGTTTATACTAGGTATCCATTTTGTTTGGGTTCCTTCCCATAGTGGGTATGGCACTCAAGTATTTTTGGTGAGAAATTTCACCCGTGCACCATATCTTCCCACCTTGCCACTATAGAGTCTTGCTTTTAGCTAGTTTTTCTTTGTAATTCCCTTTTTTGTGGTTGGGCAGCGAATAAAGTTTGCGCATAAAGTTGTAGTAATCGAGCAGTCACACAAGCAAACTGCTTGGAAACCTATTTCACTTCATAATGGCGCCCAACGTGAGGCCCAAAAAGCCCGGCTGTATCAACAATCGTGAGTACAAGACAGCCCATCGTCTCTAGGTGACCCTAGAAGGTGTCCAGATTTTTGGCGAGTAGGTCACTATTTAGGGATATTGCACAAATTGTGCCTCAGCAACTTAATAACTTCCGGACGTGTTTTGTCCTCGGACATCTCGGACCTGCTTTTGACTAATACTTTGGTGGTTTATCACCATTGTATGACTAGTAAGGCCAAACGATATTACAGTCCTTATGTGTACTCCGAAGTTGTTACCCAACATCACATTTGTGGCGGATTCTGATCCACACCCCAACACAAGTGGTGCCTAAGTGTCTTCCATTACATGGATTTTGATTTCACGTGATTAGCTGCTTAGCTAGTCCTTGACTATCCATGATAAGAGACGTGCTGCATGCAGGTCAGAACTCACCCTGGGCTGATAAATTGTACCTTGTGAAAACTTGCGAACGAAAGAACACTTTCGAGCCCTGATTCTTATGGTGCCTCAAGAGAGTAGTCCCTATGACTCAACAGGAAGAGCTCACCTTTAGTGTCCTTAGCTGGGAAAGGGAACACAAAAGGGAAAGTCCGAATTTTTTTTTTGTTGATATAAATATACATTTATAGATTTTTTTGATAGCTTATTTGATAGTTCGCCCTTGTCGGCCACTTTTCAATAATTCTCATTTTTTTCCATATATATCGAGTGTACAACTTAATAACCGGAATTTTTTAGCGAAATTTGATGCTTTATTGGGGAAAAATCTTACAATATATTTTATTCAGAGTATTGCTCATCGGAAGCTACAACATTTCCCAATCTTTCAGGCAATTTATGAATTTCATCCCAAAAACTTGCGCCGGCTTGGCGGCCAAAAACGAATCCATGCAATTTCGGATGCCTTGCTCTGAAGTGAAGCGTAGCCCGGTGAGGGGGTTTTGCATCGAGCGAAATAAATGAAAGTCAGATGAAGCAAGGTCCGGACTTTAAGGTGGGTGGGCCAAAACTTCCCATCCTTTTTTTCCCAAATAGTTTCTCACGGGTCTTGCAACATGCGGCCGAGCGTTGTCATGATGAAAAATTATAGCCTCGTGTCTGGTCCCATATTTCGGACGTTTTTTGATGATGGCACACTTCAAACGTATTAATTGTGTTCGTTACAGGTCTCTTGTGATTGTTTGGCCCAATTTCAACATCTCATAATATAACGGCCCCTTCTGATTCCACCAAATACACAGCATAACCTTGGCGCCATGGATATTTAGCTTCATCGTCGATTTGGCTGGTTGGCCGCGCTTCACGTATGACTTTTTGTGCTTGGGATTATCATAATGCATCCATTTTTATCCCCAGTCATGACCTGATGCAAAAATGGTTTCTTTTTATGGCGCTCAAGCAGCATTTCTGTCATACAGAAGTGCCGTTCAACGTATCTCGGCTTCAACTCATAGGGGTCCCAATTACCTTGCTTCTGAATGTATCTGGTGGCTTTCAAACGTTCCAAATACCGAAATGGGCCAGGAATACCGAAATGGGTTGCTGAGTCACTCCCAACGATTTGGTAAATTTTTTTGCACTTGACACGAATCCTCATCGAGTAGCGTCTTCAATTCTTCGTCTTCCAACTTGTTTGGCTATCCTGAGCGGTCTTTGCTTTGATGTCAAAATCGGCACTTTTGAAGCATTGAAACCATTCAAAACACTGTGTTTTTGCTAAAGCATCGTCGCCATAAACTTCTACAAGCAAACGATGACTTTCCGCAGCAGTTTTCATTGCGAAAAAATGACGCAACATAACCTCCCGCAAATGCTGTCTTTTTCTCCAATTTTCGAAGTTATTCATCGTGAAAAATAATAATGATGCACAAGATAAAATTGTTTTGTTGACTGATTTTGATAGCTGTCAAATGTACCTTCAAAATGACATATATATATAAAGTTCGAGCTTTAACGGTATTTGTTAGTACGGACATCTAGCGTCAAATTCCGGTTATTACGTTGTACACCCAATATATATATATATATATATATATATATATATATATATATATATATATATATATATATATAGGTTTTGGACAAGATCCATGCCAAATGGCAGCGTCCAGATGAGCCCTTCTATAAGTACCGAGCTGACATCTTACGGTTAAACGACCAGTTATTCGAGCCGATGATGCAAACCCAACTGTTTCGGGTATTAAAACGGAATTCGAGGCCGGCACTTCGCCATCATGTCGTGACCTCATAACAAGGAATTGCTTCTAAGAGCCGTCAGTTGTCAGGAGGGAGTCGAGGAAGACCTCCGAGAACGGCCATACCTGTTAGTGAGAACGGGTCCGCGGCGTGGAATTTTGGAAGTGGTAAAAGAGCCCAACACGAGCTTACAGTAGCCGCGGTGGGGAACCGCACAACCTGCTGGAACTGCAAGCAAACCGGACATCGGTTTATTGCATTTCGGGCAGACCGTACGGTTTTCTGCTACGGATGCAGTAAGCCTGACACCTACTTCCCAGATTGCCCAGATTGCGCCAATTCAAAAGACGGACGAGCGAATACCCTACCACCTCAGCGGTACTCCAAAGCCCCACAGTAGGTTGCCAGCCTGCTGCGAACCCTAATATTGACGATAATACACCAGCCTTGACAATTATGACTGTGGAGGTTCCTCACCGGCAGCCACAAATTTGCACACTAAAGCCCTATTATGCTCGACTGCAGAAATACCGTGTGGCTCGAGAGCAAATCTTTGCTTCTAAAGAAGTTAGCTCTCGCTCACGCAAAGTAAAATAGTCAACTCATCGTTTGCGGAATTTCTGGAAGATAGTGCACACCTGCCGTCAAACTCTAAACTTATACGAAATCTCGGAGGTTTCCGAAAATGACACCAGACCTTACGCCCCAATCAAAGTGTTGGGCGAAGTCGCTATTGCACTGATTGACACGGGTGCCAGTATCAACTGCCTTGCCTCGAGCCTCGACTCAAAGGAACTCCATCAATGATAAAGCCCTGGCGCTCTGAAATTAGCACCGCTGATGGCACTAAGCATTCTATCCAGGGTAGATCCGTGACGTTCCGAGGTCAAACTAAGGATATTACCTTCTTCATTATCATTTCTCTGACTCAGGACGTGTACCTTGGCGTCAATTTCGTTCTTCAATTTGGTTTGGCCCCAGACTTATTCATGGACTCATCCTTAAATACTAGATATGTCAACGAACTTGCGTCTTTACCCGACAGGCATGAATTAACGCCTAACTATCGACGACGTCTGGAAGCATCCATCGCTTCATTTCCATCTTACGCTATGCAAGGCCTTGCCCGTATCACTCTGGTCTCACATGTCATCGATATTGGCGATAGCAAGCCAATAAAGCAGAGACACTCTGCCATCCCTACGGCCGTGGAAAAGTTAGCGTACGCAGAGTTTGACAGGATGCTCGAGTTGGGGGGTTACAAAGGAGTCCCAAAGTGCCTGGTCCTCACCAGTATCCCTGTAGGGGAAGCCAGGTAAAGTCCGTCTTTGTCTAGATGGCCAGAAAGTAAATGCAGTGACCGTTAAGAACGCTTACCCTCTTCCGCTCATCGATGGGATATTGGGAAGACTGCCGAAAGGAAACTACATTACTAGTCTCGACCTAAAAGATGCATTCTGGCAACTCCCACTCGATGCATGGTCGAGGGATAAGACCGCTTTCACAGTGCCCGGACGACCACTATATCAGTTCGTCACAACGCCTTTTGGCCTGTGTAATGCTCCGCAAATGATAGCTAAATCTCATCTTAAACACCAAGTGTTCGTGTACCTGGATGACCTTCTACTCATCATGGAAACGTTCTGTTACAAGAAGTAACCCTGTATATCAGTTAGGCGGGACTCAACATCAACGTCCAGGAACGTAAGTTTGTGATGACCGAAATCCAATATCTAGGACATGCCATCGGACATGCCACCATCAAAACGGATCCGGACAAAGCTTGGGCGATTGATGAGTTTCCCTTACCGAAAACCGTTAAGCAGCTACAACGTTTCCTCGGAGTATGTGGTTGTTACCGAAAATTTGTTCGGAACTATGCAACAGTTTTAGTGCCTTTGTTGGATATGCTCCGGAAAGGGAAGTTCATTTTGACCGAGCTCAGTCTTAAGACATTTGAAGAGCTAAAACAAGCCTTTACATCTGCTCCAGTCTTGCATAGCCCCGACTTTCAGAAACCCTTCTCCATTCATTGTGATCAAACTCAGAAGGATTGAGACCGCAGATTGTCCGCCATCACTTGCGCTCTGCGGTCATCTTATCATTCCGTCAACGGTGTCTCACCTTACTTTGCCGCCTTCGGACAGCACATGATTTGCCATGGCAAATACAGGCTACTCTGGCAATTGAAGTGTTTGGGAGATCCCGTGGTTGCGGTGGAGCCTCACGAGCATCAGGTCTTGTTCTTCCGATTTTAAGGAGGGGGATGAGGTTTTTCGTCGCAATTTCCACCAAAACGATGCCACTGGACATTACAACGCCAAGCTAGACCACTGTTTCCTCAAAAGCTGTGTACAGAAGGTTGTAGGACCCAATCGTTATCTCCTTGCCGACCTATCGGGGAAAGAAGTCGGGGTATATCACGCAAAAGACCTGCGTTGGTAGTTACATATATACGTCTATTTTGTCCCTCCGTACGTAGTTTCACTCATGCGCCGAGTTTACCCATTTATAGCAAATCGAAAGTAATTGCGTCAGTCTATCCGTCCACTAATCGTTTTCTTTTGTCGTCTCTCTCCACGTTCCGACCCAGTAAACAATCGATTCTCCTTTTTCGCAGCCCTCGTCACCTTGTGAGCAGTCACACAAGCAAATTGCTTGAAAACATACCTATTTCACTACAAAGTGTGAGACTTCCATGCTCGCAAGCGACTAGACCCCACTATACCTCTCCTCTATCAACCCGAAGACTCAACCTGGAACCGTTTGACACCTTACTTCAGGCCAGGTCACACTTTACTACGCCATGAGCCACCTTCAAGCTGGAGGATTCCTCCTTTAGTGGAAGGGGAGGGGGAAGAGGAATCACCCAACAAGCGATCCCCTAGACCTAACGTCCCCGGCTGCTGTGCTTCACTTTTATGTTTTAGGGCTGTCCGAATATAATGTGCTACCTGGTTCCATTTATCGACTATTTCAAGCATCACTGTGACTGTACTATCCAGGGTGAGCCCTCTTGTCTTATCGAACGGGTCCCATTGTAGTCTGTCCCAATTTGTGCACGCAAAAAATGTGTAGCAGGCATTGTCTTCCTCTCCTGGGCAAAGGCGGCAATCAGGGGACTTACCAATCTTGTGCAGGTAATACTTCGTGCAGTTCACCCAATACTGCTGCCAATCATTGAGTAAGCGCTGTCTCTCCTGACAGACAACCGCCTTCCTCACGCCCTTGTTTCCACGCAAGTGAATAGCGTGACACTCTCTAGCAAGGAGGACAACAGGTATCACGCCTACAATAACTCTCACCACCGAATCAGAGGCTGTCGGATACAAAGATGCAATCCTCAGTGCTCATCTTCTCCTATGCCTTTCGTTTTCATTATTCCTTCTTACTGAGAGTGTCGCTCCATATTTCTGATCCATTCAGTAGCCGTTATGTGTCGCGAATATGAAATAAGATGTCTATTCAAGCATATCTAACTATTTATCGTTGACTCAATCAAACTTCATGTAAATTCAAATTCTTACCAAAATTCCAACACACAAAAACATTCAATTTGACTGGAACACTTAACAATTCAATAAAAGCTTTCATTGGCGCAACGTACGAGACATTTCCAAGAACTTCCCTTACAACCATAGACAACAACAACAAATTTAGCACTGCGACCATTCTCACTATCTGTTTTTACATATGTTAAGTATATTCCACCGTTCACTAGGCGAAAAGCAACTACAAGAATTCTTTTATATGCAACCCTTATAAAGCCTCCCAGGACGATTAAAATTGCTCATGCCCACACATGGGCAAATTATCGACAGTTGCATATTCTCACAATTTAAAATTCATTTTTTCAACTTAATTTTGGAGGAAATAGTTGTTAACCCTTAAAACATTCCGTAGATATGTACATTAGTTTGATTAAGTTAATGCATGATTTAAGGAAATTTCAAGGCCAATTATGTATTTGCACTCAGCAAATATGGTTCATTGATGAGCGTCGACTCATAGAAAAATTACCCTTAAGGAGCTATTTGCAGCGAAATTCGATTTAGGATAGCTCCATTCTCCTACTTGATTAGAAAATCCTTCGAGGGTTGATGCAAAAATAATAATTGTCGATTTTTCCAAGTCAAAATTTAAGCTATTCTTCAACATAATTTCCTAACGAGTACTTACGTTTGACCATCTGTTCAATGGGCTTGGAATCTGGTCAAAAACAAGCTGAAGTAGCAAGAGAGTTTTCCTGCCAGAAGGGTTTTGTGAAACAATTAGTAAATCAATATCAAAACTTGACTTCTATACAGATTCCATAAATCATTTAAATTCACCCTCATTTTGTTTCAAGTATTTTGACCCCGTTGCTTGATTGACCATGATAACACATCAATAAAGGTCTAAATCAATAACACAAATTTTTTCCCTCTTAGATGAATAGTTTTTTATTATTTTCCCAAACAGGTATTTTGGAAGATACGTTCTTCCTTCTTCAGTGGTGTATTTGTTTTTATGCTACAACAGTTTACATTCATTATAAAAGAAAAAGTAGCCGGATAGCTATCAACAGGATTTGCGCACTTTGAAGGCTTGCTCAATTACGGGAAAATCAGAAATTTGCTTGGACAACGCTTTGGGAGCTAAAAGCCACTACCCGATTGCAGTTATTGGAGTTTAGGCTTGGGAGCTAGAAGCTACTACCCGATTGCAATAACTGGAGTTTGAGCTTGTTTGCGATATCTACTTGAGAAAAGATTGCACGGATCAGGAGTAGTCAAGGCTTCTCAACAAAAGTCTTGCAATCAGGGTTTGAAGCAAGACATTTGGAGGTCCGCCGTTTTGTTTGAGGAGTTCGGCATCAAGATCTTGAAATACCTGGACCTGCAGTGTTTAGGAAGTACCGTGGATCTGCACGTTATTAGGAACTTAAGAGATTAACCAACCAGAGTAAATATAGCGGCTTCATCATTTAGGGACATATCTGGAGGCTGAAGTATAGGCTATCATATATATCTAGAGCAGTACTGAAAGCAGTGTGACCAAACGGACAGGCAAGGAAGAGTGCGACCAAAATATTGAAATAACAATATCCACGTTGGAGCAAGAGGAAGAAACCTTAGTAAGGAGTAGCCAAGAGATGCACTTCAAGAAAATTCAGAGACTCATCACTAACTTCAAAAAAGACAGTGAGTCGAGGCACAATCTTGCCTATTTTCAGACAAGAACGGAACAATTGAAGACTACGTGAGCAACATGCGAAGAACAGCATGAAGAATGGTGTAGCCAGTCGAAAGGCAACGCGGAGAAGTTGAATCAGTACGTGAAAGAATTCGAAAGTTTGGAGGAATTGGTGTAGGATTACCTCACTTTATTTCAATCAAAAATCAACAGTTACTCATCAGGAAGTACATCACTGATTCGCACAGAGGCCGTAAAACTTGAGAGAATTAAAATTCCCTCGCTCACCGGAAACTGCACAGATTGGTATGCATTCCAAGATTTATTTAAAAGCATGGTTCACAACAGCAGTCAGCTCTCAAATGTACAGAAACTACAATACCTACGCAGTGCTCTCCAGGGAAAAACTGACCAGCTAATTAACCATTTAAGTATCACTGATGCGAATTACGAGCCAGCCTGGAAGTTGCTTTGTGAGCGATACGATAACCATCGGGCTATCGCTCAAGATATGATGCAGCGGCTCTTCAATATCGAACAGTGTACCCAAAATGATCCATCAGGGCTAAGACACATGCTTGATACGATGAATCAGCTCTTGGCAAGTTTAACAAACTTTGAAGACCGATTCATTTTCGCTGGCCACAATCTTCTTATTGAATCAGAAACTTGATAATCAATCCAAGAGGGAGTGGCAAAAAGCATAACTGACTCGAATGAAATTCCTTCATTGAATCAATTCCTTGAGTTCTTGAAACAACGATTCTCGATGCTGGAAGCATTGTCATCAGGAAGACCAAAAACAAAGGTAGTGAAAGTAAATACGACACAAGTGGGCTCAAAGGGGGTATGTCCAATGTGTAAAGGTGGGGCATAAACTGTTTGAATGCAATACCTCAAACAATCAAGCAATCGGGTCCGAAGAGAATTATAAAAAATTCAAACCTTTGTTTTAATTGTTTACAAGGGCAACACAGAGCGAACAAATGTTCATCCGAACATGGATGCAGAATCTGCAGAAAAAAACATAATATTCTGTTGCACCCAGAAGGAGTAGAGAATACAACTCGGGCAAGAACTCTATTCAAGGACATGGTGCCTACACAGGCAAAAACTACGTATATCTTGGCAACCGCACAAATTCAAGTAAGTTGTCCAGATGGAGGAACGTTAACATTTCGAGCTTTACTTGACTCAGGAGCTCAGCGATCATTCATCAGTGAGTCCACATATGCAGCGTTTTTTCAGATCCTGTCCTTGTTGCTACAGACAACAAGGACAGGATCTCGAATAAGAATCAGTGGAATCGGAGAGAAGGAGGAGAAACAAAGCTCTGCACGATTGTCCACACTGACCATGGGAAAGAGAAGCTCACTTTCACTCCATTGATATCAACAATGATCACAGGGCCACTACCATATACTAAAGTTCCTTTCAATATTTCACAGGGGCTGACTCTCCAAGACATAGCAGATCCCATATACCACCAACCAGGAACTGTCGATATACTCATTGGAGCGGACCTGTACGATCGACTTCTATTGCCAGGCCTTCTACCCGGCCAGCCTTGTGCCCAGAGAACAAAACTCGATTGGGTTCTCTTTGGGTCAATTGCATGCAAGGCCACAAACACAACATGTACATTTGTCTCTTATGAAAGGTTGGAGGAAACTTTACGGCAATTTCGGGAGACGGAAGAACTCCCGATAACTAGACATATGACAAAGGAGGAAAAGGAAAATGAGGATCATCATACAAATACGCTGATACGACAACCAACTGGAACATATTCAACGAGATCGGTGATTCGAGGAAAATTGCATACTTACGATTCAGGCAATTAGAACACCAACTTTTACAGAGCCCATCACTTTGCGAGCAATATTGCAAGTTTATGCAAGAATAAATCGACTTAGGTCATATGCCAAGGGTACCAACTGAATGAGTAAAGATGATTTCTGCATACTATCTGCTCCATCATGCCGTCATAAGAGAAACCAGCAGTACAACCAAACTGAGAGTGGTATTCAATGCATCCCAAAAAGGTACAAAGGGAAAATCATTGAACGACCTCCTTCATACTGGACACACGATTCAAGGAAATTTGTTGCATTTATCGGTGCGATGGAGGCAACATAAATATGTCTTTGCAGCCGATATCGAAAAGATGTATCGGCAAATTTCTATCCATGAACGAGATCGCCACTTTCAAAGAATTTTATGGCGCTTCAACCCAAGCGAGCCAATCCAGCATTTCCAGCTAAACACGGTGACATACGGAACGGCATGTGCACCATATCTGGCGGTCAGGACTCTACAGCAGCTCATGGCCGGTGAGTATTCCTTACTCCCGGAGGCCGCTCAAACCTTAAGGAGAGACTTCTACGTGGATGATGTTCTAACTGGATCGGACAACGTTGAAAGTTTGCTTCAGCTACAGATGGACCTGTGAAGACTTCTGAACAAGGGAGGGTTTCATTTGAGAAAATGATCCTCCAACCACCCACAGCTATTAGAACGAGTTCCGGAATCAGAACGGGAGACACAGCTACCATTGCACATTGCATATAAAAACTTTGGGTATTCAATGGCATCCAGCAACGATGAGTTTTCATTCTCTATCATTAAAGCAAATGATCAAACCACCTTCTTGAAGAAAAACATATTGGCTGAAATTTCAAGACTTTTCGATCCAATAGGCTGGTTACAGCCATGCATTATTATCGGCAAGGTAACGCTACGGGAACTTTGGCAAGCAAAGAAAGGTTGGGATGATGACATCGGGCGGTCCATAATCAAGGAATGGACAAAGTTGCGTAACCAATTACCTGAACTGGAAAAGCTACGAATAAAACGATGGATTCAATTCACTCCTTCTCCTCAATTTGAGCTGCACGGCTTTTGTGATTCATCTGAAGTGGCATATGCCATGGTGGTCTACATCCGAGTAACAACCACGACATCAACAAGTATGACACTCTTGGGTGCAAAGTCAAAAGTCGCTTCAGTGAACGTTGAATCCATACCGAGACTAGAACTCAACGGAGTCGTTCTTTTAGTCCAACTGATGGATGAAATCATGAAAGCACATAACTGGACTAGGACTCTCCGATCCTATTGGACTGACTCAACCACGGGATTAGCTTGGATTCGAATTCCGCCAGCTAGATGGAAGGTGTACATAGCAAATCGAGTAAGCATCATTCAACAACATAGTTCTGCGGAACTCTGGCATCATGTCAAGTCACAAGACAATCCAGCGGACATCGCAACTAGAGGAATGTACCCAAAAGAATTGTTGACGTCAAAACTGTGGTGGAATGGACTTGAATGGCTCAACGCACGAGCCATTCGTGTGCCGCCATCTATGAATCCTACAACTTCCGAGGAAGAAAGGAAGATAACATCGTTTAAAGCCAATCCAGCATTAGCACCTGAATTACTGGAAAGATACTCATCCTTTAACAGACTAAAGAGAATAGTCACATGATGTCAGCATTTTGCCTCCAATGCAAAGTTCCCCAAAATTAAATGCAGTGGCAACTTGACAGAAGCTAAACTCCGTGAAACTTCCAACACGCGCGGACGATTGTTGCAGCATTACGCATACAGTGAAGAGATCCAACAGCTGTCAAAGGGTGATAGTGTTCACACAACCAGCCGGTTAAAAGGCTTATCCCCATGGTTCGATCATGAAAGTATCCTCAGGGTGGGTGGTCGCATTCAACAAACACTATTTGCAGATGCAGCAAAACACCCAGCCATTAAGGGTCCCTTGGCAAAACTACTAATCAATCAAGCTCATAAATTAAGTCTGTACGGAAGCAGTCAGCTTACGTTGGCTACTCTTTGTTTATCATACTGGATAATATCAGGACAAACAACAGTGAAGTAGGTGTTAAGACAATACGTAACTTACTTCAAAATGACCGCGAGACCCAATTCACAACTAATAGGCAATCTACCAGCGGCAAGGGTACGTCCAGAAAAGCCATTCCTACATACTGGAATTGATTATGCTGGACCAATCACCATAAAATGGAATGGAGGACGAGGGGCCATGTCAGTATTTGTCTGCATGGCAACGAAGGCGATCCATTTAGAAGTTGTGTCGAATTTAACTTCCAACGCCTGTATAGCGGCACTTACAAGGTTCATCGCAAGAAGAGCCAAACTAGCTGTATGTACAATGGTTCCAACTTCCTTGGCGCTAATAGACAACTTCAGGCATCACACAGAGCCAGGGATTGAATGGAAGTTTATACCTCCTAGCAGTCCTCACTTTGGGGGACTCGGGGAAGCCGGCAGAAAATCTATGAAAGCTCATCTCTACAAAACAGTTGGACAACAAACCTTGAACGTGGAAGAGATGAATACATTACTAGCCCAAATTGAAGCCTGTATGCATTCTCGGCCTCTAACAGAAATAAGTGATGACCCGAATGACGTGGCGGCATTAACCCCAGGACACTTTTTAACTGGTGAAAATTTCTTCGAAATAAACAATGAACCCAAAGAAAACAACTGAACTTTTACTAAGGAATGGCATCTGGTTCAGCAGATAAAACATTCATTCTGGCGAAGATGGATAGAAGGCTACTTGCAACGATTGCAACAAAGAACAAAGTGGCTTCCACAACAAAACAACTTCAAGTAAGAGAACTCGTCTTAGTCAAAACCGACAACATACCTTCAATGCAGTGGCCTTTAGCGAGGATATCGGCAACGCATCCAGGACCATATGGATTAATACGTACCATCACTCTCGAATTACAGGGCAATATACCCAAGCGTCCCATCGTTGAATTATGCAGGCTGCCATTTAATGAAGCTCAGCAGCTCTCAGCAGAAACAAAACTTGAATAGTCAATATCAATTGAAGTAGACTGGGAAAATAGGTTATGCTATTCGTATATTTATTGAATAAGAAAAATGAAGAAAACTTATAATTTTACACTTAGATCCATCAAGCGTTACATTCCCTCTTAGTCGATGGTCTATCTTACTCGCTTTGATGCTCGTTGAACACTGCCGATATCTTGGCTGTCGCATGCGGATGCGGCGTCGCCTTTCCTCCCACTACTCCCTTAATCACCCTTTCCGAATTTTTTCCCTACTCTGCGTCATTACACATCTACGCATTTTGATTTGTAATTTTTACGCTAACACAACATCCTTCCCCACAAACAAAAGGTGTAAATAACTAAAATACATTACATAGTAAAAATTACATTGAAAAAATATCGTAAACGTAGAAAATTAAGAATGCACATACATATTTTTGCTTAAAATTAAAGAAAGATGCCAGGAACAATATTAACAAAAGTCTTATCTGAAAATGAGAAAAATAAATATTACACTATTAATTTTACATTAATTTGTCTGGTTTTTTTTGCGAAATTCTACCATTTCTAGTTATGATTACTTTTTCTTTCGGTTTAACAATAACAGTTTTTTCTTTATCGTTGACTTTCGTAGCTTTATTTTTAAACTTTTCTATTACAATTTGTTTGTCGCATTTTTCTACTTCATTTGAACTTAATTCTAACGGATATATGCGCTGAATTGGGTGCGTTATTTCGCCAGATGCTGTCACTAATCGCACTACATGGACTTGTCCGTCTTTACTTACAAAAATTTGCTTTACTTTAGCTAATGGCCAATCTAATCTTTTCGAATTATCACTACCTACAAGAACAATGTCTCCCACTTTCGCTGCTTTGCAGCTTTTATTTTTCCGTTTTTGATGTGCTAATGCACCTAGATATTCATTTCTGAATCTTTTACGCAAATCTTGTTTTATTTTAAGTCGGTACGCAAATCGCTTGTTAATATCTAATTTTTCTACTTTGTCTAAATCTATGACGCCAATTTCTTTTACTTCTTGCAAGAACATAACATAACCTCATAACCTTCTGATAAAAATATTTAAGGACGCGCATTGATAACCGCTTCACAGTCAATAAGAGTGGTCATCATCTCTTCGTAACTAAGGCATGATTTTTTAAGAGTACGTCTTAACAATCGCTTGAGTACACCGATGAAGCGCTCCCAGAACCCTCCCCACCAAGGAGCTGACGGTGGATTAAAACGCCTTTCGATCTGCTGCACGGCTAGTGTTTCCGCTAATTTCTCATAATCTATTGATTTTAAGGCATTATTTAACCCGGTAAAATTGGTTCCGTTATCGCTATAAATCACGCTTGGTCTGCCTCTTCTTGCTATATGACGTCTCAAAGCCATTAAAAAGGATGCTACTGATAACAAACTCACTAATTCTAGATGTACCGCCCTATATACGGCACTGGTAAAAATACAAATCCAAGCCTTTAACTGCCCTTTTAAATATATTGGCCCCGCAAAATCTACCCCTACTATCTCAAAAATTACAGCATCTCTCACGCGGTTAAGTGGCAAAGGAGCTGCTTATGCGGGGCTGTTCTTCGTGTCATGTCTGCGGCATTTTACACATTTATTTACATATAACTTCTCTAATTACTTTTCAGCCCCCTATTATCCAATACTTTTCGCGCAGCGCATTGAGAGTGCCCGCGACTCCTGCATGATTGAGCTCTTTATATTTTTCTCTAATAATTGACTCTACAATTCTATTTTTGCTAGGTAGTATAATCGGGCATCTAAAATTGAGCGTGTCTTCACGATATAAAAGTTTCGTTTTTGTACGAATAATTCCCTGCCCATCTCTAAAAGGTAAACAAAATTCAATTAGTTTTTCATTTAATTCTTTGAAATGCTTATCTTGAATCATTTTTAACACTAAAGTCTCCACATTATGCAATTCGTTTGATGTTAAATAACCATAAATTCGAGCTTCCTTTTCAACTTTACAATTAGACAAAAGTCTTTAACCCGACCTAAAACTCGTACTAATTTTGAGTATTCGGAAAAACGTTCAAACCAACTATAATCTATCTTTTCCCTGTTATTCCCGATAATAGCTAATGCCGTACATTTTCTCTCTGACTTTTTTAACTCCGCATAAACTTCTTCTTTATCAACGTTAAATTCATTATTAGGCCAGCTTGTTGGTTCCTGTCTAAGCCATTCCGGCCCTTTCCACCAATTCGATGCCAACAATTGCTTGACCGTACAACCTCTTGACGGTAAATCAGCTGGGTTAAGGTGGCCGGGTACATGCCTCCATTGCCCAGGCTCCGTTATTTCCCTGATTTCTTTTACTCTATTTGTTACAAAAATACTCCAATTATCAATTTTATTGAGCTACGTGACTACCGTAGACGAGTCTGTCCAAAAAAATACTTTATCGCACTTTCACTTAATGCTCTTAAAACGTTGCTAGTCAGTCTCGCGCCGATAGTTGCTGCTAACAATTCTAATCGCGGGATACTCGCGGATTTATTTGTTTCACTTTTACTGGCTGGAGCTACTCTCGTTTTCGCCTGTACGAAATGAACTTTAACATCGGGCCCTCTTTGAATTCTGAAGAAAATTACCGCCACGTACGCGAATTTGCTTGCATCGACAAACGTATGCCAGGTAATTTCCGTGCCCGAGTCTACGTCCCCTATTATGCAACTCGGTACTTCGATTTGCCCCAAATTTTTCAGCTCTTCAACCCACTTTAAAAATCTCTCTTTTATGTTTTAATTAACTTCCTCATCCCACGATACTTTAGCTACCCATGCTTCCTGTAATAAAATTTTTGCGCCAAGCGAAGCGAGACCGGACAAACAAAACCGAGCGGGTCGAAAATGCGGTGGGCCACTGACAATATATTTCTTTTCGTAATTTTTTTCAAATTCTAATTTTTCTAACGTCGCGACATTGAGTAATAAAGCGTCTCGTTGCTTGTCCCATAATAGGCCAAGCACTCCCGTTTGACTCTGCAAATCACCATCACCAGTGTACTCCCATCCGCGCAAGTCAAACATACCCATCTTCATCACTGCCATCAAATGCCATCATACTCATCGCACTTGCGCGTCGCGTGCAATTCGCAGACCATAGACTCTAATCTTTGAATTGCCATACCTTTATTATCCCTTAGTTCGGGATGACACTCGAACCATGGAAGCTTCACTTCGTATCAACCCTCGACATTTTTTATTACGCTCTCTCTGAATGCCTTTATTACCTGCGAGTTGTGCTGCTGCTGGATCTTTTGCTCTATAGGGTCTTTAATCCCCAAAGCGTCCAGAGCCCATAGATCTTTAATGTCGGCGTCCTTAGCATACATAGAAATGGCGACATAGCCAGGTTTATGCGTCTTTTAATCACGGGAGCTTTACCCATAAGAGACCACCCTAGGTGTGTCTCGATCGCCGTGAGTCCACTTTTTAGCACATGTATCCGCCCGGTGAATAATTTGCCCGCTACGTCAGCTCCGATCAGAAGAGCCACGGACTTTTCTTGGCTGCACATATCCGTTAGATTTACGTTAAAACACTTCAATTCTTGCAACCAGCTACCTTCGGTCACCGTCGGAACATCTGCACAAATAACATTCTGATCCAACGCTTGAAAATTGCACCAATAATTGTTGTCCAAGCTGCCAACGCGCACCAAATATTTATTATACGTCGCAACCCTAGATTTATCACCTCAAAAAAGTAAATGCCCCATATTTTGCTGTTCTATCGGCTCATAGTTCAATTTATCACCCACATCTCGCAATATATATGAATTTCGCGAGCCAGTGTCAATCACAGCGCGCACAATTATTTCCGTCTTGTCGTTACGAATTTTCACTTTAAGCGTTTGTATAAACGTGGACGGGATCTCGTTCAATGACGCCAAACTGCACTCTTCTTGAATATTTACGGCGCTCACCAAATTTACAGGCTTTTCATTTCGCGAGCCCGCTCGTTTTTCATCCGCGAAGCACATGATGTCTACGTATCGACGGTTACACTTATAACACTTTACATTTACATGACACATTCTATAATTATGCCCGAACTTTAGACAATTAAAACAAGCATGTTTCTGTTTTACGATTGCTTGCTTATCGGAGATCGACATTTCTTTCGCCTTATAACACTTAGCACTTTCGTGATCGCCTTTCTCACAGAATATGTACATGTTCTCTTTACTTTTTGGCACGAGTAGATTCCGCGCACTTGCGATTTCTTTCCCTGTGGGCTGACCTTTATACTTTTTAGCGCGTTCTTTCTCACTGTCTTCTTTTAACGAGAAGCCTTGCACTGCCATTCAAATCCGTAACTCGTTCTGAACTTCGGATTCTAAAAATTTAATTAACTTCTCCAGGCGCGTTTTAGATGCATCGTACGAGTTCGCTGCGCTGGCCGTGCTCACTTCACTGACCCTGCTAGAGCGCTGCCACACGCGCAACAAAACTTCTGGCAGCGCCGGTTCAACGAAGGGGAAGAGCATCGCCGCGCACTTGTCCGTTGTGACGCCGAGCGTCTCCAATGATGTCAGATACGATTTGATTTTGTCGTATAGGCTTGCGAGCTCTATTTCCTTGGAAGACATTGCATTTTGCAGCACAAGCTTTAAAAGTTCGCGCACGTACACTTCTATTTGAATATCGTTGCGGCCAAAACGTTTCTTTAAACTATCAATCACTTTAGAATAATTATCACCAGTCGGCGGAAAACTTTTCACTAACTCCGCCGCTCGCGAGCCAGGTATCATGGCCTGCATCAAATACTGGAACTTGTCTTCGTTGTCCAAAGTAGTGCTATCATGAATCTTTTTAAATAAGCTCCAGAATTGGAGCCCTTGAATTTTGCCAACTCGATCTTTGGATGTTTCTTTTTTCTCGTTTCCACTGGAGTAATATTTTCATTGGAACTCGCTGGATTCGGAGACACACTCTGCGTTCTGCTGTTCCCGGTGGCAATTCGACTATCAAACTTAAACTTTCCCGTTAGAAACTTGCTCTTGTAAACATCATTATCATCCATTTTTTTGTCAATAACGGCTTCTTCTGTCGCCTCGTCGTTCGTCAGTTCATCTAATAGTCTAGCCGCGACACTTTCAAGTCCACTATGTTTATCTGCAACTAGACTATAGGCCACAGTTAACTCCGAGGTCCCCGCCATTCCATCCTCCAGCAATATATTCAGTGAGTTCAGCGCCTTTGTGAACGCTGTTCTCAGACTTGACCTCCTTCTTTTCAATTGCTCCATTTTTCTTTATAAAATATAAATATAAACTTTCACTATTCACAAAAAGTACAACTGTTGACACTAAACCCAAGTTCTATCACGGTCGCCAGCTTTCATGTCAATTGAAGTAGACTGGGAAAATAGGTTATGCTATTCGTATATTTATTGAATAAGAAAAATGAAGAAAACTTATAATTTTACACTTAGAGACATCAAGCGTTACATTCACTCTTAGTCGATGATCGATCTTACTCGCTTTGATGCTCGTTGAACACTGCCGATATCTTGGCTGTCGCATACGGATGCGGCGTCGCCTTTCCTCCCATTACTCCCTTAATCGTTCTTTCCGAATTTTTTCTCTATTCTGCGTCATTACACACCTACGCATTTTTATTTGTAATTTTTACGCTAACACAACAGTCAACAATCGAAAACGAGCCCAAAACTGTTAAAGTTACCAAGCGACATTGCGAGCAAAGCACATGGTCCTTGGCGTTTTTCCATCACTTACAGTATCAACACCTAATGTGACATCAGTGACGGGTGGACTATACATGGAACAAGTAGGAATAGCCAACCTGATTCGAGGAACATTACAAATCAGCATCGGAATTCCTTCATCAGACCTGACAAAAGATGATGCAAACATTGGGAGACTCAACACAAGTATAGTGTCAATGTGTACTGCGAGCAAGCGAATATCTGAGAGTGTCCACTGCAAGGATCTTGCTAATCATATCTCAGAAATCAGCGAGGAAGCTGCACACAAAATCAACCTACTACGATTTATGCATACTCGAAATAAACGTGGTATTTTTGGCCAGATGCTTACGGGGCTTTTTGGAGTCAACGATGAGATCGTGACTGATGTACAAACTGAAAACACTCCTTAATCACCAAGGCGAAATAGCGATTCAAGCCACCAAACGGTTAAACACAACATCGAGTAGGATCAACCAGCAGCTGGAGCGATTTTCTTTACAACTCTCCAATTGATTCCAAAAAATGCATGAAGCAAAGAGCTGGTACGTTGCAACAGACACCAATCAAGTATATTCAAGAAGTCAACGCAAAATACAACAACATGTTGCACGTTATCAACACAAAACAGGGTATATAAGAATGCATCAAGCTAGCAAACCTTCAACAAACCATAAAGAGTTACTGCCAGCACATCTCTCAATCTTACACACCACCACGTCTAAACTTACCATAGATTCCCGGAAGGACACCATCAATATTCATGGTTTCTTACCAATCATCGATCATCTATCATCGTCGATTCGATCTTATCAAAGGTACAGCGACTCCTCGTCAACAGAAACTTGATGTATTTTCATCATTCAGTGTCACTAACTCAATCATCGGCATCAACTACCCCGACCAAACTTACTTCGAGAATACTAGAATAGATCTTGCTGATGCACCAGAGTTAACATCCGGAACATTTCTGCTGAAGACTGATACATTAACTGATATGAGGATGAAACCACATTGTATCATAAAGAAACTCTATAACCTCCACGATCAACCGGCGTGTCCTGAAACAACCTTTCGCATATCGTCACCAATCTGGCAGCAAATGATGTCTCCTAACACTTGGCTCACCATCACCCCTTGGCCTATCCACGTTCAGTCAGTGTGCCAAGGAGTACACAACGACTTCCTAATCACCGGAACGGGAACAGTCAGGCTTACACAAGATTGTCAATTCCAAGCTGAGGAGTTTATTCTTGTAGGCGATAAAACGATCACAGGACCTCCATTTCCAGTTTATTTATCGCCAAACATTCTAGAGATCAACCTCACAATTCATCACACCGAGATAAGATTGTTGAATAACTCAAAGGTTATTCTACCATCCGAATCGTTCATGAGCTTATTAGACCAACAAGAAGATCTGGTCAACAAAATTGATGGAGTCCATTGGAAAGCTATACGGCCTCACGCTGCAATGTCAACTATTTCCATTTCCTTATCCGGCCTCCTCTGTGCAGGGATTATCATAACCACGATCTACTATTGTACGGGGCACACCAGAAGGATCAACTGCATCCCCCCCACCACGTTCATTCACTACGTGGTACGATGAACATCGGCTTTGAGATCCTAGTGTTTCTTGGTGGGCGGCTGTTATGGAAAATGTATGCACCCGCAAGAAGAAAATCATTATAAAAGGAAAGGCAGCCAATCAATCAACCTTTGTTAGTCAAGCATTCATTAAATGCGTTTCATTTCATTCACAGGAAAAGATTTCACGTTGGATTAACATTCACAATTTGACAAATCACAATTTGGTTTACTTTTCACTTGTCCTATCAATTTATATTTCAACTTTCTTTAAATATATCACAAAAGTCGTCACTATCAATCAATACTGCCTTTAATTCGCGCTCTACTCTTAACAGTGTTACTATCGCAGTTTTCACAACTATTCCATCCCTCATTCATTCAGCTCGGCTTTATATAGGGTATCTAATCATTTAATCCATTTCTCGTCGAATGTTCTGACGAGAACTACCTGGGATATTCAAGAAATTCTGAGTGCCCGCAGTGACGTCACTTGCTTAATTTCAGATATTGATCACGGATCTACTTTCTTCATTCTTGTGCTTTTGAGTACACGCTTTTGACGTCATTCGTTTACTTTTCTTGGCTGCTTCTTATCAATCAAAATTGATCAAAATGTTATTAAAAGTTGCGACAACAATTGCGACAGTAGTTCACAGAATTGTGTGGACATGTAACAATCTATTAAGTGCATATGTACAATTGACCATACATTTTAATTTTTGCAAATAGTTGAAATACAATGAAAAGATAAAATTGAGAAAGAACTCGGTCTTTCTATTTATTTCGAACCTTGACCGGGTATGGAACCCGCCACGTTGGCTGGCCCCTCCAATCATGAGCTAGCCATCGGGTGAGCTCACCTCTTCTCTTTGCGTTGTAGACGCTCTCACAGGGTAGAGTGGCCTTTCGCTTGCGTTCTCATTTATGTTATAGTATTATGTGATTCCATTATATAAGGCTATAATATAAATCTGAAACGTTGATGTTTTTCATTTGAGCGAAAAATTCATGCGATCTATGTTTGTATGGAAGACATTTGGCCACGTCTACAATGGATCTTGATCTAGATTGGGCGGTGCGAAGGGGCACCGCTTCCACCTGGATGTCTCACTCTTATTTGGGGGCCATAAGTATCTCTAGTACAGACGAGATCTTCTCAAGTCTCGCTCATTTTCGCTAGGCCCAGTTAGTCGTTTGCTTTGGCAAAACACATCCTTTCAATAGGTTACCTCGGCCTCAATACCTGGTGATCAACAGATAATTCATGAATGCGAATTTATTTCATGTGGGCCCTTGTTCTGGGGAATAGAACCCACCCCACGACATCGCAATGCTAGCCTGCTAGCGCATTCACGCGTCCTAAAGCAAGGCCACTCCCGGCGAGCACCAACATCCTCGCTCGTCGACGTAGCAGACTATCGCCGCAGTCCTTTACGAACAATTTGTATCCACTCAATTCACTATAAACGGAAAGGCAAAGTACAGTTGATAAACCCAGAAAACATTGGCCCGACTCTGTAGACGAAGATAGCAGAGACGCCTCGAGACGATTCTACTCGGGCAAATGACTTGAGCAGGACAAGCGCAATATCAAGAGTGATTCACTTGTTGATGGCCATGGCAGTGGATTGTTTGGAAAAGTTTCACGTGGCCATCTCTCGGTGACTAGCAACAATGGTTAAACTTTTCGAGAATTGATGTTTTATACGTATTCTATCGATTTACCCCAGCTTTGTGGGTTGGTCAATGCCAAGTCGACGGGACGAGCACGAAGTATATGGCATGCTCACGCATTCACTTACTTCTCAAGCTTTTGCACATGATGCAGTGTACTTACGAGAACCAATGTGCGAAGCGTTAGTAATGCTCGAGACATTGGCCGAGCCTAATGTCTAGAGCTTATGTCGTATCACCTCAACACTCCTTTCCCGTAATGAAAGTTCTTGAAGAGCCTAATCGTAATTATTACAACTTATGCCAGCTGTTTTCTCTTATAGGTGCGGGCGACAATAGCAAAGCTTTCCGCTAAGGGTGCGGCCGACAAAGTATCTTAGAAATCATCGGTCAAAAATTTGACTTTTGAAAAATACACTGTGCCTCGAAAGCATTATTAAATATCAAATTGATACATCGCATGAACATTGAAACTGTCAGAGAAGATAAGCGAATGAAGTTCTTATTTTAGCGAGCATTTTAAAGCAAACATTTCATTTCTAGTTAAATTTTCCGTATTTCCAAAGCTCTTAGAAACATACCAATGAGTGATCAAAATGACAAATCGGGTGATAAAAATGAACCAACTGGCAACGAACAACCGAAAAATATACTAAAACAGATCAACAAAGATCTCAAAAAAGAGATTGAG
Organism: Odontomyia ornata; assembly: GCA_963969285.1. Lineage (NCBI taxonomy): Eukaryota > Metazoa > Arthropoda > Insecta > Diptera > Stratiomyidae > Odontomyia > Odontomyia ornata. The sequence goes on along the minus strand of OZ017738.1, from coordinate 456,904,861 downwards.
AGTGAAATGAAACTATTAAATTACCATGTACTTCAGTGCCGTATGTTGGATTCGGAATTGCGAAAGAAATGTGATCATATCCAGAATATTGTTCGTACGTCTTTAAATGAAGAAATTAGTGCAGTCAGAACAAACAATCGCTACCGAAAGCAGGAACTGGAAAGATGTAAAATAAATCTGGCAGGATACTGCAAAGGCAAAATAGCTGAAATGGAATCAGCGCAAGATCAAGATATTTCGGCAGCATCTGAAGCTCAATTTGCGCAAGTTGAGCGGGATTTATACTATCGGTGTGAAAAATTGCAAGGAGAATACTTAAAACTGAAAGATCATTTTCAACCAATTAAAGTTGATCCGGAGACAATGAGACCTGGTCCACCTGCACCAGCGAACGGCGGCCCGGGCGAAAACCCAGACCCGGACGAAAACCCAGACCCGGACGAAAACCCAGGCCCGGGCGAAAATCCAGACCCGGGCGAAAACCCAGGCCCGGGCGAAAACCCAGACCCGGGCGAAAACCCCGCACCCGTCAAGCCAGACCCAGACGAAAACCCTGCACCCGAAAACCCTGATGAAGAAAACCCCCAGTGAAAGACCCGCCATGACAACAATAATAAGAAACAACCAGCAGCCGGCATTCTAACTACCTCCGAATGGCATTCGAAGATCTACCCACTTATCTATACGTAGAGAAAATAGAGTATTTTACCAAATCAGCATTGAAATCAGGAATAAAGTTGAATTACCAAATGTGAATAAATAATTTTAGTGTTTAAAAGTGTTTTTTTCAAAGTCAAGATCAAAAGCACTTCATTCAATACTAATCCTCATAAATTTTAAAAGAATATAAAGCAAATTCCAAGCAACAATACAAAAACTTAATAAAAATTAATAAATTTTTCGCAAAAATCAGTTTCAAACAATTGCAATTTTTTTTTACGAGCCAGTCAAAAGCAAATTTTGATTTTATTGGGAAAACCATCACCGTCCAATTATTCGAGCATTTATCGAATACCTACTATACTGAACATGTGAAAATTATGCTCAGTAAGGCACTTAAAATTGTCATGGCCCTACGAAAACTCTTTGATTCCAAATACATTGATCAAAAGGTCAAAATTATCTGTTACAAGACACTGGTTGGACCAGTTTTGACATATGGATGTCAGATCTGGTACAACCAGAGTGCTAGTACTATGGAAAGATTAAGAGTTTCCGAAAGGAAATGTCTTCGTGCATGTACTGGTTTGTACAGAAAGCCTGAGACGGATTGGAAACATTATATATCGAATAGAAGAATTTATCAAACTGCTGAAGTGACGAGGGTCGATATCTTCATATTGAAACTTCTTCGGAATCATATCGCAAGATCTGTGACTGTGAGTGAGAACCCTTGGATTTCACAGCCGTTCCACCCTACAGACGGGTATATAGCGACTTGCCTCGCTACTGGCTTCATTCCTCCAGAAGCATTCGTGTATTTGGACATGAATCGATATGTTTTTGATTCTGACGGCGTCCCAGTCATATATCACATATATCGACGGGCCACCGATAAGAAGATAAAATATCCTCCGAATTTGAGTTCACGAGACCAACAGTTCCAATGGAGGTACTCATTTGCTAGATTCGTTGAGGCTGATCGAGTTGAGACGGGGCAATCTAGGTATTGGTGGCTGAATGACAATGTCTAAATTATTCGTGTATATTTTCAGTTTTGGTGTTTTTCGTTATTTAGTTTTTGAGTTTCAGCTCATTATTGCTACATTTAGTGTTGTTGTTTATTTTTGTTAAAAATTAGGTATAGGTTAGGTTTATATTATGTTTATTATATTAGGTTAGAGATAAGATAAAACGCTTAGGTTAGGAACATAGTTACAGATTTTTTTAGTATAAGATAAAGTTTTTGATTGCATTTATTAGAATTAAGTTAAAACATATTAGGTGTAGGATCAAAGTTCACTGTAGTGTTAAGATGATAAATAATTTTAGAATAGTGTTGGTTGGTTTTTTCTCCTTTTTCCAATTAAATTTAAAAAATATGTTATAATCTTCATTGATTTGAATTTGCTAGAGTTTTTATTTTTTTTTTTTAAATGTGTAATGATAACGTACAAATTTAGAGAGCCATTTGGGCCATTAAATTTTTTATTGTTATTGTTTGGAATTTGCTTTATATTCTTTTAAAATTTATAACGATTAGTATTAAATAAAGCGCTTTTGATTGATGGATTGATTGACACTACAGTTTTGCTAGGATTTGTATGAAAATTTCAGGAATGATAGGTGGCATGTAGATCTTTGAAAATCGGTTCAGCTAGTGGTATCAGTAATCGTAAAACAAAATAGTGGCTGTTTTAAATGCAGAGATTGGATAATTTTGAGTTATTTTTTCCCAACTTCAACATTTAGGGTGCATGCTTTGAACACTTGATTCAATTTAATGAATGACTGAAGATGAGTACCTACAATTAATGCTCATAAGTGAAACAAGTCAAGGAGGCGGGAGAGAGCTCCTAGCAAAAGGGCTTTGTTACCATTCAATGATTCGAAAAAATTGGCCATGAATCGATGATAACAGTACAGGAGCGTAGCCCCTGAAAAAAAATATGAGTATGAAATGAACGTTTTCACGGGAGCATTTCAAAACAGTTGTTAAACTGTCAGTTTTTGCTTCAGTGGGGGCACAGGGGGGAAATACATGAAAAATGTGTTTCCTACCTCGCGAAGGGACATCTGAAAGAATTATCAAGGGAGATATTTATGAGTATAACAATAACAAAAACCTCAGAAGTCGAAATTCGTTCAACTTTGTTAATAATAGTATGAACTTCGTATTTCATATTTTCTCCAATAAAATCGACTTTGACATATATCTTGATTTGGTTCGATCATTCACAACGCAGTACTGAGATAAGTTACTGCAAAGAGAAAACAATAGCAGCGACGTTAAGGCATTGGCCTCTTTACAGCCATTCGTACGGCCATAGACTTGTACGATCATAATTTTGTTCTTGAAGGATTTTGTTTCAAATAATTTGATTTCAGATCGATATAGACTTTGGCTTATCGCATGATGAAAAAAGTATCCTCCTTTTGTGAAAATGGCAACAACTCCAGTAAAAGGTAATACAGTTCGCAAAAGAGGAGAAAAATTTTGGTGTTCTGTTTGGTAAAGAAAACAAACAGTGGTAATAATCTTAATATTTAATAACTCAAATGTTAAATACTAATGAATTCTTTGTAGGTTATGCAACGTTAAACGCAATATATGCGCTGCACCATCCTCTCCCACCTGGAATGAGATTCCAATTGAAAACACCAACTGGAACTCAACATTTTAAGCCGTCAATACAGGACTCCATCAGGAGTATGATACAGATTGACTCGTCTGAAAAAGAAGTGAACGAAATACTTAATGAGGTTCGAGAGGAACAAAAACACAAATGTAGTAGCTTACAGCCACTTATTGTCGCGTTTTATGAAAACGAGAGTATCAAAAGTAGCTTTGTGGCAATTGACAGCATTTTGTATCAACACGATTCTGTGCTAAATGCTCTTGACAGTTGCTTCAAATCGTTCCATATACTCGTATTTGATCTTCTGTATCCAAGGGAGTGTTATAATGTATGGTATTTTTTACAAACTTTTTGTTTTGAAATTCAAACAAAACACGACAAGGTTACATTCTCTGTGTCGAGCTTAATTTCTTTTCTGAAACAACTGAAGATCGTACATGCACTCAAAATTTGTACTATAAGAATTAAAAGTATTAATTTTTCAATATAATTTACACTACTTTTGCTTACATTATCGGAAGAAAAAAATTTGAGATGACTATTTTTTACCCAAAAATATTCATTTGCTATGTTTTTAAAAAAAAATTCATCGACATAAATGCACTCTGCCTCCATTTGGAGACAATTCACGTCCTTAAAAACAAGAATGATAAAATTTACAAATGCGCTGTGCCTAATTGCTCACAAATATTTGCATCAGTTCATTCATCTAAACGCCACTCTATACGGAAACATTTAGACAGTTTAGAAATGTCATTGGAAACTGAAACACAACTTATTCATTCCTCCGAAGATAATCATGACCATTTAGAAATTCATTCGAACACAATTTCTTGCGGGGGAGCTGAAATTGGTTTCCACTTAACAAACGGCGATTTAAGTTCAGAAACTTCTTTAACAACTTATTTACTGAAAATTATTTGCTCATTTTATGCAAAACCTAACTCAGCTAGAACACAGGTAAATGAGTTCCAGACTGGGATTCAAAATTTATTAGCCTTGTTAGAGAATTTTACTAAGGATCAGATCAAAGACATTCCAGAAATTGTTAAAAATAAAATAACCAGCATGTTTGTGCCTTTACATTTCCATTAAGATATTGACACTGAACATAAACTTATATCATTTCTGGCTTCCGGCAATTTTTTTGAATATCATAACATTTTTGTAATTAATAATGAAGTATCTTTGGTATTGAAAAAGGGTACATACGTTCTTGGAGAAAATATTTCAATATTTTCGGAAATAATGGGCGAAACGGAAAGCATTGACAATAACTTGTTTTCATTTGTCAATGGGGAACGATGGAAAAGCATAAAAAGTCGGTTTCAAGGCAAAGTAATCATTCCCTATTTTTTATATACTGACGATTTTTCAATAGATGACCCTCTATGTTCGAATTCTGGAAAAATGCAATATTTGCGTTCTATTATTCTTTTCCAACACTTCCCACCCCGCAGGGGGAATGCCGGTCGACAAGAGCACTCTTGGAGGCTAGCATTCTTTGGGGAGTTCCGCCCCCGCGTACCCGAGGAAATTCCCGCGGGGGAAACGCCGGTCGACAAGAGCACTGTTGGAGACTAGCATTCGTTGGGGAGTACAGCCCCCACGGACCCGAGGATATGGGGGGCGCCGTGAGGTTCCCTCCTGGGATGACAGGTAACCACTCTGATTGGATCTGGACTTTGCTTTGGATAACGAACTGCAATTTATGCTGTGGGCTGGCGGATGTGATGGTTTGGACCTAGTTGCTTTGCACAGTAGCGCCGAGGTGAAACTCGTGTGTGAACGTCTCCAATTCAACTATCATACCGTCTCCGTCCCGGTAAAACCTGGGCAGGCCTTGAAGTACGTTCGAAGTTCACACCATTGGGTTGGTGGGGTAGGTTCGGTTGAGACGGACTCCCGATTAGCGCTGGTCTGGCTCTGAGCACTTGTCCCCATAAGGGCTTGTGCCAACCCTCACATGGCCTCCCTACTCTGCAAAGATAACCATGGGACCATAAAGGCGACTACACACACGAACGGAGATAGCAGCTTCGAGGGGGGACCCAATAAAACTGGAGCAACTAAAATCAAAAGATCAACAAAATCCAAAAAAGAAACAAAAAATAATAACATGACGTAACCAGCGCTTGTAGCCACGATGTTAACAGTACATCGAGAGGGGTACTAACCAGAACAAAAACGACGAATAACATAATGGGCTTTTTCAGACGCAGCGTTAAAAGTGAGCGTTAAACAGGTTATATGGGCAAGAAGAGTGAGAGGCATTGAGGGGACCTGATGGTAAAAACAAGCCAACATTTTGTAGGGTGAACGAGCGTAACGCACATACACAAACGCATTTTGTTGATCATTTGGTGGGGGAAATTTATACAAACGCCGGTAATAATTCCGAATTGAACATTCGGTGAAGAAGTTAGTCGTCATGAAACGATTGCCTTTCTTTAATTTGCGTGCAAAAATGGATGCGTGGACGCGAGAAGCTACGCGTTATTTAATAAATTTTTAAAAGCGGAGGCCATGTTCAATTTCAGAAAACAACACGACGAATATCTCGATTTCAATAAAGTTAAACTGCCTATTGTAAATCCATAGAAAATTAACAGTACGCATAATCTTTATAGAATCGCATTATAATATGCCAGTTGACAACACAACAAGAAAAATATGCGACTTAAAAGGATATTCAAATTTGGAATATATTTTTCAGAAAGCGGAAAAACACGGAGGTTCTAATAAATCCAATAAAAGTTTGAATTGACAAACTTTAACAATCATAAAATACATTTTTCATTCCAGTTTTTGTTACCTCGTGCACAATTCAAGGCTAAAACATCAATTCTCAATTGCTTATCTCTCCGTCTTCGCTTTCATGTTGTCCACACGACGTTTAACGATCAAATGATCCTTTTGACACATACACTCGCAAGACGTGTATCGTATACAAAAATAGGTTGGCTGAACTATGCAACGTGTAAACATAAGGGCGGAAGCGCGAAACCTGTTTGGATGTGGGTTTTTACCATTCCCGTGTGAAAGAGCCCAATGGCAGTAAAGACAGACGCAAAACGGAGATTAGCAGCCAGTCTGGTTCAGACTGAGATTCCTGCGGCGTTTGGGCGCAGCAAAAAAATGATGCGAACGCCAGAGCGTCCTATTAAGGAAAAGCGGAAAACTCTGCAGGACGCTTCAGGTGCTCGAGCGGTGGAAGATAATACAATGAGCATCGAAAATTCGATTGTCACTACTGCGATCGTTACCAAAGTGATCGTTGTAAGGGTTGCAATTCCCGACATAGTAAAGAAATATCCTGAGGCCAACGAGGAGATTACGGCAGAAAAAGCAACAAGTGACCAGACAAATAAAGCAACGTTTTGCGATTACACCGCCAACGTCAAAAATGTGGCGGAAGTACTGCATTCAGAAATGGAACGCGATAATCTCTCCCAAGCATGGTTGCAAAGTACAATTGCCGCCCAGCGACACGAAGAAGAAAGGCTATTCCGAAAAGCAGGAGGTGTTCTGAAAAGAATACAATCTGCCTCCGACTCCCCAAAAATCAGCAAAGCAGAAAATTTTAGGTTACTTGAAGGAGGAGCTCCTAGATTGCATAAGGCACTATTGGAGGAGCTGGTTAAGGGCCGAAGACGAGCAAAAGTCCAAAGAGCCGCTTGAGGCGAAATCTAAAGGCGACATGCAGGTAGCTCCACCATCGAAAGTCAATAAAAGAATGGCGTCTAGCCCAATCGAAGGAGATCAGGATAAAAGAAGGAAGGAAGAGGCACTTTATGGGCGTGGAGCACCAGATCACGGGTTGCAGATAGTGTTTACAAAAGGAATGAAGAAAGCCGCAAAGAAACTCCTTCAAAAAGTGGCAGAAAATAAAGTTCGCACGGACACTCAATCAGAAAAAGGACCTGATGCAAAACGGGAGAGGCAAAAGTCCCGACGAAGACCCCGGCAACAGGCACTGCCCGTATAGCCCCAAGATGGCCGATCCTACGTGGAGGTACTACGGGACATCAGGGGAAACTTAAGGCTCGAAGATACTAACACTACCATTAAAGTAGCACGACCAATGTGGTCGGGCCACATACTGGTCGAATCCGGAGCAGAGGCCGGCAGTAAGGAAGCATTCTGTGACGCAGTAAAGAAAATCCTTGTCAAAAGCGCAACCATAACCTCGCTTGAGCCGATGTCATCGATCGAAGTAAGAGACATTGACTGCGTGACGGATCTGGCCGAGGTAGAAGAAGCCACCAAAAGGAGTTCCCTAGCGTGGGAAGGATCAACGCGAGACTGACACCAGAAAACAACAGAGGACAACGCATGGCCTTAGTTGACTTGACCGAAAAGGACGCCGAACAATTCCTGAACAATGGCAAAGTAAGAATCGGGTGGGCTGTCTGTAGGATACGGTGAAGAGCAACGCCTCTTCAATATTTCGAATGCCTTGGCTATGGTCACACCACACAAGTATGCAAAGGTCCTGATAGGGAGTTCCATATGTTACAAATGTGGTGAAATGAGACATAAAAGAAAAGAGTGTACGAAGGAGGTGCACTGTATTCTCTGCAAGGATGCTGATTCAACACCTGATGTTGGACACGTCTTGGATAAGGAAAAAGCCGGGTGTTCCAGAAAGCCCTAGCCAAGGCAAAATGAGAACTTCGAGGACCCGCATCCTGCAGCTAAACCTACACTGCACTTCAACCGCCGAAAATCTGCTTGAGCAGTTTGTGAGGGACATGGAAGCCGACTTCTTGCTGCTAAGTGACCAACACCATGACAAAAATCCTGCATTATGGTATTCTGACGAAACTGGTACTGCCACCATCTGAATTCGGAACAGTGATTTTCAAACGGAGAGTTGTAGACAGGAGGATGGTTTCGTGTTGGTCCAATGCTCAGGGACCACCTTCTTTATTGTGTACCTAACGCCGAACGAATGAATATCATCTTTCCAAGCCAAGCTTAATGCTCTGGAGGGCGCTATCTCAAACGCAGAGGGGAAGACTTTGATGCAAAAGCAATCGAATGAGGCATGCCTCAGACGGATCCGCAGGGAAAACGAATCCTGGGAATGGCAGCCAGGACGGCGCTCGCCGTGCTAGACTCCGGAAAAATGCCGACTTTCCACCGTAGTGGCTGTGAGGAAACCATACCGGACGTGACATTCGCCTAGGAATCCTTAGTACGGAGGATACACAATTGGAAAGTATTAGAGGACTACTCAGTCAGTGATCATCAGTGCATTCTGCCTGAGATAAGTGATGTCTCCCGACGTTCGTTCTCTCGGCTTTCTACAACTGGGTGGAACATCGGAAGGATGGACGTTGAGAGGTTCGTCGAGGTGCTCACAGTAGGTACAGGAAGCTTCGGAGAAGACGCAAGAACTGGCAGCTCAAGACGTGGTGAACTCAACTATGAGCATCATGACAACTGCTTGCTGCGCTTCTATGCCCCGTCAAAAACCCTGGCACGGCGAGCCCCCAGTGTACTGGTGGTCAACTGAAATCACTGAAAAGTGAATGGAGTGTCACATGTTTCAACGTGAGGCTCAACGGGCGCGAAACTGTGACGAGGCATGCAACTGGGTGGCAGCATTTAAGACGAATAGGAAATGCCTTCGCAAACTTATCAACGATAGCAAGGCTCGCTGCTGGCAAGACCTAATGGACAATGTGAACAAGAATCTGTGGGGCCTTGGCTTCAAGCTAGTTATGCGGAAGCTTGGTGCCCTAAGGTGGCCTTGTATACATGACACGGAAAAGATGGACGAGATAGTGCGGGCACTCTTCCCCGCCCATCCCGTCCGTGTTGACGCTGTCCATGGTGAAAAAGCAGTAGAGTGTCCACTCTTCACACAGCCGGAACTGGAAGAGGTAGTCCTCTCATTGAAAGCGAGGAAGGCTTCAGGTCCAGATTGTGTTCCGGCTGAGGTGTTGCGGCTCGTCTATCACCATTGTCCTGAATTGCTGCTCAGCACATTTAACGCTTGCCTACGGGACGGGGTTTTCCCAGTACGATGAAAGGTGGCGAGGCTCGTGCTGATCAGCAAGGGGAAGGGAACTCCCGAATCGCCGTCTGCATACCGCCCGTTATGCATGCTAGACAGAAGACTCACTGACGCGATTCGTGTTGCTGGGGACCTATCTCCTCGGCAGTACGGCTTTAGAGCAGGACGTTCTACCATTGGTACGATTGCAGAGGTGGTGAACGCGGTGCAAAAGGCAAAGGCATATAGTCGCACCAAGTGACGGATAGATGGATGGATATTCTGGATACACTGGAAAACTCTTTTCAAGTTCCAGAATATCTAATGTGGCTTTTGAGGAACTACCTAAAGCTAGTACTTGACGTAATTTATCTTCTGACCTAATTACCCATCCGCTAATTACCCAAGCTACGACTATATAAAGTCATTCCCTTCAACACATCCTTTAGACACTGAAGATGACTCGAAGTAGTTGAAACGCGTTTGCTCACACAACAAAGCAAGGCCTGACGGCTTTTAAAGAAAAGAGATTATAAATAAGCCCAAGAATCACTTTTCCTCAGAAAAAAAAAAAACACTGATTGATTTTAAGTCGAAGGTCAGGCAATCAAAATGCAAAATTCCTCTTCAACTAATGAGGCCTATTCGTAATGGTGAGGCGGTTATCAAGACATCGACCGATGAAAATGCTACATTGCTCTTTAATTTAGCAAGGAGGCAATGAACGATGAGTATGATATTGCCGAGACCAGATTGCGACAGCCTACACTTGTCGTCAATGATCTAGAATATCAATATTCAAATGAGGAATTAAGGAATGAGATCCAATCATTAAATCCCAGTATAGAGGAGCGAGATACTATGGAATTTGTACATGGTAGGCGGACAAGAAATGGAAGATGGTTGCACATCATCCAGGTAAATGGGAGCAGATATAAACGTGCTTGCGAATAGATGCGCTAATATAGATTATGGGTCATATTTTATGAAGGAAGACTTTAACGTAACAAGGTTTTATAAATGTCAAAAATTAATCACAAAACATCAAAATGTGTAGGGGAGCAAATATGTGTGAAATGTGGAGGAAAACATGATCTAAAAGACTGCAAAAGCACGATTGAAAAGTGTCCCAACTGTATTGGTAACAATAAAAAAATACTGATCATTGTCACAGAGCTGACTCAGTAGAGTGGCCGGAGCATCAACGCAGAATATTGATCGCCAAGAGGAGCACCGACTACAACTTCGACGATTGCTAATCTTTCAAATCAATCCAGTGTAACAAATTTAACTCTCATGGATGCTAATATAAGAAGCTTAAGACACAAGCTAAGTGATATTCAGATTTACCTGCAGCAAAATCCTGACATAGATTCGATTAATCTCAATGAAATCTGGACTTACCCAGAAGAAGCACGATTTTGCAATTTTGAAGGATATGCGGTATTCTCCTGTGGACCTGGAAGAGGTGGAGGTACAGCAATGTACGTAAAAAAATACAATCTATTTCGTTACCAAGAGAGTGAGGCGTGGTAAATATAACGTTATAATAATTGAAGTACGCCATGCAGGTAAACATATAAAATTAGGGACATACTACAACCCCAATCGGATGAATGCGCAAGATTTTTTCACAGTCCTAGATACATTATTCTCAACTGAAAAAAATTTTATCACAGTAGCGGAAACAAACATTGATGTACTAATAGAATCTGGATCATATAGTAACCAATGATTTAAAAGTCGCATGGCATACACATTTAAGGACTGGCCGGAGCTGGAAGCCGACCTAGAAAACGTTCGGATATCTTGACAAGGAGCTCTTTAAATCAAACATACGGGGATTACTGAAAAAGCGGAAACCTAATAGTATTATTGAGCTCAAATATCATCATATCTGCTAAGCAAAGTTCTACATTTGAGAAAAAAATCAGGGGTCGACATCGGACTTGGATAACGAAAAAAGTAATTGATGCAAGTATTAAAAAAAGGAAGGCATACATGGACTATAGGAAGAACAATGGAAACCAAGCTTTCAAGTCGTGTATATGCAAGCGAAAAAAGAATCAAAATGACTAGTGAAATGGGCTAAATTTTCATATTTCTCAACAAGAATGGAAACAGCGGCTGCCAACCCCCATGAAATATGAAAAATAATAAATCAGGTAAAGGATAACTCTTCACCCCGGGCTAAATTCGAGAATTTTCAACTGAATCCTAATGGGCCCTCTAATACATGGTGTCCACGTGAAGCGGCAAACCCATTAAATAACACTGAAAAATCGTTGCCAGTTCAGTAAGCAACTTAAATACTACAAATATCCCTATTAATTCCATCATTCACATTCATCAAACAAATAAGAAGGAAGTCTTAAATGTAATCAATACGGCGCCAGGCATCGATAGCATCACGATGAATGAGATAAGTATTGTTACATGCACGAATAATTTTGCGAGTTACTGTCCCAATTATTTTCGCAATCGTTAAGAAGATCATGATCAACAAAACGAACGTACTCGAAAACCCACCAAGCATCAACATCTGAAAGTGAGTCACTGCTTCATTCATTACGCTGCTCGAATGTTCTCGCTAATTCGCCAATGTACGAGAACTGGGTTGAATGACTAGAGACCCTATTTAAAGGCGAGCTGAATGAATGGGAGGATTCATTAGAGCCACGATAGTAAAAAAAACTGCGAAAGTGTGGAGCGAATAGAAAAGCGATATTGATTGAGGAATAGAAAAGTGATTTTCGTTGTGTTCTGGAAAGTAAAAAATCTGAAATGAAACGCACTTGTTACAATATCTTACCAGAGTGACTTTATTGTTCAAATCTCTTCGTATTTATACATTACATTTTACTTTAAATATTTTGCTGACCAAAAATTACTATGAAATTAATTGGATCAATTGGAAATTTCGATGATGGTGCAGTTCGTGCGGTATTGATGCATTTGGTGTTAATGACCATGCTGACATGCGTACTCGTGCGAAGTTCAATCATCCTAATTGTTATTGATGGTTGTCGCTGGTGGATATGCTGACATGCGTAATCGTGTGAAGTTCAATATGCCGATACAGGTATCTGGTGTTGATTAAAGGTGATTTGGGTTGGTGACCTCGGAAATAATGTTGTGTGTGGATTTTTAAATTATAGATGATGGTGAGCATTCATGGGAGTTTAATTTGGATGTATCTTGCACATTACCGCCCGCCATGAACCGTCCGAGGTTCTTAGTTCTTAGAATTTGTCGACATTTCGTACCACGTAGTCCTTTGCTGGTTTGGTGTTATTTGGACATTTTTGCGACGATATCGAATCAGAAGAAAACAAGCTGATGTAATAATCAAGGTTATTAAGACAGACAGGCTGATGTTTGTCCCGTGGTGACCAATGGTTGACCAAGAGGTAGTTTCGTTTTCTTCAATGATGTTCTGCTCTTGTTGAATGTAAGCTCCAAAGGATTCTTCGGATTTAATGATTTTTGGCGCTGAAAGATTAGGAATAGTTTGTTGGCTTATTGTCTGATCGAGGACAGGTGGGTGTGGAAGCATGTATACGGAAAGGTTCCGCGTAGCGGCTTTCCAAGAGGCAGTGAACAGAGAATTTTCAACTCTAAGACTACAGTCCTGCGACAGTCTTATGATCCCAGTGTTATTAAGGATTACATTTTGGCGGTCACCTTGACAAATGGCTTGCGCTGGGGTTGCTGATGGCGTCGTGAATAACCAGGTATTTGGGTCGTGCAGTTGTTTCCATACTATACGTTTTATTTTGAAAGTGTGTACTGCACACGGGTCTCTGCCGAATACCTTGTGTATCTCATTGATCAAGCAATTTGGTTTCGAATTCACGTCATGGAGTATACTGATGTCTACTAGATATTGATTGGCTGCGATCCTGGAGAGGTCGTCACTGGAAGCTTCAAAATACTGCTGCAAGTTATAGTTTACGCCTAAAATCGTTGATGGTATGTCAAATGTTCGGAATGTGTTGTTCCCGATGCATTCTGGAACTGGTGTGGCTTTTATCAAGTTGTACGGGCGGTTGTCGATAATGGGAAGGAATGCCAGTAAGTTGATATAAGTATCATCAACATTGATTTGAATGGGTTCGATTGCTTGATATAAGATCTGCATGTGATCTGGGAGCAGCGTTTGTGTGTGGTTGATGTCTTGAAGGGCATCATTTGTTCGGATGCATTCCCAGATGCTTGTTGGTGAAACGAGAGTAGATAGTAGACTAGAATACTTCTGGTGAACTTCTTGCAGGTAGTTTTCTGCTTGCTGGTACGTAGCCAAAAGGTGAATGCTGATTTTATTGTGATCGATGGTTTTGTACCAGCGGCCTAGTTCGTTGACTCGTTCTATACCTCTTTGTAGCTGAGCTTGAAATCGTTTTAGCTGGGTATCGATTCTACCTGAGGTGCTGTTGAGGGTTTTCACTGCCTTTAGCATGAGTTTGTCTTGACTGTTCATAGATCGTATGATTTTCTTTTGATTGTCAGATAAACTGTTGATGTCCTTGTAGGCCTCGTCATTTATTCCAAAAACAGCGGTTAATAGAGTTCCAAGCGCACCTCTTCGCCTTCTGTGATGCAACAACTTTAAAGTAAGCATTTTATGGACAATTTCTTCTTTAAGCTCTTTTAAATGGTGGACTAGTTCAAAGCTACCGATTTCAGTTGATATACTAGAGCTAGATTGGCACAGTCCATGAAATTTTGCCACGACCGCTTCTATGTTCTTTTGATCGTATACAAGATTAGTCCAAGGTAGTTGCAGTTGTATTTTGAACGCTCCTCTGTGGATTTGTGCGGCTCCGAGGTGCTCGATGTAAAACCCAGTCGTAAGTTGCGTGATATTAACATCGCAATTCATTTGTGGAAACACACAGAAAACTACTAGGAGGGAGTATAGTAATTTCGATGCTATTCCTGCGGTTCGTACCTTCGTTGGAGTGGGGTCTATAGGTTCAGATTTGGATTTTTTGGAGTAGGTTGATAGATACTTCGACCACGTGTTTCCAATAGGTGCGATTTTGGGTCGTTTCCTTTTACTCGGTTCTGCCGTCGCTAACAGCGTAGCCGATTTTGGTTGTTCTGTAGGAGGCTCTGGACTTGTGTTAGTGAACGGTAGACGGCAAATCTTGGTGATAGGGCGTCTAGTGACTCAACCGTAAAACTTGACGGACACAACGCGGACAATACCATCTGACCCAGGATGTACGTCCGTCACTCTTGCGAGTGGCCAATGCGTGGATGGAAAGTTGTCGGTTTTCACGAGAACAAGATCTCCAACCTGGAGGTTGGGTCGAATCGTCATCCATTTTGGCCTTTGTTGCAGTCGGCTGAGATATTCAAGCTTCCACCGATTCCAGAAATGTGTCTTAATTCTTTGAACTGATTCCCATTTAGCATTGATGGATTTACTTGATGGGAGGGATGGTATCTCGAACAAGTTGTATCCCGTCAAGAAATGCCCAGGAGTAATCGCTGTATGGTCGTTGGGGTCGCTGCTTACCTCACATAAGGGCCTCGAGTTTAGGCAGGCCTCTATTTGCGCTAAGAGGGTGTATAACTCTTCGATTGTTAGTAACTGTTGCCCGACTGTCCTTATCAAGTGTCGTTTCATGGATTTTACTCCAGCTTCCCAGAGTCCACCAAAGTGTGGGCTGCCAGGAGGAATGAATTTCCAGTGCATCTCTTCATTAATAAGAAGTTCCTCACAGTTCTTCGTGGCTTCCTTGAATGCCTCCTTTAACTGCCTTTCACTGCCTAGGAAATTTGTGCCGCAGTCGCTGTATATGGTGTGACATTTGCCTCTTCGGGCGATAAATCGTCGGACTGCCGCGACGCATGCCGGTGTCGATAGTTCACTAACGGCTTCCAGATGGAAGGCTTTAGTTGCCATGCAGACGAAGACGGCAATGTACGCTTTGCTTGTTTTACTTCCCCGTCCACCATTCCATTTAATGGTTATCGGCCCGGCGTAATCTAGCCCTGTCTGTGCAAAGGGTTTCTCCATTTGAAACCTGGGTGGAGGAAGTTGTCCCATTAACTGATTTTCTGGACGTGCTATGGATTTAAAACAGGTGAGGCAATCCCTTAGTATGCGCTTAACGAAAGATTGCGCATTCAGAATCCAGTATTGTTGTCGTACGACTGCCAGAACCAGTTGTATTCCTCCGTGTAATGTTGTCAAGTGCTGTTGCTTCACTATCAGTGTTGCGAATGAGTCGCGAGAAATTATTGCGGGATGTTTGGCTTCCTCATGGATTGGTGCATGTTGCAATCTTCCTCCAACCCTGATGATTCCATGGGCGTCAATCCATGGATTTAGCGTCTTAATGCTGCTGCAGTTGGATATTTCGTTGTTGTTGCGTAGAGCATGTATTTCTTGTGGGAAGGCGTGCTGTTGGGATAGGCGTATGCATTTAATTTTCGCTTCTTGTAGTTCTTCGAAAGCTAAAGAACCTGTCCGCTTGTGGTTTGGATGAGATGCATTATAAGTGAATCGACGTATGTAGGCCATAACTTTAAGAAGTTTTGGAAGCGACGAGTATCTCCCGAGTATTTCTGGCTCTGGCGTGGGTTCAGTTGCTACTATCGCTACTGACCGTGTTTCATCCGTAACAACTTCCTGTTCAATTGCTGTCAACGTTAAGTTGTTCGTTGTAGGATTTACTGGACTGGTGAGCCAGCCTGGCCCTTCCCACCATAGAGAGGATGCAAGCAACTGTTCCGGACGAATTCCTCTTGAAGCCAGATCAGCTGGGTTGTCATTCGTAGAAACGTGATGCCAATCATTAGGTACTGACTCCTCATGTATAAGGCTTACACGATTTGCCACAAAAACCTTCCAAGTTACTGCAGGTTTTTGAATCCAAGCCAAGGCAACTTTTGAGTCGGTCCAATAGTATGTTTTAATATTCGTCCACTTACATGCTTGTTTTACATGTTTCATTGTTTCTAACAGGAGAACCGCACTGCTGAGCTCGAGCCTCGGTATAGATATCGTCTTTAATGGCGCAACTCTGGATTTTGCGCTGAGCAAGCTAGTAGATATGCACCCCTTTGCGTCCAAAACTCGTACGTAAACTACAGCTGCGTAAGCTGCATTTGAGGCATCGCAGAAACCATGTAGCTCTATGGGTGCGTGGCTTGTGTAGTTATTCCATCTAGGGATGCGAAGTTTCTCGAGCACTAGTAGTTGCTTGCGTGTGTTATTCCAATCCTTCGCTGCGGCTAGAGGTACCTCGTCATCCCATCCTAATTTAAGTAGCCATAATTTCTGCATGGTAATTTTTCCTGTGATTATGCACGGTTGTAGCCAACCCAATGGATCAAATAGTCTCGCTACCTCTGAAAGTATAGAACGCTTTGTTAGCTTTTGTTCTTCTATAAGCCGGACTTGGAATGAAAACACATCTTGCGCAGGATGCCATTGTAATCCAAGCGTTTTAATTTCTTCCGAAAGAGCTATGTCTAACGGTTTTTGATTTTCGCGATCTTCCTCTGGAATAGCTTCTAAAAGGTCTTGGTGATTGGCTGACCATTTTCGAAGACGGAAGCCCCCTTTGCGCAGCACTACTTTAAGTTCGGCTTGCAAGTGTTTTAGGTGACCTAAATCATTTGAGCCAGTCAAAAGATCATCGACATAAAAATCCTGGAGTATCGTTTCAGTGGTTTCTGGGTGGGTGACACGTTCATCAATTGCCAGTTGTTGAAGAGTCCGTATTGCTAAAAATGGTGCACAGGCTGTACCGTATGTCACTGTGTTCAATCTGTAGTGACTAATTGGGTCTTTATTAGAGAACCTCCACAATATGCGCTGGTAGTCGCGATCGCTGTCATGAACTCGTATTTGCCTATACATTTTTTCTATGTCGGCAGCAACGACGTACTGGTAGTTTCGCCATCTCAGTAGTAGATGCAGAAGATTAGTTTGTATTGTAGGACCAACGTGTAACAAATCATTCAGCGATTTTCCACCTAATGACCTCTGCGAGGCATTGAAGACCACCCGTAACCTTGTCGTGGAGCTCGTCTCCTTAATAACCTCATGGTGTGGAAGGTAATAGCAATCGGTATTCTGGACTAAATTATCCGGCACTTTTTCCATGTGGCCAAGGTTCAAATATTCCTCCATGAATGCATGGTATTCCTTTTTTCGTTCCGGATGACTTGAAAGCCGCTGCTCCAGCTGTCGGAATCTAATATGTGCGATGCGAACAGATTCCTTCAGTTCTTCTCTGTGCTCACGATTGGATTTAAATGGCAACATAACTGTGTATGTTCCATCTACGTTTCTACACGTATTTTCAGAGTAGTGTCTTTCAACTTGAGCATCCTCTGGTGCTGGTTGTATTGTAGTTGAAGGTTCTTCGATCTCCCAAAAACGCCTGAGAGTTTTGTCCAGTTCTTCGGATGCTACGAACGATAGAGAGCTTTTGTCGGTTCGCATGCTGGCAGTTGATCCAAAAAGAACCCATCCGAGTTTTGTGTTCTGTGCGCATGGTTGACCATGAACGAACCCGTTGGCTAGTAAGCTGCCATAGATGTCTGCTCCAAGAAGTAGGTCGATGTGGGATGGCCGGTTGAAACCGGGATCTGCCAACTTTAATTTCTTGAGTCGTGGAGGTAGAGCAACATTGATGCTTATGGCGGGAAGTATTGCCGTAATTTTGGGAATTATTAATGCCGAGAAACTCAAAAGAGTCTCGTCTTCCTTATTTCCGATCAATGCTGTGATTTCAACTACTCCCCTAGATGTTATGGCTTCTGAACACCCAATGCCTCCTATTGACGTTTTCGAGTGTTTGCGCGTTAGCCCTAATAATTGGACGGCAGATTCTGTGATGAAGGATCTTTGTGAGCCGATATCCAATAATGCTCGTAGCGTAACAGCTGCACCGTCACTAGTTTTTACAGTTATAAGTGCTGTGGCAAGCAGCACTTGAGTGTTGCAAAGCAAGGCATTATGTGCTTGGGTCTGAAAGGTAGTTGGTTTGGACAGAGGTAATTCCGTTGGCTGTAACCTCTCATCTCCAGCGTGCAGTAGAGTATTATGACGCTTGCAGCAGTTTTTACACGTTCTCTTTGATTTGCATTGCTTCACTGTATGTTGTTCCGATAGACAATTGAAACATAATTTTTTGTTCTTTACCAATTCACGGCGTGAGTCCACGGCTGCTTTCTTGAACCGTTCGCATTCGAACAACCGATGGGGATTGGTGCACATAGCGCACCGTAATGTTGCCACTTGTGTAGTGTGCGTAGTAATCCTTTTTGGTGGTCTTGGTTCTGAGTATGGCTTTGACAATGTTAATGATTCTAGCATGGTGAATCTTTGGGTAAGGAAAGTTATAAACTTCTTTAGCGTTGGTACTTCTGTGCTCTCGCTTATTAGTTTTTGCCATTCCGCTCTAGACTCTTGATCGAGCTTGCTGTTCAGAATAAATACTATGGCGAGATCAAACCCATCGATCTTCAGCGTTTTCAGGCTTGCTATAAGTTGATTGGTGGTGTTCACCATATCTCGAAGCCCTATTGCATGGTTTGTCTGGTTTGAACCTGCACTCCACCAACGTTGCATAAGCTCCTGCGCTATGATCTTCATATTATCATATCTCTCACATAATATTGACCATGCGGCATCGTAATTGTCGCTCACTATGTTTAGGTGGCTAACAAGCTTTTCTGCTTCACCTTTAATATTGCTGCGTAGATACTGCATCTTCTGAACATGTGACAAAGCTGCATTCTCGTGAATCATGCATCTAAATAGATCACGAAACGCTATCCAACTCCCGTAGTTCCCATCAAATGTAGGAATTTTAATCCGCTCCAACTGTAGGTTGTCACTTGTATTTGCAGCTGGTTGTGGTTGCCCTGAGGTACCAGCACGATATTTGTAGGTACCTTCCTTGAAGATCGTCTTGTGTTCCAACACTAGATCCTCGATACATGCATAATCTTCAATGTACTTTTCCAATAAGCCTTTTTCCTTTTCCTCCTGCAAATGCGCATAGGTCTGAGCATGTAATTCTTCACATGCCTTCCATTGTTCTTCAAGACGAGCTAACCTTGTCTCGAAGTATGCTAACGAGTGTCTACTGGCTCCATCCTTCCTGAAGTTGGAGATCACCCGATTGATGCTGTCAAAATTTAGTTTTTGTGCTGCGATTGGAGTAGCCATCGTATTCTAGCTGTTACTGCCCTCTTACTCTTCCAATTGAACCTGCGACTGGTTGCGGTGCTGTTTGCTACGTTGAACTATCCCGCTCAAACTCCTCCAATTGTACCTGCGATTGGTTGCGGTGCTGTTTGCTACGTTGAACTATCCCGCTCAAACTCCTCCAATTGTACCTGCGATTGGTTGCGGTGCTGTTTGCTACGTTGAACTATCCCGCTCAAACTCCTCCAATTGTACCTGCGATTGGTTGCGGTGCTGGTTGCTGGTTTGAACTATCCAGTTCAAACTCCTCCAATTGTATCTGCGATTG
Source organism: Odontomyia ornata (assembly GCA_963969285.1). NCBI lineage: Eukaryota > Metazoa > Arthropoda > Insecta > Diptera > Stratiomyidae > Odontomyia > Odontomyia ornata. Next base: position 456,885,050 of record OZ017738.1, on the reverse strand, counting down.
ATTGCGGTGCTGGTTGCTAGGTTGAACTATCCAGTTCAAACTCCTCCAATTGTATCTGCGGTTGATGTGGTGTTGTTTGCCAAGTTAAACAATCAGGCTGAAATTCCTCGAATTGAACTTGCGATTGGTTGCGGTGTTGGTTGCTAATTTGAACATTCCAGTTCAAACTCCTCCAATTGTATCTGCGATTGATTGCGGTGCTGGTTGCTAGGTTGAACTATCCGGCTCGACGGACCAATGTTCTGGAAAGTAAAAAATCTGAAATGAAACGCACTTGTTACAATATCTTACCAGAGTGACTTTATTGTTCAAATCTCTTCGTATTTATACATTACATTTTACTTTAAATATTTTGCTGACCAAAAATTACTATGAAATTAATTGGATCAATTGGAAATTTCGATGATGGTGCAGTTCGTGCGGTATTGATGCATTTGGTGTTAATGACCATGCTGACATGCGTACTCGTGCGAAGTTCAATCATCCTAATTGTTATTGATGGTTGTCGCTGGTGGATATGCTGACATGCGTAATCGTGTGAAGTTCAATATGCCGATACAGGTATCTGGTGTTGATTAAAGGTGATTTGGGTTGGTGACCTCGGAAATAATGTTGTGTGTGGATTTTTAAATTATAGATGATGGTGAGCATTCATGGGAGTTTAATTTGGATGTATCTTGCACACGTTGATTGTGAAGTGATTTTAGATAAATTTATGGACAAGTGGAAGTTAGACTTTTAATAGTGAAAATAAAAATTGTAAAATAGTTAAATAAGTGATTGCGCATTTTAAGTAATTAAATAAACTCTTTTAATTTAATTTAAAAGACATTGCGTTTTCACTTTCCCGGAACATTAAAATTATTGGCCGCGAACCGTAACGTGTGACAGTTTTATCAAGAAGGACATAGCTGAGCTATAAACGTGCATATTAGGAATGAGTCATTTCCGGAAGAAAAAAACTTGCAAAAAAAGTTCCTATATTTAAGAATGATGATCGTCTCGACCCGAATAACTATCGCCAGGTTGCGCTACTGACGGGATTTAGTAAGATATTTAAAAAAGCAAGAGGTCATGGCCGTTGGGCCATGACCTCTTGCTTCGTAAGCTTGAACTGCATTGTATTCAGGGTAGTCCTTAGCAGTTGTTTAAGAATTAATTGGAGGGAAGATCGCAGAGAGTTTTAATCAACAATGTCCTGACCTACGAAAACAGGAGTTCCCCAGGTCTCAATACTTGGCCCAACGTTGTTCCTGCTATACATAAATAATCTAAATACACTGCCATTGAAAACACTATATACAAGGATCTTGGAAAATTCCATCTGTGCTTAATCGAAAACAAACTAGTGTTGAACACTAGAAACAACAATAACTCTTGGGTTTTTGAGCAAACGAACAAAGGGGACATAGATGTTGAACTAAATATTAACGGCGAAAAATTGCAGAGTGCTAGAAGTGAAATATCTTGGTCTTATGATAGCCCATCGCATGACCCGGTTGCCACAAAAAAAAAAAAAGCTTAAGCAGGCAATTAGCCCCAATAGCCTTGTTAAGAAGCTATGTCTTTTCCAATGCACATCAAGAAACTTGTTCTAAATGCGTTTGTCCTGACGAAATTGCATTATGGAGTACTTATTCGGAGTCAATCAGCAAAGCAACATTTAAACAGTTTATCCAGGCTGCTGGCCAAAGCGTATGAAAACATTCTGGAGCTGCCAATGCTTATTCAAATTATTTTGGCTTACCAATTAGCAAAATCATTAACCTTTAGTTAAATCATTATAATGGAGAAAGCCAAGTTTATCAACAAAAATTGAAAAACTAATGCAACGGAACGAACACCATTAATTAAGGTATCACAGATCAACCCATGTAAGGTGAGGAATGCAGATCAACTCGTAATACCTTTTGCCAGAACGGATCGTCTAAAGAACGATGCAACGAATGATGTTCTGTTTATATACAGGGTTTTCCAATAAGAGGGGCTATTTTGATATTAGAAGCAAAATGCCAGTTTTTAATGTAAATGGGCATATGTTTATTTCATTACGAAGAAAAAAGTATGCCGTTAATAGTAAAAAATAACACCAGGCAAATGACCACCACGACCACGCTTACAGGACCATATGCTTTTCATTAAATTTTCCATAAGCAAATCGCAAAGTGGCGGCCCTATGTCCTCGATAGCCTCACGAATTCCATCTTTGAGGCCTTGAATCGTGTTGGGCTATGGAGATGTTACGGCGGCAATTTAAAGTTGTGAATGGAAGAATGTCGGCACGCTGGAATTCGCAACACGCTTCGAGCAGCTTATTCGGAAGAATGTCACGTAGCTGGTATCGGAATACAATCGCATTCGGCGTATGACCGGTAGACGAGTTTGCTTGGGAATTTAAAACAAACTTAAGCCTTTCAAGATTTCAGTCCCATTTGCGTTCGTTATCTGTTGAAGTTCACAAATATAGAAGGACAGATTGATGCGCTCTCTTGATTTGGCCATTTGCCCAGGGGGTCCTAACCGCATTTAAAACATGGCTGATATCGATATCAGCACAATAACTTTCAAACTTTTTGGAAGTGAGGGCTGCGCCTCGGTCTAACATGATCGTTTCGAATGGGGAAGGGACAACCGGGCTAACATACAGTTTCCCAACTGGCTTTCCAACAACCCTTTTAAAATAACAACATTTGATATAGGCAGCGATATATCCCTTAACGTAATTTCGCGTTCGCTTAAACCAATAATAGAGCCGAATCCCCAAAGTGTCCTCGGTCATCATGAGCTTTCTTCACAACTCTCCAGCGTACAGCTTTTGGCACGACCCATCGAAGCTCTCCCCGCACTTTCCGATATAGTCGGTTGGTTTCCAGTATGTAATCCTCCCGTTACTGCGCCAACTGGTCGGAACACTGTCCACCTCGAATAATCCGCGTGATATTTCGTAGTGCATCGTCCTCGTTCAAGTTCTTTTTGTCTTTGATTTTACAAACTCCATCTCCAATGATTAGGTTTAGACGTTGGCTTTTTAGGAAATCGGCTCCCACTAGAGTAGCACAAGGCAACATTCCATCTTTCACGATATAGAATGTGTGACGAAATTCCCTATTATCAAACTGCATCTCCGTTTTGATTTTTCCCGTAAAGCAATATTTTCCTCCGCCGAAGCCAGAAAATTCGATTTCAGTCAGTTTGACTGGCCCAATGGCATCAGCAACGGGTCGAGCTAATAATGAACGTGAGCTTTCTGAGTCTACTATTGCAAATATACTTTTTCCCTTGGCAGTTATTTTTTTTGCGGCAATAGCGGTCCAGAAACAATCGATAAATTTTCCTTCTCCTGTATTTGCAATACGACATCTGACTGCTGTGGTGTAGATCTTCTCGATTGTTGAGCTCTGTCGAGGCACTCGCTCGTTCTATGTCCCGTACGACGACAATGATCGCAACGCGGACGTGGTTGGGATGCGGACATCGCACTGCCAAATGACCTCACTGACGGCAATTGAAACGTTTCGGTCCGGTTTCGCGCATTTCGACTGGCCTAGTATTCAACACTCGTACCAACTGGTCGCGTGGTGGCACAAATTCACTACGTGATGCACGAATCTGATGCGGATCTATAGCCGGCACAATATTCTCCTCGAAGCTACTCATCGCCATGTAAAATTCTTGTAGTTCTGCGAATTCACTTCCCGCAAGAGCACTTTGCAGTGCTGAATGACTGAAGCTTCGTCGGATATCCTTTATGATTGCTGCGCCTGACGCTTCTCCCCATCGCCCAATCTCTGTCGCTTTATGAAAGTACTGTGACCAAAAAATAAGGTGACATTTGAATTTAAACTGCGCGCGTTGAGGGATTTGGAGAATTATTTTTTTAGGTTGGTAGTACTGTCAGTGACATCTACGTTAAATTCACATGTCAAAATATTCATTAGTGTTTGAGATACGCGTCGTTTCCGGGATGGTCTTCAATTCCGTCTTCGATGCGGCTTGAATCTCCCCGGAGCGGTCTTTTGAGCTTGCTGAACAGTCAAAAGTCCCACGGCACCAGCTCAGGTGAATACGGCAGTTGCGGAATGATATGGGTTGAGTTTTTGGTGAAATGATCACGAATTAAGAGTGCAGTATGGGATGGTGCATTATCGTGGCGTAAAAACCTAGAATTGTCTATCCACAATTCCGGCCTTTTTAGGCGGATAGCGTTACGCAAACGACGCATAACGTTCAAATAATATTCCTTGTTGACTGTTCGGCCTGGCGGAAGGAATTCATAATGCACAACACCACGGTAATCGAAGCAGAGAAGAGGTTGAGGGTCGCCCAGGACGCTCTTCGTCTTTGACACGTTCACGGCCGGCTTGGAACTCACTATACCAATTGTAAGCATTTTTTTAGACATAGTCTCATCACCAAAGGCTTCTTGCACCATTCTCAACGTACCCGTAGCAAAAAATTGATTCCGCAAACAAAATCTAATGCAAATTCAACAAATTTTGCCATCGCAAAAAACGAAAAACTCACTTTAAGCAACTCACAAAACGACGCGTATCTCAAACACTAATGAATATTTTGACATGTAAATCTGACATAGATGTCACTGACAGTACTACCAACCTAAACAAAAAATTCCAAATTCTTCGACGCACGCAGTTTAAATTCAAATGTCACCTTATTTCTTGGACACGTTAGTATTTGTCCAAACTTTCCGAATTTGCACGAATCGTTCTCTTCAACTTTAAAAACACATCGGCTTTGTCAATTCGAGTAGGAAAGTCGGTCGTCGTTCCATATTTTTGCATATCCGCAGAGTTTTAATTGTGCTGCAAACAATACCAGTTTATCGTCCCAAGCGTATACCTCCTTCAACGCGCTTATGCGCTTAATAAACTGTTCTGCCGTCCAGTCTCGCTTGTTCAGGTCGAATTTTGGCAACATCTCCGCAATGTCGTGGATGGAAAAAGACGTTCTCGTTTGTTGATATGTCGATTCTAGCAATGCCTGCTCCCTTTCAAGCAAAGCGCGTTCACGCTGTTGAAGATTTAATCGCTGTGGCGCCTCATGCTCATGCATCACCTTCTCGGCTTCTCGAGGTGCACCCGTCTCCTCCGTTAGGGTGATTTCGTCGTCATGACCACTCGCATTGCACAATTTGAACTTCGGTCATCTGCCTTGGAGTGCTGCTTGCTTCTGGGAAATCTGATTGCACCAACCTTTTGATTAATTCGGGTTTATTTCCCGACGTCGGCAGCCCGCGCTTGCGGCACAAGTCTTGTATCTCTTTTTTCGTTTTAACCACGTACATGACTGATCCCACTTCTGAACTTTCAGAATGGCAGACTGGGTAATGAATGAAACCAATCGAGCTCAACCAATTTACCTATTTTATTTAATTAGCTTCTCTCCGTAAGCAACACACGTCTACTCGGCTTCGCTGGCATGTTTGACTGACTGCATTTCACGACTGGCATCCATTGTTGCCAGTTGTCCAGCTTCTCCAGTGTTGACAATCGCAAAACAAAATGGCGGCCGTTTTAAATGAGAATATTGCATAAAATTGTGTAATTTTTCGTGAATTTCAACATTTGAGGTACAAGTTATTTACACTTGATTGAATCTATTAATGAATAGCTGAAACTGAGCAGCTAAAAATAATCGATTAAAAACTTATGAAGGTAGATCTAATAACAAATAACTTAATGGTTGAAATTTTTTTCATCTTTGCTAATAATAGTAGGATCTGTAAATTGAATGTATCCGCTAGTAAAACTGTAGTGGTGTGAATAAATTGGATGAAATGAGATATTTAAGTGTCATTTGAAGGTCCTTATACTCTATCAGTTTTAATGGAATGTACACAAGTTATTGCCGTTTGAATTTTCTTCGAGTACAACATCAAACACGGTTTTTCTTCTACATGGGATCTCCATCAAACCAGACACTACACTTTTGATTGTATTTTGTCGAAATATACATGTAATACAACAAAAAGACATTTAAGATTCGGGTTAATCAATGATTTTATCAATATTGCAACAAAATGTTAGCCACTTAAAATGGAGTAACACTATTTTTCTTTTAAAGCAAAATATATTTGTTGTGCATGTCATTGGAGTTTTTCTTGATTTAAATTATTCTGCATATCGTATGTTAACATAAGTACAAGTCTAAACAACTTGTTTAATTTTCACTCAGTCAAGCTTACTGTGATTCGTTCAAGAAAGCGTATCGGATCGCAGTAGGCGTTATATGTAACTTCGACATCCATATTTTATTTTTTATTATTAGTCTGAATAAATTTCGATTCGAAAGTATTGTTACTCTAAATTCTTAGTTAAATGTTTTTGGCAATCACCCCAAATCAAAGTACTATTTAAAAAAAGTTCGATTATTTTCCATTAAAAATAAAAAGTGCTACTTACTCATAAGAAGAAATAAAATCGGAATTTTCAATAAAGCAAGGTAAGAATTTTGAAACTGATTACCAAATGACTAATTTGCCTGCGAGTTTCATACTGTTTGCTAAAGGACTTGGGGGTACCTTTCTCGAAAGTTCAAGAAAAAAGAATTAGCATAGAATCATTTTTAGAGCGTCTTTTGTTGTAACGAATAATCATACATTGTTATTTGCAAGACTCGGTGAAACTCCCGGCCTCTGATAATATATGGCTAAATTTTTTGATTTTTTTCAGAGATAAGCATAAAGAAACTCTGTCACTTTAGTATCTCGCCGATAGGGTCAAAAAACGCCCTAAGATACAGGGCTCATAAAAGCAGGATTACAGGTCCACGCTTCAATCAGTGCTCATTATACATTTGTAAGTCCGCCAATTATACATTTGTAAGGCATTGGGGATATCTGGATAATTAACCAAAACGTGGACCTGTAGTTCTGCTTTTATGAGCTCAGTATCTTAGGTCATTTTTGACCCTATCGGCGAGATACTGACGAGACACTTGCTCGAGAGATTTTTTGAATGCGTCGTATTATATTGAACTTTTTTTTATCTCTGAGAGCTGATCATGATTTTGGACTAGATGTTCATGAAAAGGATCAGTTCACGTTATTTTGTGTGCCCCCTTATGCCGATGCTTTAAAATTTGTCTGGGTGGCACAAAGGACGAAGTGACCTAATGTGAATGCAGATTGCACGAGCGTTATGCGACGAAAAAAGAGGGTGGAGAGCGGAATTGAATGGAGGTATTTAAAAAAAAAAAAACCATGGAGTGGAATGTAGATATCGTTGAGACTCGATCAGAAATTGGAGCAACTATTCTTTTCTTTACGCCAGTCGTTACATAGCCACGCCTACTCCGGCACTTTCAAAATTTTTTTAATGGACAATGGGATCAGATATATGGATAGTGAGCTTCTTCATGTAGTACCAGCGAAACACCGGTACCATCTAGCAATTAGCACCTCCTTTGTTCAGCACTTCCCGACAGGACAATGGATTAAGGAAAGGTTTTCCAAATCCACACTAACAATATCATAAATTATTAGTATATACATAAATTTTTTTTTTTTTTTTTTCATTTGCTAATAAAAGACTTTTACAACTACTTATATGGGATAGAAGGACTTTTTTTTTTTTTTTTTTTTTTTTTTAATTACCTCCATTCCCTACCACTCTCTCCATCACTCTTTCTTCGTCGCACAACGCTCGTGCGATCTGCATTCACATTACGTCGCTTGGTCCTTTGTGCCACCCAGACAATGTTTAACACATCGGTATAAGGGGGCACACAATATAATGTGAACTAGTCCTTTTCGTGAACATCTAGTCCAAAAAAATCATGATCAGCTCTCAGAGATAAAAAAAAATTCAATATCATACGACGCATTCAAAAAAAAACTCTGAGTAACTGTCACTTCAGTATCTCGCCGATAGGGTCAAAAAGAACGCCCTAAGATACTGGGCTCATAAAAGCAGAATTACAGGTCCACGCTTCAATCAGTACTCATTAAATGCTCCCTTAGTCTTTTCTTAAATACCAAAAGTGAGTTTGCTTCCTTAACAATTTCTGGTAGATTGTTATATATACGCAAAGCATCATTCGTTGCATCGTTCTTTAGTCGATCCGTTCTGGCAAAAGGTATTACGAATTGATTTGCATTCCTCGCATTATATGGGTTGATCTGTGATACCTTAATTAATGGCGCTCGTTCCGATCCATTAGTTTTTAAATTTCTGTAGATAAACTTCGCTTTCTCCATAATAATAATTTGACTAAAGGTTAATGATTTTGCCAATTGGTAAACCAAACTAGTTTGAGTAAGCATTGGCAGCTTCAGAATGTTTTTATACGCTTTGGTCAGCAGCCTGGATATACTGTTTAAATGTTGCTTCGCTGATTGACTCCAAATAAGTACTCCATAATGCAATTTCGCCAGGACAAACGCATTTAGAACAAGTTTCTTGATGTGCATTGGAAAATCCTCATACCTTCTTAACAGTCCTATTATTGGGGCTAATTGCCTTCTTAAGCTATTTATGTGTGGTAACCAGGTCATACGATGGTCTATGATAAGACCAAGATATTTCATTTCTAGCACTCTTTGCAATTTTTCGCCATTAATATTTAGTTCGACATCTATGTCTCCTTTGTTCTTTTGCTTAAAAACAATATATTTTGTCTTTGATGTGTTCAATACTAGTTTGTTTCCAATTAACCACTGATGGAATTTTCCTAGGTCGTCGTTGATAGTGTTCTCAATGGCAGTTTTGTCTCGTACTGAATAAAGTAGAACTGTCATCAGCATATAATGTGTGATATCCCGTCAGCCCACATGTATTTAGATTATTTGTATATAGCAGGAACAAAGTAGGGCCCAGTATTTAGATATTGGTCTCAAAAGATTAATTTATAATGCACATATTTTGCCTCAGGTAAATCGGTCCTGTCAAAAGTTTTCAAAAATTAAATTAATTTTTTAAAAACGTTAGTCCGAAGTTAATTTTTATCGGAAAAAATCGTATATTGTCGAAGTAATCGACTCTGGAAATTTCTATCGAATATTTTTACTTCGATTGGTAACGAAAAACAAATTCACAAAGAAAATTTCGCCGCTGGTATGGAGGAGCCCGACGGCTTCCCACCGTTGGGACAACCTGGGGAAACGACGAATACAAAACTGGCGACAATCACCAAAAGAAAACATAACGAAGAAAACTCCGTAGATGGAGGGTGCAAGCTGCAAACAATAGCGGACAATCAACAAATGGCCAAATTGCAGAAAGAAAATGATGAACTAAGGCAAGAGATACAGTCTCTCAAGGATCTTTTCAAGAAAGGGATGAAGCCTCAAAAGACACAGCCGCAAAATCAATGGCAACAGGTAACAAAGCCGAAGAAAAGTGCAGCGCTGGAGGGATTAACTGAAGATATGGAAATCGAAGAAAACATCGGAGGTAATTTTAATCAAGATAATGACTTTAATTTTATTCAATATTTAAAGAACAAAAATAAGGAGAAAAAACCAGCCCGCAGTTCTGCTGGTTCCTCTGAAAAAGCTTCCAACAAGACAGAAAAAGTTCCGCCAATCAACGTGTTCGGACAAACCGGGAAAGATATGGTTCGGCTATTGGCAGCCGAAAATAAACTGGCCAATTTCGAAATCAAAAGAGTTAATGCCGAAAAATTAACTATAAGGACGAAATCACTGGTTGATTTCAAGTCAGCCAAAGATGCGCTGATTTCAGGGGAGGTCCCACACTTCACCAATACCCCAAAAAGTGAAAAAAATCAGACCTTCTTGTTGAAGGGTTTAGACAGCAGAGAGGATACGGTCGATCTTCTTCAGGTGCTTAAGGACGCTGCACCAGATATTGATTTTGTTTCAGTCAAAGCCTTTGCGACAAGAAGGTTGACCGTAGAAAGGAAGAATTTACCACCTTACCTGGTACAAATTGCAAATAAGAGCAGTCCAAGTGCCCTTCAACAAATAAGGTACTTGAATTTCAGAGTGGTGAGGTGGGAACGCCTCCAGAAAAGAGAGGTCAATCAGTGTTACCGGTGTCAAAGATTTGGACATTCGGCTGCCAATTGTGCCATGCACTATCGTTGCGTTAAATGCAAAGACGTTCATGCTCCCGGTGAGTGCAAATTGGCTCAGACGGAGCCTAAAGAAAAATTATACTGCGTTAACTGCGGTGTTTTTGGTCACCCAGCATCATATCGAGGATGCTCCCGATATCAAGATGCAAAAGTTAAATTTTGCTCCAAAGCAAACACAAGTACACCGTAATATTATACCTTCCAACTTCGTCAAGCCCGGAGTATCATTTGCGCTCGCCGCTAGAGGACCAGCAGAAAACGCTGGAAATAATGTAAATAATGTAAGTGGCAATAATGAGCTGCTTCTCAAAATTTACCAGCAACTTAATTCTTTATCGGAGAGAATCGACAAACAAGATTCAAAAATTAACTTTGCTTTTCAGCGTTTAGGTCTTTCGAATGCCTAATAATAACTTGTCATCCAGTCATATTCCCATGGATAGGCTTCGCCTCATATCGATCAACGTCAACTCTATCGTTGCTATACATCGACGTGATTATCTCCTTGAATTTGTTGTTAAGCAAAAGCCTGACATCATACTTTTCACTGAAACCCACCTCAATTCATGGCATTCCATGGAATTCAAAGATTTTGCATTCGTAAGAAACGATAGGGTAATAGGTGATGGGGGAAGTGGCACCGGGATATTGATTAGAAGACCCTATTGTTTCCAAAATATTGAAAAAGTCGAATTCAAAAACTTTGAATTTCTTGGTGTCCGTCATCAAAATTTCACTGCCAGGTGGGGATAAGCTCTTCGTTATCTCTGCCTATGCAACTGGTCAAAATGTTCTCAAGTTCAAGGAGGAACTCAATTCCTTGTTGGAAATACTCGAATTGAACAGGCTGCATAGTTATTATATTTTTGCCGGTGACCTGAATGCCAAGCATACATCATGGCTAAACGCCACCAATAATCCAAGAGGTGTATTCCTGAAATCATGGATAACAGAGAACCAGATTGAATACAGGTGCAACCTATATGGGTCGGAGTTCCTAACATACCCTAGGACAAATTCATATTTGGACCTCTGCATTGCTGACGCAAGACTTGAATTCAGCTTTAATAGTCCTCAACGGGAACTGCAGGTGCTTCCTTACGATAGCGACCATAATGCAATCGTAATGGAAATCAATCATCAAAGGGATGATTTCTTCCTCATTCCAGTTCAACATGAAAACCATCGGTTGAATTTCAAAAAAACAGACTGGGGAAAGTTTCAAAAGAAGTTTAATTGGGAGTACCAGAAGCAATGTCCCTCTTCTGATGATGGCAACGCTTGCTCAATGGTTCCTAATAACATAAATCTAACTAACGATGAAATAGATCTCTATTTGTCGAAGTTAGAGAAGCTGACGTTGGAAACGATTGAGAAAGTTGTTCCCAAGATTAAACATCGAAACAATATGGAAGGATATGAAACACCAACCATCGCAAGGTTGAAAAGATTGAAAAGCCTTCTTCTCACCCGCGTCAACAATATTTATCGACGATTTTTGGATTACAACCATCCCTCGTTGGCTTTGTTGAAATTACACCTGAAGAATGTCCGGAACTTAATCCGTTCATACTTCAGGAGTGAGGTCAGCAATCAATGGGCGGAAAAACTGAGGGGTATTAGCCCACAGAACCCAGATGGTGTTTTCGCGAAAGTGAATAGCTTATTCCGCAGGAAGTCTCGAGTGAAGGTATCGAATCTTGAAGTCGCTAGTGATGAGATAAATCTTCTCGATAGGGCTGGTATCGAAATTGATAGTACGACTCCGGATAGAAATGGAAATAGGATTATATGTGATGGATTGCAGAAACTTGCCCTGATTGGAACACATTTTGAATTGGTCCATCTGCCAAACCCAGAGAGAAGGAATGAAATATTTTCGGAGGTCGTTGAAGCAAAAGTTTCCGACTTCAAATCAAGCCTGAACGGCCAATCAATTCTTCATTTCGATGAATCATTAACATCTGACCTCATATCGAGCTTGAATCTTATTGATTATTTTGTCAGCTATGAAGACTTGTGTTTCATATTTCGCAGGATAAACAACAAAAAATCATGTGGTACTGACGGTATTCCAAATATAGTTCTCCGACGTTTGCCTGAGGTTGCTGTTAGGAATTATTGCATATTGTTCAACAACATGTTGAACAATTCATATTTCCCAAATGAGTGGAAAAGGCTAAGGAATTTCCGATCTTGAAGAAAGGAAAAGAATCTTCATGCCTCAAAAGCTATCGCCCAATCAGCTTGCTGCCTAACATCAGCAAGGTGTTTGAAGTGATACTCAACAGAGCATTAAACGCCCACATTGAGAAATATGAGTTGATGCCGAATTGCCAATTTGGTTTTCGTGCCAGGCATTCGACCATACATGCAATAACGAAAGTAACCTCAGACATCTGTTGGGAACTAAACAACAAAGAATGTGTTGGAGCATGTCTCATTGATATGGAGAAAGCCTTCGATACGGTGTGGTTAGATGGACTAGTTTTCAAACTTCTTCAGGACAGGTTCCCCAGACACCTTGTCGCCATGATGTGTAATATGTTATACGGGAAATCATTTGTTGTAACTGATGGAAATCTGACAACAATGCGCGAATTCAAGGTCTTGAATGGTCTACAGCAGGGAACAGTTACTGCGCCCCTGCTTTTCTCAATACTCATTCGCAAGCTTTTGAACAGCTTTGATTTTAATGTCTCGCCAACGCGATCATTGGTAGCGTTTGCTGATGATCTGATCATCTATACGGCAGACCGAAAAGCTACAATAGTTCAGAGCAATCTTCAAAAAATTTTTAATGATGTGCAGCTCTACATCGACAATTGGCGAATGAAAATCAATGCGCAGAAGTGCGAAACAATTTTGTTTCGGACAACGCTGTAGGGGGCCAGTTAAGACCTGAAACGTAATTGGAAGGATTTCCACATTATGGCTGGTGAAGGTAGTTCAGAACGGGTTCCACATAAATCCTGTGTTCGATACCTCGGTGTTCATCTTGATCAGTATCTGTGCTATACTGAACATGTCAAAATCATGCTCAGTAAAGCACTAAAAGTAGTCATGGCTCTTCGGTGACTCTTTCATTCCAGATACATTGATCAAAAAGTCTAAGTTATTTGTTACAAGGCCCTGGTTAGGCCAGTTTTGACATACGGATGCCAGATCTGGTACAACCAGAGTGCTAGTACAATGGAAAGATTAAGAGTTTTCGAAAGGAAATGTCTTCGTGCATGTGCTGGTTTGTACAGAAAGCCTGAGATGGATTGGAAGCACTCTATATCGAATAGAAAAATTTATCAAGCCGCTCAAGTGACAAGAGTCGATATCTTCATATTGAAACTTCTTCGGAATCATATCGCAAGATCTGTAACTGTGAGTGAAAACCCTTGGATTTCACAGCCGTTCCACCCTGCAGACGGGTATATTGCGACTTGCATCGCTACTAGCTTCGTTCCTCCAGAAGCATTCGTTTATTTGGACATGAATCGATATGTTTTTGATTCTGAAGGCGTCCCAATCATATATCACATATACCGACGGGCCACAGATAAGAAGATAAAATATCCTCCGAATCTGAGTTCGCGAGACCAACAATTCCAATGGAGATACTCATTTGCTAGATTCGTTGAGGCTGGTCGAGCTGAGATGGAGCAATCTAGGTATTGGTGGCTGAATGACAATGTCTAAATTATTCGTTTATTTTTGTGCTTTTTCTCGTTACTTAGTTTTTCAGATTCATCTCATTATTGCTACATCTAGTATTGTTGTTTATTTGTATCATAAATTAGGTATAGGTTTCAATATAAGGTGATGTTTTTATTTTTTTTTTTGATTGAACTTACTTAGAATTAGGGTGTAACATATTAGGTATAGGATATAAGTTCATTGTTGTGTTAGTAGTATAAGTAATTTTTGAATAATGCTGGTTGGTTTTTTCTGATTTTTCCAATTGAATCAAAAAATATCTAATAATATTAATCAATTTAAATTTGCAAGTGTATTTTTTTCATTAAATGTGTTTATTTGTTAACGTATAAATTTAGAGAGCCATTCGGGCCATTAAGTTTTTTATAGTTTTATTGTTTGGAATTTGCTTTATGTTCTTTTAAAAATTTATAACGATTGGTATTAAATAAAGCGCTTTTGACTTTGACTTTGACTTTATGTCCTTTTTCATATTTTAAAAGCCCAAGTCGGTATTCGCTTGTTTCACGCCAAAAGTCTTTGACGCGGTCTGTGATTTCAAATTGACTTTCCAGCCATTTTAATTTTCCTTCCAAATCTGAAATTTCATCTAGAATACAATAAATAAATGAATATTTTTCATGTCGTCAAATAACTTAAATCAAAATGTTTTATTAACGTTCAAAACAAATCTACTCACTATTGCCCAGATGATGCAGATTACTGCAGTCCTCCTTTTTCGAGATCTCTTCGGTATCGGCGTTTTCCGCTGTTCAATAGTGCCTTGCATTCATTGTTGTACTTGTGCCATAGTTTTCCTTTTGCAGCATGCTTCTGCACGATGTTTCCAGCTATCTTCACAGAGCGATAAGGAATATAATATGTACCCTGTTAAAACCGGACGTATATATTATGTTATAAAAAATCCTGTTTTACCATCAATAATTGTAGTAAGTTCAAACAAAAATATGTAAATATTTTCTAACCTTGGCTTCATTGGGAAAAATTGTAACTATTTCATCCGCAAGTTGGAGAAATCGATCAGGAGTGAGCCTTGTAAAATACAGTAGATAAGAATTAAATATATGAAAAATTTCACAATTACTCACGACACATTCGAGGAGGATATTTCTTTATTGATGATTCGTTGGACCAGCAAGTTTTGATGCTTGCTATCTAAAAACGGAGTCGCGTTTGGTTTATTCTGTGGGCCTATATAATTATTCCTAATCCTTTCCCCTATTGGGCAATTCAAATATTCTGAGACAGTGCCTTTAAAAAAAGACAGAAGCAATGTTATTTAAATGCACGTATTTTAAAAGAAATTTGTATACATTTAATATATTGCATTCCAGATCTATATCAAAACTTATGCATGTATAAATGATATATTTTTGTTGATTAATTTTATCAATTTCTTAATATATATTTCCCATATACTCTAATGAGTCATTTTATATATTTTCTTTACATGTTTTCAATACTTTTTTCAATGAAAAAAAAGTATATTTTCAATTTGAATTGACTTCTAATTATTGTACTTTAAGTTGATAATCATTAAAAAAAAAAGAGTATGACAAAAACGTGATATAGTTTACAAAAACCAAAAAAAAATTATTACCTCAATTCGCTTTTTTATTGGAGGAACATGAGCATCATTTGTCGACGTTACTCCATCGTTACATTGACCAAGGACAACATCAAAAGCAGGAGGTTCATTCAAATTCGAGTTTACATTGGATTCAATTTGTACCACCTGCAGTATAAAGAACGAAAAATTGTTTGTCACTACTGAACCGAATTATGCTCATATTTCTTTTTCTTCTATGTATATCTTACATGTGAATTCTTCAGTTCATCAATTTTTTTTTAAAAGTCGAAACCTGTCACCCAGCAATCGGACCAGATTTGCTGAATTTTCGTTATTTAACAGCATCAAAGCTTCCAAGTTCACTCCATTTTCTATATCAATAATATTAATAATCAGTTGCCACTATCAAATGTAATAACAAAAAAGGATAATGTTGCATCGTATCGCTTAAACATACGAAAAAAAATTGGTTATGCTGATGAGCCACAGATTTGTATTTATGAACAACTTAAAAGATTAATTTAGCTGCGGACATTTGCACAAAATTTGACCATAGTTTGTATCAGCTGTTTTTCAAGGTCAAGATCGTGTCACCGTGACACGATGTTTCCATTCCGCCGGGCTTGGACACGCCATTTCGCTTACCATTTTCACGTTTCGTCCCATTGATAATCAAAAATCATTCCATGTGGGGAATATGTCCGCAGTTACGATTGGGACCGATTTTATTCCCGTTCGAGAACTTTTCGAGGAGTTTAATTTAATGAATATCTTATTCAACACTATATATATGCCTTCTTTTTAAAACCAGAGCATATCTACTAAGTAGCAGCTGTAGTTCGAACAAATTTTATTTCATACGGTACTTATGCGATGGAAAGAAATGGATTAAAATTTTCGTGTATATTATATATGTATACAAACAACAAATTGAACTTGCAAAGGAATCAAACTAACACCGTATATTCTAATCCATTTCTTCTCTCTCTTCCATTCGAACAGCTGATCGATTACAAGTGCCATTTGGTATATATGCTCTGCACAAAACCAATACGGATTTCACTCAAACTCACCGACAAAGTCGTTAATGTAATTTTCAAATCCCCAGCTCGCCAGCAACTCGGAAATATCACTAATCACTGACATTTTTCACGAAATACATAAAACACAACGAAACACGATGAACACAATTTCAGCCTGTCGCGATGAATGCGCATGCTCAGCAAAACCGTCGCATGTGCTTGACGATCTGTTTAGTCCGATTTACTAAACAGCTCGTGATCAATGAGCATGCGCATCGAAAGAAAGAAACTATGCTCGACGATGCGTTTAGTTGACTTGACGAGAAATACCTAGTAATAAGTTCAATGTTCCATATTTCCAACTAACGGTTAAGTCAAATCAACTGCACCAATGCAACTAGACAGATTCATTGCTTTTACTATGAGACTATCAAAACCATTTTTTTTTTTTTTTTTTTTTTTTTAATTACCTCCATTCCCTACCACTCTCTCCATCACTCTTTCTTCGTCGCACAACGCTCGTGCGATCTGCATTCACATTACGTCGCTTGGTCCTTTGTGCCACCCAGACAATGTTTAACACATCGGTATAAGGGGGCACACAATATAATGTGAACTAGTCCTTTTCGTGAACATCTAGTCCAAAAAATCATGATCAGCTCTCAGAGATAAAAAAAAATTCAATATCATACGACGCATTCAAAAAAAAACTGAGTAACTGTCACTTCAGTATCTCGCCGATAGGGTCAAAAAGAACGCCCTAAGATACTGGGCTCATAAAAGCAGAATTACAGGTCCACGCTTCAATCAGTACTCATTAAATGCTCCCTTAGTCTTTTCTTAAATACCAAAAGTGAGTTTGCTTCCTTAACAATTTCTGGTAGATTGTTATATATACGCAAAGCATCATTCGTTGCATCGTTCTTTAGTCGATCCGTTCTGGCAAAAGGTATCACGAATTGATTTGCATTCCTCGCATTATATGGGTTGATCTGTGATACCTTAATTAATGGCGCTCGTTCCGATCCATTAGTTTTTAAATTTCTGTAGATAAACTTCGCTTTCTCCATAATAATAATTTGACTAAAGGTTAATGATTTTGCCAATTGGTAAACCAAACTAGTTTGAGTAAGCATTGGCAGCTTCAGAATGTTTTTATACGCTTTGGTCAGCAGCCTGGATATACTGTTTAAATGTTGCTTCGCTGATTGACTCCAAATAAGTACTCCATAATGCAATTTCGCCAGGACAAACGCATTTAGAACAAGTTTCTTGATGTGCATTGGAAAATCCTCATACCTTCTTAACAGTCCTATTATTGGGGCTAATTGCCTTCTTAAGCTATTTATGTGTGGTAACCAGGTCATACGATGGTCTATGATAAGACCAAGATATTTCATTTCTAGCACTCTTTGCAATTTTTCGCCGTTAATATTTAGTTCGACATCTATGTCTCCTTTGTTCTTTTGCTTAAAAACAATATATTTTGTCTTTGATGTGTTCAATACTAGTTTGTTTCCAATTAACCACTGATGGAATTTTCCTAGATCGTCGTTGATAGTGTTCTGAATGGCAGTTTTGTCTCGTACTGAATAAAGTAGAACTGTGTCATCAGCATATAATGTGTGATATCCCGTCAGCCCACATGTATTTAGATTATTTGTATATAGCAGGAACAAAGTTGGTCCCAGTATTGAACCTTGGGGAACTCCTGTTTCCGTAGGTGCATGGTCGCTCAGTACATTGTTTATTAAAGTTCTCTGCGATCTTCCCTCCAAGTAACTCTTAAACAACTTCTTAGGACTACCCTGAATACCATACGATTCAAGTTTACGAAGCAAGAGATCATGATCAACTGTATCAAATGCTTTTTTCAAATCCACAAAAATTGCGATGACATAATCACCTCTGTCAAGTCCTAGATTGATGAAACGTGTGACAGAATGTAGGGCATCCAAAGTACTCTTGTTCTTTTGAAAACCAAACTGATGTTGGCTTATGATAGAGTTTTCAACTAAGAATGATGTTAATCGATTGTTTAGTATTTTTTCAAATATCTTACTAAATCCCGTCAGCAGCGCAATCGGGCGATAGTTATTCGGGTCAAGATGATCACCACCCTTAAATATAGGAACTATTTTTGCAAGTTTTTCTTCTTCCGGAAAAGTCCCATTCCTAATATGCACGTTTATAAAATTTGCCATAATCTGGGCTATGTCCTCCTTAATTATACTAATCTCATTCATCGTGATGCTATCAATGCCTGGCGCCGTATTCTTTTTCAATTCATTGATTACATTTAAGACTTCCCTTTTATTTGTTTGATGAATGTGAAAGATGGAATTTATTGCGATATTTGTATTATTTACATTGCCTGCTGAACTGGCAACGATTTCTTTAGTGATTCTTCCACCAATTGTTGAAAAAAAATTATTCAATGAGTTCGCCGCGTCACGTGGACACGATGTGTTAGAGGGCCCATCAGGATTCAGTTGAAAGTTTTGTGATATACCCTGGGTTGAAGAGTTATCCTTTACCTCATTTATTATTTTCCATATTTCGCGGGAGTTGTCAGCCGCTGTTTCCATTCTTCTTGAGAAATATAAGAATTTAGCCTCTTTCACCAGTCGTTTCGATTCTTTTTTCGCTTGCATATACAGAAACTTGAAAGCCTGGTTTCCACTGTTCTTCCTGTAGTCCATGTATGCCTTCCTTTTTTTAATACTTGCATCAATTACTTTTTTCGTTATCCAAGTCCGTTGTCGACACCTGATTTTTTTCTCAATTGTAGAACTTTGCTTAGCAGATATGATGATATTTTTGAGTTCAATAATACTATTTGGTTTCCGCTTTTCCAGTAACTCTCGTATGTTTGATTTAAAGAGCTCCTTGTCTAGAAATCTGAACGTTTTGTAGGTCGGCTTCTGTTTGTTCAGGGTTTGGTCTTGAATAGCAATTTTTATCACACGATGATCCAGTTCCGGCCAGTCCTCAAATATGTATGTCATGCTTTCAGCGACTTTTAAATCATTGGTTACTATATGATCCAGACAGGTATTTGACACTGGGCGAGTAATTTGGTTGTTGTTTATGATTACCGTTCCATTCGTTTCTAGCGTATCCTTATAAATCCGTGTTTCTGGTGATTCCGTTAGCACATCAATGTTTGTGTCCGCTACTGTGATCAAATTTTTTTCAGTTGAGAATAATGTATCTAGTGCTATGCAAAAATCTTGCGCATTCATTCGATTGGGGTTGTAGTACGTCCCTAATTTTATTTTTTTACCTGCATGGTGTACTTTAATTATTATAACGTTATACTTATCAGGCATCACTCTCTTGGTAATGAAATTGATTGTATTTTTTACGTAGATTGCTGTACCTCCACCTCTTCCAGGTCTGCAGGAGAATACCGCATTATATCCTTCAATATTGTAAAACCGTGCTTCTTCTGGGTAAATCCAGATTTCATTTAGAATAATCAAATCTATGTCAGGATTTTGCTGCAGGTAAATCTGAATATCACTTAGCTTATGTCTTAAGCTTCTTATATTAGCATACATAAGTGTTAAATTTGTTTCACTTGATTGATTAGAAAGATTAGCAATCATCAAAGTTGTAGTCGGTACTCCTCCTGGCGATCAATATTCTGCGTTGAAACTCCGGACACTCTACAGAGTCAGCTCTGTGAGAATGATCAGCATTGTTATTGTTACCAATACAGTTAGAGCACTTCTCAATCGTGCTTTTGCAGTCCTTTAGGTCATGCTTTCCTCCACATTTTAGACATATTTGCTCCCCTTCACATTTAGATGTTTTGTGGTTGTATTTTTGACACTCATAACACCTCGTTACGTTGAAGTCCTCCTTCACAAAATACGATCCATAATCTATATTAATGTATCTATTCGCAAGCCTCTTATACATGCTCCCGTTTACCTGGATAATGTGCAACCACCTTCCATTTCTTGTTCGCCTAGCATGTACAAGTTCCATAGAATCACGCTCCTCTATATTGGGATTTAATGCCTGGATCTCATTTCTTAGTTCATTATTTGCGTATTGTTTCTCTAGTCCATTGATGACAAGTCTAGGCTGTCGCAATCTGGTCTCAGCAACATCATACTCCTCTTTCATTGCATCCATTGCTATATTAAAAAGTGAAGTAGTATTTTCATTTGTCGATGTTTTTATAATCGCCCCACCATTACGAATAGGCCTCATTAGTTGTAGAGGAATTTTACATTTTGATGGCCTGATCTTCGACTTAAAATCAATCAGTGTTTTTTCTGATGAAGAGTGATTTTTAGGCTTAATAATAATCCCTTTTTGCGATATTGTATTAGATCGATGCACTGATGGAGGAGAAGTAGAATTTTTTATAATTTCGGCATATGAGGGCTTGCTCGCAGTCGTAGATTTATCTATTAATAAGGTGACATTTGAGCTCATCTCTTCGACTTGGCTTTGCAAGTTTTTCATTTGTTGGAAGAGTTGGTCTTCTTTAGATTTACGGTGCTGAGCTCTACATCCGGCACACATCCAAATTACATCTTCGGTGATGTCCATAATAGCCCGATATCTCTCCTCCGACATTTTGATACACCTCAAGTGAAACCACTTGAGGCAGAAGCCATCACACCCCATAGCCGAGTGGATATCCTCCACGGGTTTCCTACACTTCCCACACTTATCTGGTTTAGTAGCCATTATATTTTTAACTTTTCAATTATTTGCTTTTTATAAAATTTTTTATTATTATTTAATATAGTTAGTGAAAAAAAAAAATGCAGAAATCCGTACTTGCAAAAAAAAAATAATTTAAAATATCAAAATATAAATTTAAAATTAAATTCAAAAATTGTTTAGAATAAATTTAGCTACACGGGAATCTCACTCCTAGACCAAAGTAAGAATTCCCGGTTCCGTTAATTTTCGTTCGCCTAAGTATAAATTTAATCAATGAAATTGATGACTTGGCTACTTATCTCGAAAACTTGATAAAACGACAATAGTAACCACTCCACTTATTTCACACAGCTAATTATAATTTATGACAGAATTTAAACTTCACTTAAGCCAAAAAATTCAGAGAGCTGAAAATGACACTTCTTTGTTTTGACACTTCTTTGTTCTAATAACTATAGGTTTCGTTCAATGAATGATAAAATTTGCGACTAAAGTCGGTTAGTTGTTCTGACTACCACTTTTCTCTCGGTGCTCTTTCATCATATTCCGAAAGGAGAAAGGATATGGATTGGTACCATACGAACTCACAACACAAATATTCAAATTAATTGTTAATTTTTTTTTGTTTTTTTTTTTCATTTTTATATATTTTTTAATTTTGTTAGTAATATTATTATTAACAATGATCAAGACACATAATCTTACTATTGGATTGTAGGATAGCACACACATATAACCAATTAGAGTATATTAAGATAAATACGTTCACGAAATTTGAATGAGATCATAATCAGGCGAGTTATAGCCTTTTCAATTATATGGAATTACAACAACAATAACACGTGTTTATGATTTAAAATTGACCTAGGCACTTTTATTTTCTTTCAATTTTCATGAAAATTTAAAGAAAAGTGTTTAACATGAATATATTCAATCGGCCGAGCATTCAGAAAAATCAAAATAGCGGCTGCACTGTGCTTATGAAAGAAACTGTACATCTTTTGCATAAATCTGAACGATTTCATATCCAAGTATTGGATGAATAAATTTGTTTCTAACCCTAGGATGTTTCCAAAGACCTGCTGGTAGGAGCACTCTCCTGCTTACTCAACTTGTTTAACTCAGTTGGTAATGAGTTATATACTTCCGTTGCTGATCTAACAGGGTCGCTATGTTTTCTTTTAGTTCGAGCAAACGACAACTTAAGATAATCATTATATCTGGTATTATAAGAATGAATGTCACAGTGTTTGATTAGCTGGACACCCGATTTTATTTCAGAATTAAGTATTTTGAAAATGAATTTAGCTTTTTCCATATATATAATCTGCCTGATACTAAATTTCTTCGTTAGTGGATAAAAGGTAATACTAGGGGTCAGTCTATCCAAGCCATGCATAGCCTTGACAATCTTATTCAGCATTCTATGAATTGAATCCATGTTCGATTCCGAAGCATGACACCAATTCATAATGCCATAAGTAATCAAAGGCAAAACATGAGCATTATAAATTAAGTTTTTGAGACCAATATCTAAGTAATTTTTACACCTAAACACCCTAATCCAAAAAACCAATTTCGATTTCAGATTACTAATCTGTTGAGTCCATGACAATCTATCATCTATGATAAAACCTAGGTATTTCCACGATGCTACACGCTCAATACTTTCATTGAACATTGTAATGTCCAACACAACATTTTAATCTCCAACACAATATCTGCTTTGTTTAGTTGTTTAAATAGCATAAACTTGGACTTTTTAATGTTTATAGTTAACTTATTCCCTAACAACCATGACCCGTACTCGTTTAAATCGTCATTTACTTTTCGTTCTAATGCACTAGGAGAGAAATCCGAATATAATAGCAATGTATCATCCGCATAGACAGTATATTCGCCCTTCAAATTATAAATGTATAAAATAAATAAAGTTGGACCCAATATGGAACCCTGCGGAACGCCTATGTTGATTTTATATTTATCACTCATTTTCTGATTCAAGCAAACAGCAATTGTTCTGTCCTTCAGGAAGCTTTCAAACAATTTCAAAGGAGTGCCTCTTATTCCTAGTTCACTTAAACATTGAAGCAGAATCGAGTGATCAACTGCTTTGAAGGCCTTCGCTAGGTCAACACGCTCACATTGAGGAAAATGAGGATGCCGAATTGCCAATTTGGTTTTCGTGCCAGGCATTCGACCACACATGCAGTAACGAAAGTAACCTCAGACATCTGTTGGAATCTAAATGATAGACAATGTATTGGAGCATGTCTCATTGATATGGAGAAAGCCTTCGATACGGTGTGGTTAGATGGACTAATTTTTAAACTCCTTCAGGACAAGTTCCCCAGACACCTTGTCGCTATGATGTGCAATATGTTATACGGGAAATCGTTTGTTGTAACTGATGGAAATCTGACAACAAGGCGCGAATTCAAGGTCTTGAATGGTCTACAGCAGGGAACAGTTACTGCGCCTCTACTCTTCTCAATCTTCATTTGCAAGCTATTGAACGGCTTTGATTTTAACGTCTCGCCAAAGCGATCATTGGTAGCGTTTGCTGATGATCTGATCATCTACACGGCAGACCGAAAAGTTACAATGGTTCAAAGCAGTTCAGAACGGGTTCCACATAAATCCTGTGTTCGATACCTCGGTGCTTATCTCGATCAGTATCTGTACTATACTGAACATGTGAAAATCATGCTCAGTAAGGCACTAAAAGTAGTAATGGCCCTTCGAAAACTCTTTCATACCAGATACATTGATCAAAAGGTCAAAGTTATCTGTTACAAGACACTGGTTAGACCAGTTTTGACATATGGATGTCAGATCTGGTACAACCAGAGCGCTAGTACTATGGAAAAATCAAGAGTTTTCGAAAGGAAATGTCTTCGTGCATGTACTGGTTTGTACAGAAAGCCTGAGACGGATTGGAAACATTATATATCGAATAGAAGAATTTATCAAACTGCTGAAGTGACTAGAGTCGATATCTTCATATTGAAACTTCTTCGGAATCATATCGCAAGATCTGTGACTGTGAGTGAAAACCCTTGGATTTCACAGCCGTTCCACCCTACAGACGGGTATATATCGACATGCCTCGCTACTGGCTTCATTCCTCCAGAAGCATTCGTGTATTTGGACATGAATCGATATGTTTTTGATTCTGACGGCGTCCCAATCATATATCACATATATCGACGGGCCACCGATAAGAAGATAAAATATCCCCCGAATTTGAGGTCACGAGACCAACGGTTCCAATGGCGATACTCATTTGCTAGATTCGTTGAAGCGAGTTGAGACAGGGCAATCCTGGTATTGGTGGCTGAATGACAATGTCTAAATTATTCATGTTTATTTTCAGTTTTGGTGTTTTTTGTTATTTGTTTTTTGAGTTTCAGCTCATTATTGCTACATTTAGTGTTATTGTTTATTTTTGTTAAAAATTAGGTATAGCTTAGGTTTATATTATGTTTATTATATTAGGTTAGAGATAAGGTTTAACGCTTAGGTTAAGAACATTGTTATAGATTTTTTAATAGTAGAAGATAAAGTTTTTGATAGCATTTATTAGAATTAATTTAAAACATATTAGGTGTAGGATCAAAGTGCACTGTAGTGTTAAGATTATAAATAATTTTAGAATGGTGTTGGCTGGTTTTTTCTCCTTTTTCCAATTGAATTGTAAAAATATGTTATAATCTTCATTGATTTGAATTTGCTATAGTTTTTTTTTTAAATGTGTTTAGTGATAACGTACAAATTTAGAGAGCCATTTGGGCCATTAAGTTTTTTTTATTATTGTTTGGATTTTGCTTTATATATTCTTTTAAAATTTATAACGATTAGTATTAAATAAAGCGCTTTTGACTTTGACTTTGACTTTGACTCGCTAAATCAACAAATATTGCTGCAACATATTTACCTACATCTAGTTCGTTGTAGATGAACTGTAAGGCATCAGTAATAGCAGATGTTGTGCTACCTTTCTCAATAAAGCCATATTGGTTTACATCAAATCCCAAAGAATCTTCAATAAAGCGAATCAGACGTTTATTAATTATTTTTTCAAATACCTTACTCAAAGTACTAGTTAAACTAATAGGTCTTTAGTTATTAGGGTCATTTACATTGCCTGATTTGAAAACTGGCACAACTATAGCATCCTTACAGTCTGTAGGAAAGATCCGATTAGATATGAAATTATTAAAGTCGGATACCACATGTGGAGCTATTATATCACTGACGAGTTTTAGATGTTTTGCCGAAATACTATCACTACCAGCCGAAGAGGTCCTTAAAGAGTTAATGCATAACACTACTTCTTTAGTATTGGTAGGCTCAAGGAATATAGACAGAGTTATAAGGAATTTGCTTTCTATCAAAATTTAAAAGATTGAATCTTTAGTCAAGCTCTTCCGCTAATTTTTTTCCAACAGATCTGAAGTGGGGTACAAGTGAATCAACAGAAATATCCGAAATTTGATTCTTAGTCCTGTCAGAGGAGAATAATTCTTTATTTAGAATCTGCCATATTTTTCTAGAATTTCCCTCAGCAGCATTTATCTGATTGCTTAATACATTTTTTTTTTAGCTGATCTAATCAAAGAGTTAACCCTATTTTTTTGTACCTTGTATTTCTGGTTCAATAAAGGATCATCGTGGCAATTTTTTAGTCGATTAAATAAATCTTTCTTCCTCCTAATTTCCCTAAGAATATCACCAGTTAACCAATTATTACTCCTAGTTCGAATCATTCTGATGGAAGTAGCTGCTTCTTTTGCGTTTTGCCATACATTTGCTTCTAACCAATTCAATGAATTTAATTTTATCAAAACTATAAATTTTTTTCTTAACCATAGGAGAACAATTTTTTAATTCCTTCCAAAGTAATAAATAAAGTGCTATGGTCAAGTTCCGGCCAATTGTAATGATTTTAAGTCTAAGTCCGAACGAGGAACCGACCTCTCATCGGTTCTAGACGTTGTCTAAGTAGTGCCAACGGATGGTACCAACCGCTCAACCAATCCGTGCACCGTAATCCATTTTCGCGGTGGCTGCTTGTTGGCCAGCTAGATCGGAAAGGATTTCGGTCGCGGGTCTCCAAATGGATGACGCTCATCTACAATTTTCAGCCAGCAATAAATGCCCGTTTCCAAACGCGTCACAAAACCCAATCATACGGAGAAGAAACCTACTTTACGTTACTCCGTATTTCTTCATTCAACCAGTCAAAGAACAAAAATCTAATCTTTACATCGCGTTCCCGAATTCCCGACGCGGTACCGAAAAATATACTACGCTAACTCAAACCCGACGAAAGCTACGCTAATGAAAAGGCAAAACCAACAAAGGTACCGCGTTCCGCGCGCGACGCGAAACCGACCTCAGTGGATACTTACCATACACTCTACTTTCCGCTGAAAGAAAGGAACCACTGGAAAGGAAAGTCGTTGTTACTGTTTAGCAATTCATGTTATTATATATTTTCTAACATAGCTTGAATGCATTCAAAGTTTAAATTTAATTTATTCCCTTTACTTTTTAAAACTTAATCTTAAATATTTGTTTTGCAATTACACTTTAAGACCTTTCAGTTTCATTTTTTTCTTTTAAGTAATTACAAAAAGAATCACCTCATAGTCTGCTTGACATCTCTAAGAATTTGATGGTGACTTGATTATTTTTTTATAATTACTATTTTTAATTTGTTAACAAATTAATAAATAACAACAATATTAAAATGGTGTATAATATATATAATAAAAATATGAATAAAGATCAAATCCTTAGCTAATTATAACGAAAAACAAGTTTGGTAAACAGACCTACGCTCATGTCAGAAGGGTTTTGTATTCAATTTTCAAAATGCAGTCACCAGATTGAATAAAGTCAAGAAGCATGTCAATGACGATTTTATTGGAGAAACTATGAAATTCGAAGATCATACTATTATTAACAAAGTTGAACGAATTTAAACTTCTGAGGTTTTTGTTATTGTTATACTCATAAATATCTCCCTTGATAATTATTTCAGATGTCCATTCGCGAGGGAGGAAACACATTTTTCATGTATTTCCCCCCTGTGCCCCCCACTGAAGCAAAAACTGACAGTTTAAGAACTGTTTTGAAAAGCTCCCATGAAAACTTTCATTTCATACTCATATCGGCTACGTTTGATGAATTTTTTTTGCAGGGGCCACTCTCCTGTACTGTTATCATCGATTAATAGCCAATTTTTTCGAATCCTAGAGTTGTTACAAAGCCCTTTTGTTAGAAGCTCCCTCCCGCCTCCTTGACTTGTTTCACTTATGAGTATTAATTGTAGGTACTCAGCTTCAGTCATTCATTAAATTGAATCAAGTGTTCAAAGCATGCACCTTAAACGTTGAAGTTGGGAAAAAATAACTCAAAATTATTCAATCTTCACATTTAAAACAGCCACTATTTTGTTTTACGATTACTGATACCACTAGCTAAACTGATTCTCAAAGTTATTCATTACACCTATCATTCCTGAAATTTTCATGCAAATCCTAGCAAAACTGTAGTGTCTGAGTCGGTAAAAAGCGCATGTTGTTCCATAGCCATATGTTGCCATAGTAATACATGCAGCGCATATTGTTCCATAGTAATACAGGAAAATTCAAACCACTATAACTTCGCTAAATATGATGCAATCTTTATGAAACTTGCAGGGTTAATCAATCTTATAAATAGACATCTGTGTATTGAATTTCATTGAATTTAAGGTCACCGTTAAGATTTTATTCAAGAAAACATAAAATCGATGTCATACTATTACTAACAAAGTTGAGTGAATTGCGACTTCTCACGTATTTGTTGTTGTTGTACTCATCAAGGCCTACATTCCTGATTTTTTTCAGATTTTTCGGATGGAAGGTGTCCAATCGCGAGGGGGGGGGGACACAAATTTTTCGTGTATTTCCCCTCCCTGTGCGGCCCTCGACGCAAACTTTGCCAAACTAAGACCTGTTTTGAAAAGTTCTCATCAAGACTTTTCATTTGATACCCATATCGGCTACCTTCAATGAAATTTTTTTTCGGGGGGTCACTCCCCTACATGGGGAGACCCCCCCTTAAATACCTTATAAAATTTTTTAGTAGTTGAACTTTGAAGAAATCACCACTTTACACCTACGTACAAAATTTGATGCTTCTAGCTTAAGTAGTTTCCGAGAAAAACTGCTGTGACACACGGACGGACGGACGGACGGACGGACAGAACAGACAGACGGACAGACAGACAGACGGACAGACGGACAGACAGGACGCGATTTTAGAAGGGTTTTGTAAAATTATTTTACAAAACCCTAAAAAAGAAGCGAGGAAAGGAATACTTGTAACTTTGGGAAGAAGGGCGAGGAAAGGGAGTTCTCATCGGATTAACTATGAAAGAACGATTTACTAATTTTAATAAGAACGGAAATGCTTTGCTAATTTTCTATAAAAAGCGTTGTATACTATCCCTGGAGTCATTATATCTACTAGGTAAGAATATTTAGTTACAACCTTTATACATGCGAATCAACGCTTCATTAAATTATAAGTATACAAAAAAAATTTGATAAAAACGGAAAATTGACCTTTCTTCCCCTAATTCTATTCGTTGGTTCAACTTATAACGCCGAATTTTAAAGGTTCGCGCTATCATTTCATTGTTTTTGTAAAAAGCACATTGATTTCGTATTAATAATCAAACAAAGTACAAAAACTAATCCCTTCCAACAAGGAGTTCAACTTGAACGAAAAGCTTAATCTGAATTTATTCTTTAAAGCCGCATAGCACCATTGTTCATTTCAGTTTTTAAGGTCTCTGTAAAAAATTTTTTACAAAGACCTACTAGTTTCGCGACCCGTCTGTCCGTCTGTCAGTCCGTCTGTCCGTGCGTCACAGCTAATTTCCTCAGAAACTATAGAAGCTAGAATGCTCAAACTTTGTGAAAAGGTCAGAAGTGATGGTCTCTCAAAAGTTAAGGCCTTAACAAAAATTTAAAAAAATTTTAAGGGGGTCCCCCCTAATAACGAATTGGCCGTTAAAAATTTTTTTTAATCAAAGGTAGTCGAGTGGGGTATGAAAGGTCTTGATTAGAACTTTTACAATCTGAAATAAAAAAATCATTTTATGAATTAGGGGGTCCAGGGGAAGGCAAAATGTACCCAAAATTTGTGTCCCCCCCCCTCGCGATTGGACACCTTTCAGCCGAAAAATCTGAAAATTATCACGAACGTGGACCTTTATGAGCACAAGGGCAACAAATACCTTAGAAATCGAAATTCGCTCAACTTTGTTAATAATAGTATGATTTGTAGATTTTACATTTTTGCCAATAAAATCAAAACGGTACCTTTAAACTTCTTGAAATTTTGCAATTACATAGACTGAGATAAGATATATATGTTTACAAAATTTAATTGAGATTGAATCATAATCAAGTGAGTTATAGCCATTTCAATTATATGGAATTACAACAACAATAACACGTGTTTATGGTTGATATAGGGATTTCCAATAAGAGGTGTTATTTTGATATTAAAAGAAAAATGCCATTTTTTAATACAAATGATCGGATATTTATTTCATTATGAAGAAGAGGATATGCCGTTAATAGCAATAAGTAACATTGGGCAAATAACGACTACAACACGCTTACAGGACCATATCCTCTTCATGAATTTTTTATAACCAAATCGCAAAGTGGCTGCCCTATGTCCTCGATAGCCTCACGAATTTCATCTTTGAGGTCTTGAATCGACGCTGGGCTTTTGGCGTAGGCCTTCTCTATCACGTGGCTCCAAAGGAAGAAGTCGCAAGGTGTTAAATCAGAAGATCTATTCAAAATAACACCTCTTATTGGGAAACCCTATATATATTTAAAATTGACTTAGGCACTTCTATTTTCTTTCAATTTTCATGAAAATTTAAGGAATAGTGTTTAACTTGAACATGTCCAATCGGCCGAGCATTCAGAAAAATCATTTAAGCTAGATTTAAATGGCGGCTGCACTGTGCTTATGAAAGAAACTGTGCATCTTTTGTATAAATTTGAACGATTTCATATCTAAGTATTGGATGAATAATTCAAGTTATCGATTCACGCCATTAGAAAACTTGCTTCTAACCCTAGGATGTTTACAAAGACCTTCTGGTAGGAGCACTCTCCTGCTTACTCAACTTGTTAACTTTATATTTCCAAGAATTGCATTCTCATTTTCTATTTGTAACCTTAAAACAGAATCACATCAAAATTTGGCATCTAAAACACTGCGAAAACGATGAATGATCGCAGTCAAAGCCCTCAACTATGTAGATCGTGTTCATACTATGTGAAGTGCCTTCAATTTAAATCAAAACTTAAACAATAACAAAGTGTTTATAACGAACAACTTTCATCCACACATGTTCGAAAAGTGGCAGAGTTATCTATTTTCTGTTGCTTGAATTTAACCACAGCACGCCATTTGGACTCTTGCTCCTGAGCTTGCATTTCTAGATTTTTTAATGTATTTCTGTATTTATTACTACGCTTTTTAATTCAGCTACTTGCGCTCGTAATTGAGCATTCTCTAAAATAACATCATCGCTACTTACATTATTTCTATGTTCTTTGTGATTATTTAATCCTTCTGTATGATTACTAGATGTATTATGATGATCATTGATTTGTTTGCTAACGTGGTTGCGTTCTAATGGTTGTTTTAGTTGTTCGGTGTGCTTTTTCAGCTCAGCCTGATGCTTTTTCACAATTTCATTGATGTGTGTTGATATAACTTGCTCTACCCATGATCAAATGGTAGATAATGATAAAGCTGATCCTGATGATGATGATACAGGTTCAGGGAATAAGCGTTGTAATAGATCTCTTAACCTAAAAACGTGTACTTACGTCTGACAAACAATTTCGCAACCAGAAATATGAGAATAAGCAACTCAATTTTTGCACTTTCCTGACTTGTATGAATGCCATGCGTCCATCACTTTTGACCTGCTTACTTTTCGGCACTTTCACACACAAAACTAATTGCGCACACGCGAAATTACTGAAATTCGTCGACCGCTCTTGAGTGACGGCCACCACTTACACACCCCACTACCATGTGGCTGTCAATTCACCTTGACATCCCACGACAAAATTGATGTGGGATGTGCGCCCGTCGCAACCAACATGAAATGACAAGCCACCTAGCAGCAAGGTGTGTTGGTAGTGGTCGCCAGCGGCGTCACATGATTCATTACACAATCATTATATTTAATACTAAAAGTTGCTAACTTCCTGCTTAATGTGGAGACAACATTATCAAGGAGACAACATGATCAAGGAGAGAAGCACGATTATCAGTTATTCTAGTTGGAAGGTTATTCATTACTGTTGCTCCATTTCACAAGTAGCATATCTAAATAGTTTATGCTGCAATTGCTAATTCTATCCAAAATATCTATATTAGAGTCAGCTACAACCACCAGGTTTCCATAATTCTGTAATATACTGTCCAAATATTCAATTAGCTCATAACTATTTTCATTGGGGGCCTTATAGAAAGTAAAAATATTGATAACACCTCTATCGCTTTCAAGAGAAATAACTAAAGTGTTACAATAACTATCAACCAGTAGGACTTTATGCCTTATTCTTTCCTTGATGTAAATCGCAGTCCCACCTCCTTGAGAGTGATCTCTGCAATTTTATAGTGTGTGCAATTATATAGTGTGAGTGATCTCTGCAATTTATACAGATTGACTTCTTTACTACAAATCCATGTTTCGTTTAAAATTATAACATCATGCGAACTACAAAACACCTCAAGATCTATAAACTTATTCCTTAAACTTCGAATATTAGCATAAAATATACTTAAATTGGTGGCAATTCTCATATTTCAGATAAGTAGTTAATCTTCCTCTGGAAA
Organism: Odontomyia ornata; assembly: GCA_963969285.1. Taxonomy (NCBI): domain Eukaryota; kingdom Metazoa; phylum Arthropoda; class Insecta; order Diptera; family Stratiomyidae; genus Odontomyia; species Odontomyia ornata. Next base: position 456,853,061 of record OZ017738.1, on the reverse strand, counting down.
GTTTTAACAGCCTTGAGGTGCTCAGGACAATCTTTATGAGAAGCTGGATGCGAAACATTCTTATTATTCACCAGCAGACAGTTCGAGCATTTCGAAACCTGAGATTTACAATCTTTTGTGCTATGAAATTCCGCATAATTGGCACAAACCTCTATTTGACTTCTACATCTCAGAGCAGCATGACCGAACTTCTGACACTTATAGCATCTTCTAACCGTCAGCTCTTCTCTGCAGTAGTGAGAGTTGAAGTCAATATTTATGTATGTATCTACCAGTCTCCTAAATAATCCTCCCGGAACTTCAAATATCATCGAAAATTTCTCATTTTTTCTACTTTTTCAGCATTTAACAACTTTCAAAATACCATCAGGTATATTCGGATTAAGGCCCTTAATCTCAGCCAGGAGCTCATCACTGTCAAAAGACCTTTTCAGCTCATGCACTATAAGCCTAGGGTTCAACTCCTTAGTATGCTCCACATAGTACGACTCACCTAGACATTCCTGCAAAGAACCAACAAGATCCTCTGAATTGATTGAGCTCTCAGTCTTAAGAATAATTCCCCTATCTGACAATTCCTTCTTATACAGTGGCTCACAGCTTATTTGATGCACTTCAATAAATATTAAACAAACTGTTGTCCTTATGCAGATAAATAAAAATTTACAAATATTTTGATGCAGATTTTACAGTTAGTATAACTGAAATTCGAAGCACAAAAGAAAGTAAGAAAAAATGTTTCAAATGTCCCGTTAGCAGTAATGAAGCAAAATCATTTGCATAGGATAGCTCACAGCTTATTTGATGCAGTTAGTTCTTTGTATCCTAGCACTAAAAGTGCGCGATTTTCACCGGATTTTTTTTTGGATATATTGTACTTAGTGCGTTTCTTATTTTATTTTTAAAAAAGTTATTTGACCTTGATAGTTTAAAAGTGGATAAATTGTGTAATATTTAAAATGGGCCGTAGGACAACACTTGAACAGCGGGAATTAGTCATTCATCATTTTAGAAATGGTGAATCTCATCGCAAAATCAGCGAAATTGTCAATTAAAGTTCATCAACAGTTCAGCATATAATTGAAAGGTTTACCAATGAAAAAAGATTGGAAAACAAGGGTAGAAATGCACCAAATAAAATTTTGAATGAGTCTGATGAACGGTGGAGCGTCCGGAAAATAATGCAAAACCCTAAGTTATCAGCTCCTAAATTGGCGAACGAAGTGTTTACTGGAATTGGTAAAGAATGCAGTGCTGAAACCATACGTCGTGTGCTAAGAAAGCTTAATTTTAATGGCCGAGTTGCACGAAAGAAGCCGCTCATCAGTATCAAAAATCGACAAAGCCGCCTGAACTTTGCTACGGAGCATATTTCAAAGGATTTGGACTTTTGGAAAACCGTGATTTTCGCTGACGAGTCCAAATTCAACATATTTGGCTCAGATGGAATGGCGTACGTTTGGAGAAAGCCAAATACAGAGCTCAAAAAAGCAAATTTACATGAGACTGTTAAGCACGGCGGTGGCAGCGTAAAGGTTTGGGCCTGTATGTCAGCAGCCGGAGTTGGGAAGCTAGCCTTTATTGAAGGAAACATGGACAAGATCATGTACAGTAACTCGGAATCCGGCGTGAATTCAGATTCTATCAAGATAATGACCCTAAACATAAGTCAGAAATCGTGCAATCTTGGCTTATTTGGAATTGTCCTCATTTGATGGCTCCCCCGGCACAGTCACCCGACTTAAATGTAATTGAGAATTTATGGGCTTTTCTGGAGAAAAAAATTCGTAACCACGCAATTTACAACAAAATTGATTTAAAGAAAGCTCTTTTAGAAGAATGGAGTAAAATAACGCCAGAAATGACAGGAAAGCTGGTTGAATCTGTTCCAAATAGACTCAAAGCTGTCTTGAGCCAAAAAGGAGACCATACGAAATATTAGTGTTGAACTGGAAATCCTCTGCATGGATAAATTTAAGGAAAACGTGGACTGCATCAATTAAGCTGTGACATAAAATTTTGCCTTTAATTTTGTTTTTGTTATTTAGTTATTTAAGAATCAATTGTTGAAATAAATTAAATTGTTATTTTTAAAAAAGGGCTTTTATTTAATTTATTGCAGTTTAAATTTTTTCAATACCTTTTCTAATACAGAAGTTATAGTGCTTTTAGCTTTGAAAATGTTACTGCATCAAATAAGCTGTGAGCCACTGTATGTGATAGGAATTTTAGCAGCTGCAGGTTTAAAAGACTTCTTAATTTGCTGCATTGTATGATCAGCAGATTGTTTAGATTTTGGACGGACTATTATTCCTCCGTTGAATTTGGGCGATCTTTTTGCTGGAGGGTTAGTCAAAGCAGCTGAATACGACACTGGCAGATACGGGCTCTTTTCTGAAATTCGCTTTTGCAAATCAATAATTCTGTGGTTTAGTGTGGAATTGGAGTCGACTAATTCGGCAATTTTTTCAATAATATCACTATTGCCTTCTTTCGCAAGTGGAACTTTGCATTTTATTGTCTTTGCCGCAGAGGCCTTATCACTGGGACAGACCTAGAACACCCACTTGGTAACATTTTTCACGGCATTATAGATTTCATCAGGCATCTGAATGCAGCTGGTATGGAACCACTTGCCACACACTCCATCACACTTCATCGCAGGATCGTTGTTCCGAACAGCTTTACCACATGAGCCACACTTGCTGGACATTTCAACGAAATTAATAATTTTTCACACACCTGTTGAGGTTATGAAAATCAAAATTCAATAAAATCTAAAATAGTATACTCAGTTTTCAATTCCTTCTATAGGATACTAATCCACTTTCACAGAAAATCCACTTTTCACAAGAATAATTATTAAAATTTCTTCAAAAATGCTTAAAAATTTGATTTTACTTTGGATTTAAACAAAGCAGCACTTTGACACTTGAATTCTTCTTCTTCTTGAATCCAGTTGGTGCATCTGTTTAGGCAGATAGTCATGGCTCAAGACATCTTTCATTTATCCTCTCCAGCAGAGTACTTTTCGTCAGGTTTGTTAGATGAAACAGGCCCTATTTCATGAGCATCTCAGCCGGTAAAACACGTGTAATGCAGTTTTTCAAAGTCACAAGTGACAGTAAATTATATTATATACAAGTGGTTCTACGTGGTTACATAAAAAAGAACTTGCAGATTGAGATAAATTCACGAATAGACTCCCCATTCGTGTCTTAAATAAATTTTCCACAGCACGAAAATAAAAAATAGCCACGTGTTACTTAGATATTGTCATTCAGTCAGCAATACCGAGATTGCACCGTCCCAGCTCGACCAACCTCAACGAACCTGGCAAATGAGTATCTTCAATGGGAATTGCTTGTCTATAGTTTGGAGGATATTTTATCTTCTTATCGGTGGCCCATCTATATATGTGATATCTAGTTTGGAAACCTTCAGCATCAACGAACCTGGCAAATGAGTATCTTCAATGGGAATTGCTTGTCTATAGTTTGGAGGATATTTTATCTTCTTATCGGTGGCCCATCTATATATGTGATATCTAGTTTGGAAACCTTCAGCATCAAAAACGTATTGTATCATGTCCAAATACACGAATGCTCCTTGACGAATGATGCCCGTAGCGAGGCAAGCCTCAATACTTGTATACCCATCTGTAGGGTGGACCAGCTGTGAAATCCAAGGGTTTTTGCTCCCAGTTACAGGTCTTGCGATATAATTCCATTGGTCTTAATATGAAGATATGAACTCGTCACTTTAGCAGCTTGACAAATTCTTTTATTCGATACAGTGTCACCAATTCAACTCAGGCTTTCAGTACAAACCTGTACATACATGGACATTTCCTTCGAAAACTCAATCTTTCCATTGTACTAGCACTCTGGTTGTACCAGATCTGACATCCATATGCCAAACCAACCAGGGATTTGTAAGATAAATTTGACCTTTTGATCAATGTGTCTGGAATGAAAGAGTCGTTGAAGGGCCACAATTACTTTTTATGCTTTCTTGAGCATAATTTTGACATATTCGGATACTTATCGTAATGAAAACCGAGGTATCGAACACCGAATTTATGCGGATCCCGTTCTGAACTACCTCACCAGCCATATTGTGGAAATCTTTCCAATTACTTTTCAGGTCTTGTTTGGCCTCCACTAGCGTGGTCCGAAACAAAGTTGCTTCGCACTTCTGCGCATTGATTTTTTAAGTACTTCCATTCCCTGCCACTCTTTCCATCACTCTTTCTTCATCGCACAACGCTCATGCAATCTGCATTCACATTACGTCACTTCGTCCTTTGAGCCACCCAGACAATGTTTAATACATTGGTATAAGGGGGCACACTAAATAATGTGAACACCTTGTCCAAAATCATGATCAGCTCTCAAAGATAAAACAAATTCAATGTGATACGATGCATTCAAAAAAAAAAAGTGAAAAACTGTCTCCAGTATCTCCCCGATAGGGTCTAAAATGCCCAAAGACACTGAGCTCATAAAAGCAGAAGGGTTTTCCAATAAGAGGTGTTAGTTTGAATAGCCCGCTATTTCGCTATATGTCACTTTTGAAGCTGTCATTTTTTGACATATGACAAATAAAAACTACGTCATTTATAAAAATAGATAGATACACGCTTCCACAATGCATTTAAATTATCAAAATTCACTATAAAAACGGTGAAAATTTTGGCAGAGATGGTTCGTAAAACTCCAACATTTTTTGGGTCGTCGTGAAGCACCTCGGACCGCAATACGGAAATTGGTGGAAAAATTTGAGCTGTTGGACAACTTGGTGATGTGAAGAATGAAACCCGTACACATCAGAATAGCCGAGAATATTGCTGGTGTAGCTGAAAGTGTTGAAGGAAACCAAGGTTTGTCCATTCCTCGTCGTGCTTTGGAATTAGGCATTGCACAAACGTCATTACACCGTATTTTGCATAAAGATTTGGATCTTAAGGCTTATAAAGTTCAGTTAACACAAGAACTCAAGCCGGTCGATCATCAACAACGTCGTGTCTTTGCAGATTGGGTCCTTGCAATGCATAAAAATGATCCGGCATTCCATCGAAAGATCATCTTGAGTGATGAGTCCCATTTCCACCTCGGTGGCTTCGTCAACAAGCAAAATTGTCGCATCTAGAGCTCGGAAAATCCAAGAGTTATTGTTGAAAAGCCTCTCTATCCTTAACGTGTGACTGTTTGGTGCGGATTCTGGTCCGGCATAGTCATTGGACCTTACTTTTTCGAAAATGAGGCTGGAGCACTGTTACGGTGAATGGATTGCGCTATCGAGAGATGCTTAATGATTTTTTTTTAATGGGGAAAATGGATCGTAGTAGTCTTTGCGTATAGATGTCTTTCAAATCGCTCCTGTCAAAAGTTTTCAAAAATTAAATTGTTTTTGAAAACGTTAGTCCGAAGTTAATTTTTATCGGAAAAAATCTTATATTGTCGAAGTAATCGACTCAGGAAATTTCTATCGAATATTTTTACTTCGATTTAAACGAAAAACAAATTCACAAAGAAAATTTCGCCGCTGGTATGGAGGAGCCCGACGGCTTCCCACCATGGAGGCAACCTGGAGAAACGACGATTACGAAACTGGCGATAAACAACAAGAGAAAACACAACGAAAAAAACTCCGCAGATGGCGGATGCAAGCTGCAAATAATAGCGGACAATCAACAAATAATCAAACTGCAAAAAGAAAATGATCAACTAAGGCTACAGATACAGTGCCTCAAAGATCTATTCTAGAAAAGGATGAGGCCTCAAAACACGCAGCCACAAAATCAAGTGTAACAAAGGCAGAAATGCAAGTTGAAGAAAACATTGAAGGTAGTTCCAATCAAGATGATTTAAATTTTATTCTGTATTTGAAAACTAAAATAAGAAGAAGAAACCAGCCCGCAGTTCTGCTGGTTCCTCTGAAAAAGCTTCCAAAAAGGCAGAAAAAGTTCATCGCAACGTGCTTGGACAAAGCGGAAAAGATACGCGTATAGTTCGGCTATTGGCAGCCGAAATGATCAAGATCAATATTGATGCAAAAAAATCAATTGATTTTATAAACGTGCATATTAGGAATGAGTCATTTCCGGAAGAAAAAAACTTGCAAAAATAGTACATATATTTAAGAGTGATGATCGTCTCGACCCGAACAACTATCGCCAAGTTGCGCTGCTGACGGGATTTAGTAAGATATTTAAAAAAATACTAAACAATCGATTGACATCATTCTTAGTTGAAAACTCTATCTTAAGACAACGTCGTTTGGTTTTCAAAAGAACTAGAGTACTTTGGATGCCCTACATTCTGTCACACGTTTCATCAATCTGGGACTTGACAGAGGTGATTATGTCATCGTAATTTTTGTGAACTTGAAGAAAGCATTTGATACAGTTGGACCATGATCTCTTGCTTCGTAAACTTGAATTGTATGGTATTCAGGGTAGTCCTTAGTAGTTTAAGAATTACTTGGAGGGAAGATAGCAGAGAGCTTTAGTCAACAATGTCCAGACCTACGAAAACAGGAGTTCGCCAGGGTTCAATACTTGGTCCAACGTTGTTCCTGCTATACACAAATAGTCTAAATACATGTGGGCTGACGGGGTATCACACATTATATGCTGATGACACAATTCTAATTTATTCAGGACGAGACAAATCTGCTATTGAAAACACTATATACCAGTTGTGATCACCTCTTCGAGAGATGACACGGTCCGGAAACTTTTCCCGTAAAAGATCAATGGTTTCGTTGCTTGTGTGGCATGTAGCGCCATTTTGTTGAAAGTAAACGTTACCCAGGTCAATACCATCCAATTCTGGCCATAAAAAATCATTAATCATCTCTCGCTAGCACAATCCATTCACCGTAACAGTGCTCCAGCCTCATTTTCGAAAAAGTAAGGTCCAATGACTATGCCGGACCAGAAAACGCACCAAGCAAGCACACGTTGAGGACAGAGAGGCTTTTCAACAATAACTCTTGAGTTTTCCGAGCTCCAGATACGACAATTTTGCTTGTTGACGAAGCCACCGAGGTGGAAATGGGACTCTCAAGATGATCTTTCGATGTAATTGCGGATCATTTTCATGCATTGCAAGGACCCAATCTGCAAAGGCACGACGTTGTTGATGATCAACCGGCTTGAGTTCTTGTGTTAACTGAACTTTATAAGCCTTAAGATCCAAATCTTTATGCAAAATACGGTGTAATGACGTTTGCGCAATGCCTGATTCCAAAGAACGACGAGGAATGGACAAACCTTGGTTTTCTTCAACACTTTCAGCTACAGCAGCAATATTCTCGGCTGTTCTGATGTGCACGGGTTTCATTCTTTACATCACCAAGTTGTCCCAACAGCTCGAATCTTCCCACCAATTTCTGTATTGGGGTCCGACAAGGTGCTTCACGATGACCCAAAATATGTTGGCGTTTTACGAAACGTCTCTGCCAAAAGTTTCACCGTTTTTAGTGATTTTAATAATTTAAATGCATTGTTGAAGCGCGTATCTTTCTATTTTTATAAATGGCGTAGTTTTTACTTGTCATGTGTCAAAAAATGACAGCTTTAAAAGTGACATCTAGCGAAATAGCGAGCTATCCAAACTAACGCCTCTTATTGGAAAACCCTTCTGCTTTTATGAGCTCAGTATCTTCGGGCATTTTAGACCCTATCGGGGAGATACTGAAGAGACAGTTACTCACATTTTTTTTTGAATGCATCGTATCATATTGAATTTGTTTTATCTTTGAGAGCTGATCACGATTTTGGACAAGGTGTTCACATTATTTAGTGTGCCCCCTTATACCAATGTATTAAACATTGTCTGCGTGGCTCAAAAGACGAAGCGACGTAATGTGAATGCAGATTGCATGAGCGTTGTGCGATGAAGAAAGTGATGGAAAGAATGGCAGGGAATGGAGGTACTGAAAAAATCAATGCGCAGAAGTGCGAAGCAATTTTGTTTCGGACAACGCTAGTGGAGGCCAAACAAGACCTGAAACGTAATTAGAAAGATTTCCACATTATGGCTCGTGAGGTAGTTCAGAACGGGTTCCGCATAAATCCGGTGTTCGATACCTCGGTTTTTATTATGAAAAGTATTTGAACATTTCAAAATTATGCTCAATAAAGCATAAAAAGTAATTGTGGCCCTTCAACGACTCTTTCATTCCAGACACATTGATCAAAAGGTCAAATTTATCTTACAAATCACTGGTTCGTTTGGCATATGGATGTCAGATCTGGTACAACCAGAGTGCTAGTACTATGGAAAGATTAAGTTTTTGAAGAAAATGTCCATGTATGTACAGGTTTGTACTGAAAGCCTGAGTTGAATTGGTGACACTGTATCGAATAGAAGAATTTGTCAAGCTGCTAAAGTGACGAGTTGATATCTTCATATTAAGACCAATGGAATTATATCGCAAGATCTGTAACTGGGAGCAAAAACCCTTGGATTTCACAGCTGGTCCACCCTACAGATGGGTATACAAGTATTGAGGCTTGCCTCGCTACGGGCATCATTCGTCAAGAAGCATTCGTGTATTCGGACATGATACAATACGTTTTTGATTCTGATATATAGATGGGCCACCGATAAGAAGATAAAATATCCTACAAACTTTAGGCAAGCAATTCCCATTGAAGATACTCATTTGCTAGGTTCGTTGAGGTTGGTCGAGCTGGGACGGTGCAATCTCGGTATTGCTGACTGAATGACAATATCTAAGTAACACGTGGCTTTTTTTATGTTCGTGCTGTGGAAAATTTATTTAAGACACGAATGGGGAATCTATTCGTGAATTTATCTCATTCCGCAAGTTCTATTTTATGAAACCACGTAGAACCACTTGTCTATGTCGATAATTTACTGTTGCTTGTGACTTTGAAAAACTGCATTACACGTGTTATACCGGCTGAGATGCTCATGAAATAGGGTCTCTTTCATCTAACAAACCTGACGAAAAGTACTCTGCCGGAGAGGATATATGGTTGTCTTGAGCCATGACTATCTGCCTAAACAGATGCACCAACTGGATTCAAGGACTAAAACAGGACATGCAGTAAAGACACTACTGTACAGCAAGCACTACAGAGCAGAGCGATTGACAATGTTGACTAGTAGGAAGTCGGAACCGATGATTAAGATGTATTCTATATATTGCAGCTGTCTGATAGCTATTCACTTGAGATGCAGCCTTACATTCACTGAATGATACTTTGAATTATAACAAACCTTCCACTCCTCTTGTTTTGTGTTTAGGATCTGCTGTTATCCCTTTAACAAGAAGCGGTTAGATTTAAAAATACCCAACTACCTCGCCTTATCAAACGATAAAAGAAATACGTCATCAGGGTATGACAGCTCCGGTAATCTAAAGCAACTACTCAAACTAGTTTGGTTTACCAATTGGCAAAATCATTAACCTTTAGTCAAATCATTATTATGGAGAAAGCGAAGTTTATCTATAGTACAGTAAATATAGCACGAAAAAATAGGTTTGCTCTAAGAAATGACCTACTGGGATTTGACTTGATAAACCGATAGGGGGGCATTAAAAAAACTTAACTTCAGATTTCCGAAGTGATCCCCCCCCCCCTTGCTTTTGAGAAAATCCAAAAACATTCTGAAACGCGTTTTTCTCGGAATCTATGGGTTTTAGAGAAAAGTTTATTTGACAAAAAATGTTCAGGACACTGTTATCTACATTTTATCTCATTGGAGCAAAGTCGTCCGACTTAAAATACAAAAAGTAGGTGGCGCTAAAGTATCAAAAAAGTGGTTTTTTGGCATTTTCAATTAAAAAAAATTATTTTTTTATAATAATGTAAATGGGAAAGTTGTTCGTCATAAAATTATCTACAATTTTTGTTTAAACAATTCTTTCGTAAAACACCGTTAACGAATAGACCTTTGAGGCATTGTATCTGTAGCCTTAGTTGATCATTTTCTTTTTGCAGTTTGATTATTTGTTGATTGTCCGCTATTATTTGCAGCTTGCATCCGCCATCTGCGTTTTTTTCGTTGTTTTCTCTTGGTGTTTATTGCCAGTTTCGTAATCGTCGTTACTCTTAGTTGCCTCAACGGTGGGAAGCCGTCGGGCTCCTCCATAACAGCGGTCCTGAAATTTTCTTGGGTTCTTCGCTTCTCTTTACTAATCAAAGTCCAACAATGTTCGATAGAAATTTCCTGAGTCAATTGCTTCGACAATATAAGCTTTTTCTGATAAAAATTAATTTCGGACTGTTATTTCAAAAATTAATTTAATTTTGAAAAAATTTTGACAGAGTTACGAGTATGGTTCCGGACGAGGGAAATTTTCGCGAAGAACAAACTCAGTTTTCTCAAACGTCTTACTTTCGACTTTATTTTGACACAAGTGAGAGATCTACTTTCGAATATATTTCCTTTTATACTTAATTCTAATCGTTAAGTAAACAAGTGTTTATTGAAACATATTTTCGCCCTTTTCGGGTCATTGTAAAATCTTATCTGATTTCAAATACGAAAACATTTCATTTAGATCCTAATTGCTAAATACACATGACAGATTCAACATCTTCTATGCTTGTTCAAATCTTATTTCGAATATACATTTCTTGATTGTTAAATAAACATCATACAAATTATTGACTTTGACCTTTTTGGGTCAAATGTGGATTTTAAAATGTTATCGGCTTATTTGGAATATCTGGTAATAATTTGAATGTCATCATTTCGTTATCGGTTATGCGTTTTGGTTTGTTGACGTAACTACAGGAACGATTTAAAAGACGTCTATACGCAAAGATTGCTACGATCTCTCCCTGGCTTTTCGATATTTCATATTCCATATGGGGCTCCAAGCTATGTATCAATTCTAGACATTTTGAAGCGTGCCCACAATTGTGTCGCATGGAATTCAACCACTTTTACGTTCTTTTTGTAAAATTTTCATTTAAATGTTACCTCTACGAAATGTTATCGCAATTTAACAGCAAATATACCAGAAGCTAATTTTCTGAAAAATGTTGTCAGGGCTTGTTTCTTATCCTCCGTTTGTTGGCAAAACAATTTGAAGTAGCAGGAGAGTGCTCCTGCCAGAAGGGTATTGTAAAACAATTAGTAAATCAAACAATATATTCTGCATATCAAATCTTAACTAATATACAGATTCCATAAACACAAAATTTTCGTACATCTCCCTTTCCCCTGCACCCCTCGCAGCAAAACGTGCCATTTTAAGATCTGTTTTGAAAAGTTCTTATCAAATCCTTTTATTTGATACCCATATTGCCTACATGCGATGCATTTTTTTTCGGGGGCCACTTCCCTATATGGGGAGACCCCCTTAAAAACACCTTATAATTTTTTTCTTGTGATGAAACTTAGAGGGCATCACTTTACACCTACTTACAAAATCTTGTTTCTAGCTTATGTAGTTTGCGAGAAAAAGTGGTGTGACACACGGACGGACGGACAGACGGGTCGACAGGACGCGATTTTAGTAGGGTATTGGAAAATGATTTTAGAATACCCTAAAAACCGAAAGAACAAGCAATGTGTCCACAATTTTGTCCGCTACTGTATATCGATGGCCTGTGCTCGTGTGCCAAAGCCAATACGCTCATAACGCCGGTTAACGTAGAGGGAAAAAACCAAAATTAACTTTTGCTAACACTCTGATTAGTCGAGTTCGCTGGAACAACTCGGGAGCGAACATGTCTTGCCAGGTACATCATCGAATGTCCAAACAACGCATTCACCTGCCATAGAGCGCGGGACGCTGCATCCGATGCTTTTCGTTATGTAATCAACTTCGAAATCGTTCGTCGTTCACGATTCCGAATGCAATTTCTCTTGAGTTCTGAGAGTATCGTGCGGGGCGTGCACCCCTCCTTCTGTTCAATTTCATTCATTCCGTCCACCGAGTAGACCGAGACGTCACATCCCAACTATCAGCCGAATAAACAATACACTGAAGCAAAGCCAAAGTGCTTTGGATTTTTCTGAGAGCTCTGCGCTCGCTCACCTCAAACCCACTTGACTATGTCTAAGCATTTCAACTTTGCCATGAAAATTTACTTGTACGATTCATCCAAACCACACATGCAACATATAGCCAGTTTCAAATTTTTCTGACAACCGAAAGTTTTTCGTTACTTTTAATTTTCTTTTATTTTCAGATAAAACATGCCAACAGAAGAAGATAAAATAGTAGGCAGGAAACCGTATGCGGAGTGGACGCAGGAACGGAAGGATTTTATCAAAGCGACTTATAGAGTAATGACAGCGAATGACAGGCCCATCGAAACTTATGAATGGGAGTATGCTGATTGCCACGAGGCAAAGGTGCCGCTATGCCGGAGGAGACCACAAGCGTTGACTAGAAGACCTAACGCTTCTCCCTGGAAGGGGAGCGACGAGAATGCGGCAGAAAAATATAATCCGCGCACGTCTCCCCCAGAGTCGCCGCCAGTAACGCCAACGCCACCTTCACCCCCAAAAACGCCGCCAGTAACGCCAACGCCACCTTCACCCCCAAAAACGCCGCCAGTAACGCCAACGCCGCCTCCAGGAGAAAATGAAAAGGAGAAAAAGGCCAAGATGGCGCAAGTTGAATCACTAAGGGAGTCACTAGCGAGATACGAAGAGCGATTGAAGACAGTGCGGTTGGCTAAGCAAATGTGCGCCCACCTGGGTGCCGTTAAAACTGACACAGGAGAACGTGCGCAAGGCTGCGCGCAAATACAACACCTGGAAGCGGATCTAGCCGGCCATCGAGCCGATTACGAAGCCATTACGAACGAACATCTCCAAGTTATGAACGATATCCAACGCACGTGCAGGCGGGGCACCCAACCGAACATCCAATTAACCTGCACTCCGATCCCATTGCCTCCATTAGGAGCACCGGATGCGAAGAAACTAGGCAAACTTCCCGAACATTTAAAGAAATCCGCAATCCCTCCGATTGTTTACTCTAGTAAAGGTCTCTGCCTAGAATCGCCAGAGTGGTCGCAGTTGCAGCCACCTAAGTCTCAAGAGGCGGAAAACACCGAGATCAACGATCTGAGACGCGCCTGTCGCGTTTTAAACAGTTCAGGGGCCGAAATGGGCTGTGGCGCCGCCCCGAAAGACACTGTTCCCGCAGGTGCGGACCATCCTACAGATGCAGATGGCCAGAAGAAGCCAAACAAGAGTCTACAAGAATCCCACCAACTCGCGGACTTGGCAGCGCAGCTACAGTCTGACATCCACGCAGCCAAGGTGTCTAACAACGACGGCCGTCGAAGACTCATCGACCATTGCTCGAGGCTTAAAGCTCTTGAGAACTTAAATATCGAGTCGAGCGAGTTGATCTGTCGGATGATCGACCGGCAGAGAACAAGCAACGATCCCATCGTTGCATTGCGAAATAGGCAAATGGCGCGCTACATCGAGTACTTGAGATGGCAACTTATCCGCCTGACCCATGGGAACGAAGCGCAAGACGCCGAAATTCGGAAGCTCGAAAACCAAGTCAAGGGTCAAGATCTAGTGTTACAAGAATGCCTAGAGCTTAAAAACAGAATTTGTGGTGCGGCGAGGCAGAAACACCAAAGAACTAGCGACTTCGAGCCTTGCTCCTGGGACACAATGCCTTATTGATGTTTTAGCAATCTATTTTGAAATTTAAATTTTTTGTACGAATAAAATTGCATTTGTATGTTTTATCAACGTGTTTAGTTTTTATTTGAATTATTTGACTGCTTTGCTAGGTGATGATTGATTTGCGTTTGGCGAATAGAAAATATTGACGACTGACGGAGCCTAAAACAATTGTAAAAATTCATAATCGGTCCAATTGCTACAAATTTTATAAAAACAAAGCAAGTTTCAAAGCATTGAAGTACTCAAAAACTAAATGGCCTATATGGCACCCTGAATTTAAACAATAATCAATTGAAAACTATTGAAAATGACAAAGAACATAGAGCCTACTTTGCGCAGATACTCATTTGCTAGATTTGTTGAAGCTGATCGAGTTGAGACGGCGCAATCCAGCTATTAGTGGCTGAATGACAATGTCTAAATTGTTCGTGTTTATTTCCAGTTTTTGTGGTTTTCGTTATTTAGTTTTTGAGTTTCAGCTCATTATTGCTATATTTAGTGTTGTTGATTGTTTTGTTAAAAATTAGGATTACAGGCCCACGCTTCAATCAGTGCTCATTATACATTTGTAAGTCCGCCAATCATACATTTGTAAGGCAATGGGGATATCTGAATAGTTAAAAATTAGGTATTCAATTCAATTCAAGGTGCTTTATTAAGTAAATCCATAACATTTTTTATAAAAACATAAGGCAAAGTTTCAAAAACTTAATGGCCCACTTGGCACTCTAAATTTAAACAATATCGATACAAAAATTGATTTATCAAAACATTGTCAAATCAATCAAATGAACATTATTAATTATGATTAGTCAATTGGAAAAAGGGGAAAAAAACCAACCAACGCTATTCAAAAATTAAATATAATAGAAAGAACACAAAACAGGAATCTTTTGACTTATATCTAATATGTTGTTACTTACGTCTAATAAAATTTACTCAAAAAACTCTTACTCATCCTACTATAATACTTTTACAATACTCCTAACCTACAAAGTAAACCTTATCTCTTAGCCTAATTTAACGAACATCACAATATACCTATTCTTAATCCTATAAGCTGATTTTAAATACCACAAACAAATAACAATTAAATGTAGCAATAATGAGCTGAAAATAAAAAGAAAACAAACACAAACGAGAAACGTGAACACGAATAATTTAGTCGTCATTCAGCCACCAATACCATTGTAGGTCGTGGTCTCGCGAGCTCAAATTCGGAGGATATTCTATCTTCTTATCGGTGGCCCGGCTATATATATGATATATAATCAGAATCAAAAACATACCAATTCAAGTCCAAATACACGAATGCTTCTGGAGGAATGAAGCCAGTATCGCGACAAGTCTCAATGTACCCGTCTGTAGGGTGGAACGGCTGTGAAATCCAGGGGTTTTCACTCACAGTCACAGATCTTGCGATATGATTTCGAATGAGTTTCAAAATGAAAATATCGACTCTTGTCACTTTAGCAGTATGATAAATTCTTCTGTTATATATATAATGTTTCCAATCCGTCTCAGGTTTTCTGTACGGACCAGTACATGCACGAAGACATTTCCTTTCGAAAACTCTTCATTTTTCCATAGTACTAGCACTCTGGTTGTACCAGATCTGACATCCATGTGTCAAAACTGGTCTAACCAGTGTCTTGTAACAGATAATTTTGACCTTTTGATCAATGTATCTGGAATGAAAGAGCCTTCGAAGGGCTATGACTACTTTTTGTACCTTACTGAGCATGATTTTCACATGTTCAGTATAGTACAGATACTGATCGAGATAAACACCGAGGTATCGAACACAAGATTTATGTGGAACCCGTTCTGAACTACCCTCACCAGCCATGATGTGGAAATCTTTGTAATAATCTAGGAGCCATGGCTCTAAAAGCCAGCGCTGCCACAGGCACACAGCACGAACGCAATTTAACAAGGATTCAGTCGATTCAGTCACCTTCCCCATCGCAACACTCGTTTTTTTTCTTTGCATGGAAAATAGGTCCAGAAAATGTCTTTTGTACTTAATTCCCGGGAAACAAAATTCTAAAGCTGTTTAATATTTTAATGTGTAGTGATTTTTATTACAATATCTTTTGAATTTAATTTAACAAATTGCGGTGTAACGCGGGATACAAATGCTTAGAACGAAACGGTTAATCTTTTGAATTATATGAACGCTAAAATCATTGTATCATTTAAACCCCTTAAAATTTGTCTAATTCTTCCGATTTTTCCCACTTAATTGCGCCTAATTATTATAAACGAAAATTGCTTTCAATTGATAACTTAAGCGAATCTACAAAAGACGACTTAGAATTTAAAAACAACCGAAACGAGTGTGCATTATCACCACCGCGAGTTCACCCATAGATGGCACTATTAAACGAAACTTTGCGCGATTTTCCATTGCTGTTTCGTTGCTCGATGGCTCGGCCCCGCGAGGGGAGTGGGGAAGTTGAAAGGGACGAGAAAACGTGGAGGTTGGCACAGATGTCGAGCGGGATTGTTCGAGGAGTGGTGATAGTGGTTCGATGAAGGAATTTCTCTAGGATTTCAGCAACTGGAGTGGAAGTGAATGGAATCAACAAGAAATCATCTTCCCGAGTTCCGATCTCCCGCGATGTGATAATTTTTGTATAGAACTTCCACATGTCGGTCGCTAGAGAAGATTGCATACGTGACGAGTCGTACAGTTACTTAGTGCATGAATTTTGATCTGAAGTCGCAGCCAATGGAGTCGAATATCTTCAATTGCGGTACATTGTGCAAATTTCCCATGGGTTTAAATCTTCTTCATTTGATATAGAATGAATAGTAGCAGCAGCGGAGAAAAGAGGGAAACACAAACGCAATGGGAATGTGATCGATTTTAAACTGGTGTTTAATCTAGTTAATTTTCCTCGAATGGGTGTATCAGAGAAATCTGAGCCCGGAGAAGGGACATGCCGTTGTTTTCTTTCGTGAAATTGTGAAATTGAATGCGTTATTTGACCTGTCCTGAAGGAGTCTTAAAATGGAAGCTAGTAAGTTCGGTATTGATTGCTTTGGAGGATTTAGTGACCTTGATTTTCGTGGAATTCCGATCTGATTTTGTATCTTGCACGGATTATCTATTAGCTGATAATTTGTATCCCGTTAATCTACGTCTAGCACTCGTTGCGTGTAGACGTGTTTTTAACCGCTCCTGTCATTAATTTTAAAAATTAATTAATTTTTCACAAAAGTCAGTTTCAAATAATTGAATTAATTTTCTACGAGTCAGTCAAAAGCAAGTTTTGATTTTATTGGGGAAGAATTAATCGTCGAAGGCATCGACCAACCATACCAATAAATCAAGAAAAGCAACAAACCAAAGACAACTCGGGACTGCTGTATGGAGGAGCCCGACGGCTTCCCTCCGTTGGGGGGCCCCGGGGAGAGTGACGGTGTGAAATTGGCAAGTGTCAACAAGCGGAGACACACGAGCACGCAGGATACCGCAGATGCCGGTCGCAAAACACAAGTGCTCGAGGATAGACAGGAAGTGTGCCGCCTTCGAAGTGAAATCGAAGAGTTGAAAGCAAGAATTCAAACATACGAAGAAATGTTCAAGACGGCAAAAAAAGTTCAAGAGAGTGGTCCGATACGAAAAATCGAAAAACAGAAGAAAGCTGCAACTCCAATAATAACTGAAGAGATATTAAGTGCTGGTGCCACCAACGAAAGCCAGAACTACTTTGCGGCGCTGGATGGACTCCAGCAGGACATGGAGGTAGACGAAGGTAACAAAGACGATAATTTTATCTTATATTTAAAAAATAAAAATAATGAAAGTAGAAATAGGGAGAAGAAACCAGCCCGTAGTTCTGCTGGTCCTCCTCAAAAAGTAGCCAAGAATACCGAGAAAGTTCCGCCGATTAATGTCTTCGGGCAAAGCGGAAAAGACATGGTTCGGCTGTTGGCAGCCGAAAACAAATTGACAAATTTCGAAATCAAACGAGTAAATTCTGAGAAGCTGTCAATTAGAACGAAATCACTGGTTGATTTCAAATCAGCGAAAGATGCTTTGAATTCTGGGGAGGTTCCGCACTTCACCTATACCCCCTAGAGCGAGAAGAACCAGACGTTCTTGCTGAAGGGCTTGGACTGCGGAGAAGATACCGTCGATCTTCTTCAGGTTCTCAAGGAAACGGCGCCACAAATCGAGTTTATCTCAGTGAAAACATTCGCGACAAGAAGGTCGACGGTAGAAAAAAAAAACTTACCACTTTATTTGGTACAAATAACAAATAAGAGCAGTCCAAGCGCTCTTCAGCAAATCAGGTATTTAAATTTTCGAGTGGTGAGGTGGGAACGCCTCCAGAAACGAGAAATCAACCAGTGCTATCGCTGCCAACGATTTGGGCATTTGGCTGCCAACTGCGCCATGCATTACCGATGCGTTAAATGCAAAGACGTGCATGCTCCCGGTGAGTGCAAATTGGCTCAGACGGAGCCAAAATAGAAGTTATATTGTGTGAACTGCGGTGTTTTTGGTCACCCGGCATCATATCGAGGATGCTCCCGATACCAGGATGCAAGATTGAAATCTGCCCCAAAACAAACACAAATACACCGCAGTGTCTTAGCTCCGAACTTCGTCAAGCCCGGAGTATCATTTGCACTCGCCGCTAGAGGACCAGCAGAAAATGCGGAAAATAGGGTAAATAATGTAAGTGGCAATAATGAGCTGCTTCTCAAAATTTATCAACAATTAAATTCCTTATCAGAGCGAATCGATAAACAAGATTCGAAAATTAACATTGTTTTTCAGCGTTTAGGACTTTCAAATGGCTCAAAATAAGTTGTCATCCAGCCACATTCCCACGGATAGGATTCATCTCATCTCGATCAACGTCAACTCCATTGTTACTATACATCGGCGTGATTATCTCCTTGAATTCATTGCCAGACAAAAGCCTGACATCCTGCTTCTAACCGAAACCCACCTCAATTCATGGCACTTCATGACATTCAAGGATTTTGAATTCGTAAGAAACGATAGGGTAATAGGTGATGGGGGAGGTGGCACCGGGATATTGGTACGAAGACCCTATTGTTTCCAAAATATTGAAAAAGTCGAATTCAAAAGCTTTGAATCTCTTGAAGTGTCCGTTATCAAAATCTCACTGCCAGGTGGGGATAACCTCTTCGTTATCTCTGCCTATGCAACTGGTGGAACTGTTCTCAAGCTCAAGGAGGAACTCAATTCCTTGTTCGAAATACTCGAATTGAACAGGCTGCATAACTATTATATTCTTGCTGGTGACCTGAACGCCAAGCATACATCATGGCTGAACGCCACCAATAATCCAAGAGGTGTATTCCTGAAATCGTGGATAACAGAGAACCAAATTGAATACAGGTGCGATCTTTATGGGTCGGAGTACCCAACATACCCTAGGACAAATTCATATTTGGACCTTTGCATTGCTGACGCAAGACTCGAATTCAACTTTAATAGTCCTCAACGGAAACTGCAGGTGCTTCCTTATGATAGCGATCATAACGCAATCGTAATGGAAATCAATCATCACAGGGATGATTTCTTCCTCATTCCAGTTTAACATGAAAATCATCGGTTGAATTTCAAAAAAACAGACTGGGGAAAGTTTCAAAAGAAGTTTAATCGGGAGTACCAGAAACAATGTCCCCCTTCTGATGGCGGCAACTCTTGCTCAATGGTTCCTGATGACAGAAATCTAACTAACGATGAAATAGATGTCTATTTGTCGAAGTTAGAGAAGCTGACGTTGGAAACGATTGAGAAAGTAGTTCCCAAGATTAAACATCGAAACAATATGGAAGGATATGAAACACCAACCATCGCAAGGTTGAAAAGATTGAAAAGCCTCCTTCTCACACGCGTCAACAATATTTATCGACGATTTTTGGACTACAACCATCCCTCGTTGTCTTTGTTGAAATTACATCTGAAGAATGTCCGGAACTTAATCCGGTCATACTTCAGGAGTGAGGTCAGCAATCAATGGGCGGAAAAATTGAGGGGTATTAGCCCACAGGACCCAAACGGCGTGTTCGCGAAAGTGAATAGCATATTCCGCAAGAAGTCTCGAGTGAAGGTATCGAATCTTGAAGTCACTAGTGATGAGATAAATCTTCTCGATAGGGCTGGTATCGAAATTGATAGTACGACTCCGGATAGAAATGGAAACAGGATTATTTGTGAAGGATTGGATAAACTTGCCCTGATTGGAACACATTTTGAATTGGTTCATCTACCAAACCCTGAGAGAGGGAACGAAATTTTTTCAGTGGTCGTTGAAGCAAAAGTTTCCGACTTCAAATCAAGCCTGAACGGCCAATCAATTCTTCATTTCAATGAAACATTAACATCTGACCTCATACCGAGCTTGAATCTTATTGATTATTTTGTCAGCTATGAAGACTTGTGTTTCATATTTCGCAAGATAAACAACAAGAAATCATGTGGTAATGATGGTATTCCAAATGTAGTTCTCCGACATTTGCCTGAGGTTGCTATTAGGAACTATTGCATATTGTTCAACAACATGTTGAGCAATTCATATTTCCCAAATGAGTGGAAAAAGGCTAAGGTATTTCCGATCTTGAAGAAAGGAAAAGAATCTTCATGCCCGAAAAGCTATCGCCCAATCAGCTTGCTGCCTAACATCAGCAAGGTGTTTGAAGTGATACTCAACAGAGCATTAAACGCCCACATTGAGGAAAATGAGTTGATGCCGAATTGCCAATTTGGTTTTCGTGCCAGGCATTCGACCACACATGCAGTAACGAAAGTAACCTCAGACATCTGTTGGAAACTAAATGATAGACAATGTGTTGGAGCATGTCTCATTGATATGGAGAAAGCCTTTGATACGGTATGGTTAGATGGACTTATTTTTAAACTTCTTCAGGACAAGTTCCCCAGACACCTTGTCGCCATGATGTGTAATATGTTATACGGGAAATCGTTTGTTGTAACTGATGGAAATCTGACAACAATGCGCGAGTTCAAGGTCTTGAATGGTCTACAGCAGGGAACAGTTACTGCGCCTCTGCTCTTCTCAATCTTTATTCGCAAGCTATTGAACGGCTTTGATTTTAACGTCTCGCCAACGCAATCATTGGTAGCGTTTGCTGATGATCTGATCATCTATACGGCAGACCGAAAAGCTACAATAGTTCAGAGCAATCTCCAAAAAATGTTCAATGATGTACAGCTGTACACTGACAATTGGCGAATGAAAATCAATGCGCAGAAGTGTGAAACAATCTTGTTTCGGACAACGCTGCAGGGGGTCAGTCAAGACCTGAAACGTAATTGGAAAGATTTCCACATCATGGCTGGCGAGGGTAGTTCAGAACGAATTCCACATAAATCCTGTGTTCGATACCTCGGTGTTTATCTCGATCAGTATCTGTACTATACTGAACATGTGAAAATCATGCTCAGTAAGGCACTTAAAGTAGTCATGGCCCTTCGAAAACTCTTTCATTCCAGATACATTGATCAAAAGGTCAAAATTATCTGTTACAAGACACTGGTTAGACCAGTTTTGACCTATGGATGTCAGATCTGGTACAACCAGAGTGCTAGTACTATGGAAAAATTAAGAGTTTTCGAAAGGAAATGTCTTCGTGCATGTACTGGTTTGTACAGAAAGCCTGAGACGGATTGGAAACATTATATATCGAATAGAAGAATTTATCAAACTCCTGAAGTGACGAGGGTCGATATCTTCATATTGAAACTTCTTCGGAATCATATCGCAAGATCTGTGACTGTGAGTGAAAACCCTTGGATTTCACAGCCGTTCCACCCTACAGACGGGTATATAGCGACTTGCCTCGCTACTGGCTTCATTCCTCCAGAAGCATTCGTGTATTTGGACATGAATCGATATGTTTTTGATTCTGACGGCGTCCCAGTCATATATCACATATATCGACGGGCCACCGATAAGAAGATAAAATATCCTCCGAATTTGAGTTCACGAGACCAACGATTTCAATGGAGATACTCATTTGCTAGATTCGTTGAAGCTGATCGAGTTGAGACGGCGCAATCCAGGTATTGGTGGCTGAATGACAATGTCTAAATTTTTCGTGTTTGTTTTCAGTTTTGGTGTTTTTCGTTATTTAGTTTTTGAGTTTCAGCTCATTATTGCTACATTTAGTGTTGTTGTTTATTTTTGTTAAAAATTAGGTATAGGTTAGGTTTATATTATGTTTATTATATTAGGTTAGAGATAAGGTAAAACACTTAGGTTAGGAACATAGTTATAGATTTTTATAAGTATAAGATAAAGTTTTTGATAGCATTTATTAGAATTAATTTAAAACATATTAGGTGTAGGATCAAAGTTCACTGTAGTGTTAAGATTATAAATAATTTTAGAATAGTGTTGGTTGGTTTTTTCTCCTTTTTCCAATTAAATTTAAAAAATATGTAATAATCTTCATTGATTTGAATTTGCTAGTTTTTTTTTTTTTTAAATGTGTAATGATAACGTACAAATTTAGAGAGCCATCTGGGCCATTAAGTTTTTTATTGTTATTGTTTGGAATTTGCTTTATAGTCTTTTAAAATTTATAACGATTAGTATAAAATAAAGCGCTTTTGACTTTGACTTTGACTTTATGGGTCGAGATTCTACGTCTAGCACTCGTTGCGTGTAGACGTGTTTTTAATTCGCTCCTGTCAAGAATTTTTATAAATTAAAATAATTTTAAAAATGTGAATTAGGAAGTAATTTTATAAAGAAACTTATTACATCGTCGAACTATTCGAACGATCTATCGAGTATCTAATGATGAAATACACAAGCGGAAAAATGAACAAGACAATTGTGAGCATGGAAAGCGTATCACACTTTCAAGCGAAGATTATGAAAAAGTAACCAGGGAGAATGCAAGGGTTACGAAACAAAATGACGAATTAAAACTCCGTATACAGAGTTTGGAAGATATGGTCCGGACGTTGTCAAATGGGAGCAAACCAAAAGTGAAGCCACAGAATACGTCCGGCAAAGAGGAGCCGATATTGCTTTTTTTGTGTATAGACGTCTTTTAAATCGCTCCTGTCAAAAGTTTTCAAAAATTAAAATTAATTTTTTAAAAACGTTAGTCCGAAGTTAATTTTTATCGGAAAAAATCTTATATTGTCGAAGTAATCGACTCAGGAACTTTGTATCGAATATTTTTACTACGATTGGTAACGAAAAACAAATTACCAAAGAAAACTTCGCCGCTGGTATGGAGGAGCCCGACGGCTTCCCACCGTTGGGGCAACCTGGGGAAACGACGAATACGAAACTGGCGACAATCACCAAAAGAAAACATAACGAAGAAAACTCCATAGATGGAGGGTGCAAGCTGCAAATAATAGCGGACAATCAACAAATGGCCAAATTGCAGAAAGAAAATGATGAACTAAGGCAAGAGATACAGTCTCTCAAGGATCTTTTCAAGAAAGGGATGAAGCCTCAAAAGACGCAGCCACAAAATCAATGGCAACAGGTAACAAAGCCGAAGAAAAGTACAAAGCAAGTAAATCCAGAGGAAGTTCTAAGTGCTGGTGGCACCAACGAGAGCCAAAATTATTTTGCAGCGCTGGAGGGATTAACCGAAGATATGGAAATCGAAGAAAACATCGGAGGTAATTTTAATCAAGATAATGACGTTAATTTTATTCAATATTTAAAGAACAAAAATAAGGAGAAAAAACCAGCCCACAGTTCTGCTGGTTCCTCTGAAAAAGCTTCCAACAAGACAGAAAAAGTTCCGCCAATCAACGTGTTCGGACAAACCGGGACAGATATGGTTCGGCTATTGGCAGCCGAAAATAAACTGGCCAATTTCGAAATCAAAAGAGTTAATACCGAAAAATTAACTATAAGGACAAAATCACTGGTTGATTTCAAGTCAGCCAAAGATGCGCTGATTTCTGGGGAGGTTCCACACTTCACCTATACCCCAAAAAGTGAAAAAAATCAGAGCTTCTTGTTGAAGGGTTTGGACAGCGGAGAGGATACGGTCGATCTTCTTCAGGTGCTCAAGGAGGCTGCACCAGATATTGATTTTGTTTCAGTCAAAGCCTTTGCGACAAGAAGGACGACCATAGAAAGGAAGAATTTACCGCTTTACCTGGTACAAATTGCAAATAAGAGCAGTCCAAGTGCCCTTCAACAAATAAGGTGCTTGAATTTCAGAGTGGTGAGGTGGGAACGCTTGCAAAAATGAGAAGTCAACCAGTGTTACCGGTGTCAAAGATTTGGACATTCGGCTGCCAATTGTGCCATGCACTATCGTTGCGTTAAATGCAAAGACGTTCATGCTCCCGGTGAGTGCAAATTGACTCAGACGGAGCCTAAAGAAAAATTATACTGCGTTAACTGCGGTGTTTTTGGTCACCCAGCATCATATCGAGGATGCTCCCGATATCAAGATGCAAAAGTTAAATTTGCTCCAAAGCAAGCACAAGTACACCGTAATATCATACCTTCCAACTTCGTCAAGCCCGGAGTATCATTTGCACTCGCCGCTAGAGGACCAGCAGAAAATGCTGGAAATAATGTAAATAATGTAAGTGGCAATAATGAGCTGCTTCTCAAAATTTACCAGCAACTTAATTCTTTATCGGAGAGAATCGAAAAACAAGATTCAAAAATTAACTTTGCTTTTCAGCGTTTAGGTCTTTCAAATGCCTAATAATAACTTGTCATCCAGTCATATTCCCATGGATAGGCTTCGCCTCATATCGATCAACGTCAACTCTATCGTTGCTATACATCGACGTGATTATCTCCTTGAATTTGTTGTTAAGCAAACGCCTGACATCATACTTCTCACTGAAACCCACCTCAATTCATGGCATTCCATGGAATTCAAAGATTTTGCATTCGTAAGAAACGATACGGTAATAGGTGATGGGGGAGGTGGCACCGGGATATTGGTACGAAGACCCTATTGTTTCCAAAATATTGAAAAAGTCGAATTCAAAAACTTTGAATTTCTTGAAGTGTCCCTCATCAAAATTTCACTGCCAGGTGGGGATAACCTCTTCGTTATCTCTGCCTATGCAACGGGTCAAAATGTTCTCAAGTTCAAGGAGGAACTCAATTCCTTGTTTGAAATACTCGAATTGAACAGGCTGCATAACTATTATATTTTTGCCGGTGACCTGAATGCCAAGCATACATCATGGCTAAACGCCACCAATAATCCAAGAGGTGTATTCCTGAAATCATGGATAACAGAGAACCAAATTGAATACAGGTGCAACCTATATGGGTCGGAGTTCCCAACATACTCTAGGACAAATTCATATTTGGACCTCTGCATTGCTGATGCAAGACTTGAATTCAGCTTTAATAGTCCTCAACGAAAGCTGCAGGTGCTTCCTTACGATAGCGATCATAACGCAATCGTAATGGAAATCAATCATCAAAGGGATGATTTCTTCCTCATTCCAGTTCAACATGAAAACCATCGGTTGAATTTCAAAAAAACAGACTGGGGAAAGTTTCAAAAGAAGTTTAATCGGGAGTACCAGAAGCAATGTCCCTCTTCTGATGATGGCAACGCTTGCTCAATGGTTCCTAATAACAGAAATCTAACTGACGATGAAATAGATCTCTATTTGTCAAAGTTAGAGAAGCTGACGTTGGAAACGATTGAGAAAGTTGTTCCCAATATTAAACATCGAAACAATATGGAAGGATATGAAACACCAACCATCGCAAGGTTGAAAAGATTGAAAAGCCTTCTTCTCACCCGCGTCAACAATATTTATCGACGATTTTTGGACTACAACCATCCCTCGTTGGCTTTGTTGAAATTACACCTGAAGAATGTCCGGAACTTAATCCGTTCGTACTTCAGGAGTGAGGTCAGCAATCAATGGGCGGAAAAACTGAGGGGTATTAATTAGCCCACAGGATCAGATGGCGTTTTTGCGAAAGTGAATAGCTTATTCCGCAGGAAGTCTCGAGTGAAGGTATCGAATCTTGAAGTCGCTAGTGATGAGATAAATCTTCTCGATAGAGCTGGTATCGAAATTGATAGTACGACTCCGGATAGAAATGGAAACAGGATTATATGTGATGGATTGCAGAAACTTGCCCTGATTGGAACACATTTTGAATTGGTTCATCTGCCAAACCCAGAGAGAAGGAATGAAATTTTTTCGGAGGTCGTTGAAGCAAAACTTTCCGACTTCAAATCAAGCCTGAACGGCCAATCAATTGTTCATTTCGATGAAACATTAACATCTGACCTCATACCGAGCTTGAATCTTATTGATTATTTTGTCAGCTATGAAGACTTGTGTTTCATATTTCGCAGAATAAACAACAAAAAATCATATGGTACTGACGGTATTCCAAATATAGTTCTCCGACATTTGCCTGAGGTTGCTATTAGGAATTATTGCATATTGTTCAACAACATTTTGAACAATTCATATTTTCCAAATGAGTGGAAAAAGACTAAGGTATTTCCGATCTTGAAGAAAGGAAAAGAATCTTCATGCCCTAAAAGCTATCGCCCAATCAGCTTGCTGCCTAACATCAGCAAGGTGTTTGGAGTGATACTCAACAGAGCATTAAACGCCCACATTGAGAAATATGAGTTGATGCCGAATTGCCAATTTGGTTTTCGTGCCAGGCATTCGACCATACATGCAATAACGAAAGTAACCTCAGACATCTGTTGGAAACTAAACAACAAAGAATGTGTTGGAGCATGTCTCATTGATATGGAGAAAGCCTTTGATACGGTGTGGTTAGATGGACTAGTTTTCAAACTTCTTCAGGACAGGTTCCCCAGACACCTTGTCGCCATGATGTGTAATATGTTATACGGGAAATCATTTATTGTTACTGATGGAAATCTGACAACAATGCGCGAATTCAAGGCCTTGAATGGTCTACAGCAGGGAACAGTTACTGCGCCCCTGCTTTTCTCAATATTCATTCGCAAGCTATTGAACAGCTTTGATTTTAATGTCTCGCCAACGCGATCATTGGTAGCGTTTGCTGATGATCTGATCATCTATACGGCAGACCGAAAAGCTACAATAGTTCAGAGCAATCTTCAAAAAATGTTTAATGATGTGCAGCTCTACACCGACAATTGGCGAATGAAAATCAATGCGCAAAAGTGCGAAACAATTTTATTTCGGACAACATTGCAGTTGGTCAGTCAAGATCTGAAACGTAATTGGAAGGATTTCCACATTATGGCTGGTGAGGGTAGTTCAGAACGGGTTCCACATAAATCCTGTGTTCGATACCTCGGTGTTCATCTCGATCAGTATCTGTACTATACTGAACATGTCAAAATCATACTCAGTAAAGCACTTAAAGTAGTCATGGCCCTTCGGCGATTCTTTCATTCCAGATACATTGATCAAAAAGTCAAAGTTATTTGTTACAAGACCCTGGTTAGGCCAGTTTTGACATACGGATGCCAGATCTGGTACAACCAGAGTGCTAGTACAATGGAAAGATTAAGAGTTTTCGAAAGGAAATGTCTTCGTGCATGTACTGGTTTGTACAGAAAGCCTGAGACGGATTGGAAGCACTATATATCGAATAGAAAAATTTATCAAACCGCTCAAGTGACAAGAATCGATATCTTCATATTGAAACTTCTTCGGAATCATATCGCAAGATCTGTGACTGTGAGTGAAAACCCTTGGATTTCACAGCCGTTCCACCCTACAGACGGGTATATTGTGACTTGCCTCACTACTGGCTTCGTTCCTCCAGAAGCATTCGTGTATTTGGACATGAATCGATATGTTTTTGATTCTGACGGCGTCCCAATCATATATCACATATATCGACGGGCCACCGATAAGAAGATAAAATATCCTCCGAATCTGAGTTCACGAGACCAACAATTCCAATGGAGATACTCATTTGCTAAATTCGTTGAGGCTGGTCGAGCTAAGATGGAACTATCTAGGTATTGGTGGCTGAATGACAATGTCTAAGTTATTCGTGTTTATTTTCTGTTTTTGTGGTTTTTCTCGTTACTTAGTTTTTTTAGATTCATCTCATTATTGCTACATCTAGTATTGTTGTTGATTTGTATCATAAATTAGGTATAGGTTTCAATATAAGGTAACGTTTTTTTTTTTTGATTGAACTTATTTAGAATTAGGGTGTAACATATTAGGTTTAGGATATAAGTTCATTGTTGTGTTAGTAGTATAAGTAATTTTTGAATAATGCTGGTTGGTTTTTTCTCCTTTTTCCAATTGAATCAAAAAATATCTAATAATCTTAATTAATTTAAATTTGCAAGTGTATTTTTTTCAATAAATGTGTTTAACTGATAACGTATAAATTTAGAGAGCCATTCGGGCCATTAATTTTTTTATAGTTTTATTGTTTGGAATTTGCTTTATGTTCTTTTACAAATTTATAACGATTGGTATTAAATAAAGCGCTTTTGACTTTGACTTTGAGGAGCCAATATTAACTAAGAAGAATGAAAAACAGGAAACAACAACAACAAGAAAGGCCAACGAGAAAGCAGTACCAACATATAAAACGAAATCGCAAGATATGAGCAAGACAATCCACGATGCTGAAAATATCCTGAGCGCAGGAGGAGCGAACGACAGCGCCAATTATTATGCGGTGCTGTCTGCAATGAACGAAGAAATGGACATCGAGATGGAGAGCAACGATAAGATAGGTAATATTGATAGTAGTAAGAATTTCATTAAATATTTAAAATTAAAAAATAAGCAAAAGGAGAAGAAGCCAACCGGTGTGTCTGCTGGTTCTCCTAATAAAATTAATAAAGGAAATGAAAAAGATCCTCCAATAAACGTTTTTGGGCAGCGTGGAGGAGATATGGTTCGGTTATTGGCAGCCGAACATAAAATCGAAAACTTTGAAGTTAAGAGAGTGACCGCTGATAAGCTCTCGATCAAGACAAAGACACTGGCTTTCAAACTGGCGAAAGATGCTCTTAATAGTGTCCAAGCTCCCCACTGCACATATACGCCAAAGGCGGAAAAAAATCAGACCTTCCTGTTGAAGGGCTTGGACTGTGGGGAGAACACAGTTGATCTCCTTGAAATGTTGCGGGAAGCAGCACCAGCTGTTAAGTTCATCTGTGTGAAAAATTTTGCTACAAGGAGATCAACTGTAGAAGGTAAAATATTACTATTTTATTTGGTCCGAATTTCCAACGACAGTAGCCCGAGTGCCCTCCAACAGGTAAGGTACTTAAACTTTAGAGTTGTGAGGTCAGAACACCTCCAAAAAACTGAGGTCAACCAGTGTTACACGTGTCAAAGATTCGGTCATTCGGCTGCCAATTGTGCAATGCACTATCGCTGTGTTAAGTGTAAAGATACTCACGCCCCCGGTGAATGCAAATTGGCTCAGATGGAGCTAAAAGAAAAATTGTATTGTGTTAATTGCGGTATATTTGGTCATCCAGCATCATACCGAGGATGCCCTCGGTATCAAGATGCAAGAGCTAAATTTTCCCCAAAGCAAACCAAAGTTAATCACAATCTGTTACCTCCCAACTTCATAAAACCCGGGGTATCATTTGTACTTGCTGCCAGAGGACCAGCAGACAACAATGTAAATAAAATAAATAATGTAAGTGGCAATAATGAGCTGCTTCTTAAAATCTACCAGCAACTTGAATCGCTTTCAGATAGAATTAATAAGCAAGACCAAAAAATCAATTTCGTTTTTCAAAGTTTAGGCCAACATGCTCCAAAATAGTTTGTCATCCAATCGCATTCCCATGGATTGGATTCGTCTCATCTCGATCAACGTCAACTCCATTGTTACTATACATCGGTGTGATTATCTCCTTGAATTCATTGCCAGACAAAAGCCTGACATCATGCTTCTCACCGAAACCCACCTCAATTCATGGCACTCCATGACATTCAAGGATTCGTAAGAAACGATTGGGTAACAGGTGATGGAGGAGGTGGCACCGGGATATTGGTTCGAAGACCCTATTGTTTCCAAAATATTGAAAAAGTCGAATTCAAAAGCTTTGAATCTCTTGAAGTGTCCGTTATCAAAATTTCACTGCCAGGTGGGAATAACCTGTTCGTCATCTCTGCCTATGCAACTGGTGGAACTGTTCTCAGGCTCAAGGAGGAACTGTAATGATTTAATCATTTTACGTCCGAACGCGGAACCGACCTCTCATCGGTTCTAGACGTTAAGTCTGAGTAGTGCCAACGGATGGTACCAACCGGTCAACCAATCCGTGTACCGTAACCCATTCACGCGGTGGCTGCTTGTCGGCCAACTAGTTCGGAGAGGATTTCGGTCGCGGGTCTCCGAATGGGTTACGCTCATTTACAGTATTTTCAGCCACCTGAGCACGCCCGTTTTCAAAACGCGTTACAAAACAAAACCATACGGAGAAGAAACCTACTTTACGTTACTCCGTATTTCTTCCTATAACCAGTCAAAGAACAAAAGCTAATTTTTATTTCGCGTTCCCGAATTTCCGACGCGGTACCGAAAAGTATGCTACTCTAACTCAACCCGACGAAAACTACTCTAATAAAACGACAAAACAACAAAGGTACCGCGTACCGCGCGCGACGCGAAACCCACCTCAGCGGATTTTTCTAAACTCTACCCTCGTGACGGCATACCTACCCTGCACTCACCTTCCCGCTGAAAAAGAAGAACCACTGAAAAGGAAAGTCGTGATTAAGTTTAGCAATTCATGATTTTTATTTGTTCTTATTCATTCCCACGTTTAAAAGATATTGTTAATTTACATTTAACATTAATCGGCCTTAAAGTTATATTTTAATTTATTCCTAATCATTAATTTTACATGCGTTGTGTGTTTCTCATCTCTATGCCATCTAACCTTCTATAGTTCTTATGTTTTGCTAAAACTCGTCCCTTGTCACACGAATTTCGTAACAAGTTTTTTACTGTTTTATTTCGTACTCTAAAAATCTTCAGTGTTCTCTAATTAATTTATACACCAAATGCAATTAAAAGTATGAAGGAAAAAAAATTCACATGTAATATCGAACATGTTGGTCAATTGTAATTTCTTCTTGCTAATCTACAATTACTCGTATATATATTATATGAACAATTTTTAGTGAACGAGGTTTGAAATAGAAGAAGAAATAACAACAAAGCAGCACTTCAACTCGATTAATCTACCCAAGTTAATTTCTAAACGATTTATTCGCGAAAATTAGAAAAAAAATAATCAACAATAAGTATGGAAACATCGTTATACAAGAAGGGTGAAGCAACGATATTTTGAACTAGATAAAATATAAGACCTATTATGTTAATCTGATTCGCCTGATTTCTATGGGTCTAAAGAATTTCTTATTATGTTAGAAAATAAGAAAAAAAAAGGTAAGGATCACTTCGAACAAAAGGTTGCAGCAAGGAAACAATTTGGAAGAGATTTTACAATATATAAACGAAGAAAATAAATAAGTTCATACACCCTAAATTCAGCATTTTTACTTCTCTATTTCCAAGCAGAAACGACAGAGAGGAAAGAGATGCAGGGAGGCATATTTTAATATATACTATATATTTTATTTATTCGTGACGTCTTAATTTATAGTATATACAAGGGATTTTACTTGGAGGCAGGAAAGGTAGTTAACTGCATACCTTTTCGGTGTTTGGTGAAGCTTTTCGCATAAACAGAATACACAATGAGTCATTGATTTAAGCACATGAGGGGCAGAAATTAGCACAAAAACCATTTGTTTTGAAGATAAAAAAAACAAAATAAATCGAATTTATATACCTTTAGACCCCACTGAATGAACGTGTTTTCTAGTAGGTAGGGAGTATTAAACAATAATCCATAGAACAAAGTGAACAGGATTATCCCAAAGAATTCAATTTTCAAATTGAAAAGATGGTCGTATGCAAACTAAACGTACTACCTCCCGAAAATATTTATATACGATTAAGATTGTTAACATTGAAAGGATAGCAAATGAGATCAGGAAACACAACATTTCTTACATTTTTGTTTAAATCTTATTTTCATGACTATACACACGCGTACTCATTACAAGTTTTTTTTCAATATTTATTCATTTCTAATTGATGACTATTTGGCCTTGCGATTTATCATCCAAATTAGTGGAGCAACTTTTAATAAATAATTATCAATTTCCTCATAACGCATAAAGAGGTATGTTTTAAAAAGGTTGCTGAATTTTTCTTTTTTTCATTGATTTAATTTTTTCTTTGTTTCTTCCATTACTAATAAATTAAATTTCTTTTCAATCTATTTACACAAACCAACTCTGTTTATAGAAAATTAATTTAAAATTTTACATCATTTCACTTTTATCCTTACATATACACATCTACATATGCCATTTTGTTGCCCTGACGTTTAATATTCATACGTTTGATTACTTCTACTTATTTTTTCCTGGGTTAAATTATTCATTCTCAGGGGAACTATATTTTTCAATTATGTTCAACAGTATGAATCATATTAGTTTAGACAACGAATTTCTTGTTTGTCTCAATTATTGGGTTAAACGTCTATTTAATGCGATTGGTGTTAATGAAAAAAAAATATCGTACTTGGATACTCACTATATGGCTGTGGACGACCGCCGTAAATTGAAATAGTGGAGTACGATGGTTGCTCAATTCTGTGGCAGCTGTGGCTAAAGTGTAATCCCAACTTGTATCTCCTGCATATATTGTCACGTGCTCTTGTTGCTGATTCTTGACTGTCGAATTCAACCATCGCTTGTACTCCATTAAAATACGATGGCTGCCAAGTACCTTACGGAAAAGGTCATATTAAGACATACAGTATGATCACGCTTGTCACCCCATCCGCTATTTCCTTTTTGCAGTTTCATTTTCCTTCTTAGGCTGCAACTGTTAATGTTAACCTGTGTGGAAAAAGTGACCGGAACTTTTAGCAATGCGTAAAATTTGCTGAACTTTTGAAATCACCTGATTCGCTTCACAATTTTGCTTTTGGTGATGGACACCACACTCTCCAATATGGGAAAATCTTGGGCCTTTCACTACCAGTCCCCCTTGTAGTCATCATACGTACAAAAAAAACTTTAGCACGATGCCGACACTTTGAAGGTTATATGACGAATGACACTTCAACCAGTTTCCACTTTTCTATCTATTCGATGTTTTGGATGGCAACCGTGGGAGGCATTGCCAGATGGATATGCTTCGAAATGTGTCGGTGTTTAATTAATATTATTTTTCAAATATTTATATCCACAGATATAAATATTTGAAAAAAAATATTTTCTGCGCAACGATATCCGCACGAAAGATGAAGTCCGCTTGCACTTCGAAGACATACCTATCTGGCCGGTTGTCAGGGTTCGGGATCGGAATCACTTCGATTCCCGGGCGTAGGCGTCACATTACAGAACTCAATTCCTTGTTTGAAATACTTGAATTGAACAGGCTGTATGATTATTATATTTTTGCTGGTGACCTGAACGCCAAGCATACATCATGACTAAACGCCACCAATAATCCAAGAGGTGTATTCCTGAAATCATGGATAACAGAGAACCAAATTGAATACAGGTGCAACCTGCAAACCCTCGAATTGAACAGGCTTCATATTTATTATATTCTTGCTGGCGGTATATGTTATGTTTATTATATTAGGTTAAATGCTAAGATTAGGAACATTGTTATAGATTTTTTCTGCATAAGATAAAGTTTTTGATTGAATTTGATTAAAATTAAGTTAAAACATATTAGGTGCAGGATCAAAGTTCACTGTTGTGTTTAAATTATAAATAATTTTAGGATAGTGTTGGTTGGTTTTTTCTCCTTTTTCCAATTGATTTTCAAAATGTGTAATAATCTTAATTGACTGAATTTGCCATAGGTTTTTTGAAGAAATATGTTTAATGATAACGTGTGAATTTAGAGAGCCATTTGGGCCATTAAGTTTTTTATTGTTATTGTTTGGAATTTCTTTTATATTCTTTGAAAATTTATACCGATTAGTATTGAATAAAGCGCTTTTGACTTTGGCTTTGACACAAATATCATATCTTTCAAAATACAATAAATAAAAGTTGTGACGCATTCCATATCACAAAAACCATTCTTATCGGTGGTAAGTCGAGTTCCGAGCAATGAGAACATGTAAATTGTCAACAGGCTTGCAGAATGTGAATGATCGAATAGTTCACGGAAGGTCCAATAGTTCTTGTTTGCCTCGCTTGTTTACCATCAATACCATCTTGTATCGTTTTGACTCGGCGCCGAGAGTCGTGCGGGATGTCACGCATGCGAACTGTAATCGCGATTCGGAGATATCCGTCTCGAAATATCAATTTCGAATGAGATAACAGACATTTTTAACATACATTCATCTGTAGTTTGATTTCAATGGAGATACTCATTTGCTAGATTCGTTGAAGCTGATTGAGTTGAGACGGCGCAATCCAGGTATTGGTGACTGAACGACAATGTCTAAATTATTCGTGTTTATTTTTCAGTTCTGGTGTTTTTCGTTACTTCCTTTTTTTGAGTTTCAGCTCATTATTGCTACATTTAGTGTTGCTATTTATTTTTGTTAAAAATTAGGTATAGGTTAGGTTTATATTATGTTTATTATATTAGGTTAGAGATAAGATAAAACGCTTAGGTTAGGAACATTGTTATAGACTTTTTGAAGTATAAGATAAAGTTTTTGATAGCATTTATTAGAATTAAGTTAAAACATATTAGGTGTAGGATCAAAGTTCACTGTAGCGTTAAGATTATAAATAATTTTAGAATAGTGTTGGTTGGTTTTTTCTCCTTTTTCCAATTAAATTTAAAAAATATGTAATAATCTTCAATGATTTGAATTTGCTATAGTTTTTTTTTTTTTTTTTTTTTAAATGTGTAATGATAACGTACAAATTTAGAGAGCCATTTGGGCCATTCAGTTTTTTTATTGTTATTGTTTGGAATTTGCTTTATATTCTTTTTAAATTTAGAACGATTAGTATTAAATAAAGCGCTTTTGACTTTTACTTTCATCTGTAGTGTTGCCACTTCCAACTGTAGGAAGGTGAAATAACACGAAATGGCTAATTAAACTGTCATCATTTAATCGACATGCACTTGAATGCACAATAAACTTAGCACCAAGGCGGCATTATAAAGTTAAACTAGATGATTCATATATGTAAACCGTGACACGTCATTCAAAAATGTTTGACAGTTCATTCTAAATTCATAAATATTGAACCATTATAAGCACCAATTCTTCCTTTTCAATTTATATTACAAGAAGTTTGAGCTTCGATTTGGTTGGTTAAAACGTTTAGTTTCGAATTTCAATTGCCACTCTTTACGCACGACTTGTCATCCGACCCACATAAGATCCCGTGTCCAACTCTCCGGTTTGTTCCCGGCGTCACCTTACGGGGCCGCTCCAAAAACCAGTCGGCGAGTCTTCCATCTACTTTCCTTCTCATCGTGAAAATAAGATATCGGAAGAGTTCCGTTAGAAAGAGGGTTGTCGTATGCAGATTTCAATTGCAAATTAAAAATGATGAGTATTATTTTAAATTTGCAATTGAAATTTGGATCCACAATATGTTGGTGTTCGAGCAGTTTGCTTAGGCGACTGCTCGATTATTACAAAATTTTTCCTATATCTAATTGTGTATATACAAGTAGTATTTAAGTTTTGTGATATTAATTTTTAAGATTAAAAATAATCGAATAGTATTGTCACATTGTCTTATGGATGCAAGTTAATTTTCTTTCCACAGTAGGATATATAGAGTTTGCTGAAAAGTTTTCGTTTGTAAGCAGATTGAATCCTAATAGAGTTGTGTTTCAGTGAGCGTAATTAGCATATATTTTTCGTTAAATTTAGCATATTTTTGGCAATTTCTGAACCAATATTTAGCCTTCTTTATTTTTTGGAATTTGCAGACCTGGTCCTGGAAGTATAAAAGAATGAACGATTATAATTGTAACATAGTAGTGGTTGAATTCGTAATTACCTGAGGAGCAAATATATTTTTTGGTTATTAAATCTCGCTTTGTTTCTATTTATCTAGCTAAAGTTTTGCAAACTAGTCAAGTCTGAAATAGAAACATTATCATTCAACTATACAATGATAGTGAACGTTTACACATTCAACATTTTTTAAATTTTAGCTCCCGTTTTAACCTACACTCTTCGAAAATGATATCAAAAGAGCATTTGGAAATGATGATAGAATTTGAGTTGAAGTTCCACTCTAGTATAGCATTCTCAAAGATTTGACCTGTTTTAAAGATCCACCGAAATTTGCAAATGAGTCAGTTTTAAATAAGATTATTAAATCCCAATCCAATGAAAAACACGAAACAAAATTGCGACGTATAATTGAGGAAGTTCTCCCCCTTTATTGTAATTTTTGTCGCCTGAGCTGCAAGCTGTGACTGAAATAATAACTACTTTGCTGGTTTCCCATAAAAACTGACGGTTGAGTATGTACTAGAATGACATCTTAGATATAAACCAGTTTTCTTTGAATTCAGGGGGAATTGTCTTCCTGATAATGTTTTCCAGTTGAAAAGCAAACTCTTATTCTCATCTTGCTCAAATAATTACATAAGGATGCATTTGAAGCTTTTTTTTCAATTATCATTTGGAAATTAATTTCCCTAGCGAAATAATTCCTTTATCGAAGTCACAAACCGTAACATCTGCTGTTTGAAAGATACAATTTGACATTCCCGGCGTAAGGTTGGTAAGAAATTTCCTCCTGATTTGGACAATTAATTCGGAGTCTGAGGCGTTTTTGAGATTGTGTGCGATGCGGTTAGTTGTCTGTTTGTTGTCGGTGATTTGACGAGAGTTTGCCGCCGGTTCTACTGCGATTTTCCGGATTTTCAATTATTTCGATCGAATGCATCAAATTGCTGTGCCTTGTCCATTAGTTTTCCGAAAAAACAGTGTTCCCTAGAAACTTCCTCCACTCTGCCTGCGTCCATTTAGAATGCTGTGAAATTAATTATTAATTATCAAGCCTTGAATAACGTGTTAGAAGTGAGTGTTGTTATTGCTGTTTCATTGTTCAGTGTGCAGTTTTGATCGATTTCAACAGCTTTGGAAGTAGTAGCTACCAGTTCACACCCGCTAAGATGATGAACCGTTCAGGTAATTTTGAAATTACGTCAAAATGAACGTTTTTTGTGTGCCGCCGATGAGTAAACTGGCTCGCCTTTGGTTGACAAGTCTATTCAATAAGTGGAAGGGAGAGGAGGTGCCTTTGTTTATGCTTTGCTTACGAATGACTGAAGTGACGCGCGGATATTCCCTCGAATGGGTGCGTGCATGTGTGCGTCAGCGACTATGAGTGCGTGCTCTTCGACTTGGCATATGGCGAAAAAATTCGAAACTCGCCGCTATCTGTCAGAAATACTGTTCTGTGGGAATTTGAAGTCTGGCATGTAATTAATCGGAATCGGAGTGCTGCCTGTGGGCCTATCCGTAAAAAAAATAAAACAAAGCTCATTAACATATAGGAAAGGAGAATATTCATAGATTTCATTTAACAAATTACTCCTCAATGAGAAGAGACCCAAACAAATGATTCATTAAAATTAAATTGATTATTAAATAATTAATCGTAACAAAATGTCTAAAAGTTTTATTGTAAGTAGCCATCAGCTTTTTTTGAGGCGGTTTATGCTAAGTCAAAGTCAAAAGCGCTTTATTTAATACTAATCGTTATAAATTTTAAAAGAAAATAAAGCAAATTCCAAACGATAACAATAAAAAACAATGGCCCAAATGGCTCTCTAAATTTATACGTTATCATTAAACACATTTAAAAAAAAACTATAGCAAATTCAATTAATGAAGATTATTATATATTTCAAATTCAATTGGAAAAGGGAGAAAAAACCAACCAACACTATCCTAAAATTATTTATAATTTAAATACAACAGTGAACTTTGATCCTACACCTATTATTTTGTAACTTATTTCTAATAAAATACAATCAAAAACTTTATCTTATACTAAAAAAAAATTCTATAACAATGTTCCTAACCTAAGCGTTTAATCTTATCTCTAACGTAATATAGTAAACACAAAGATGTATGAGAGCATTGAGTAATTAAATAATACTGGAGTGGACAACCACGTGACAATATGGTTGCAACAACCCCTGCGACCACTTTTCCTACTGCTACGCTCTTGTTTACAATCTTAGAGAGAGCCAAATTGCACAAGCAAACATGGCTGCTGCTCAATGTAAACAAATTTTCATACAATACCAAAAATTTGCTTTCTTTTAGAAAAACCTTCAGCATTGTATGAAAAACATGCAAAACATTAATATGATAACTACTCACTTGTGAAAGGAAACACGCACAGATCCTTTTCCACTATGATTTTTTCACGAAGGCACTACACATTTCATTTTGAAATTCTAAGTTAATTACACAGTGTCACACGTTAAAGTAACATGAATCACAAACTCCAATCGAATGTTTAAACACTTGAAACGAATTTAGATCGCGAACACTTTCCACAGTTTTAATATCGGATAAAATTCGCGACGAAACTTGCAAATTGGCCAATTTGGCGTCCAATTTGCATCAGTCAACTTGACAGTCTGTTCACACCTAGTCAGCTTTTGGAACAAGAAAGTGACCAGCAAGAGGCAGACGGGGAGGAAATGACAGACTGTTCACTTGGAAGAGAACAGAAACCGGTCGCATGCTCTCTCATGCATTTTATATGAGCTTAGCCCATCCAGTTCTTATTAATCTTAGTATGAGAGAATGAATACGAAAAACATCGAGAGAATTGAAGCACTTCATGATGTAGAGTGAAGTTGGCGCGTTAATAGCTGTCGATTCGAATTTCATATAAATTTGACGTGACGTCTCCCACTAATTTTCGCATATTGAACTAAATCAATTTTCCGTGCGGGTTTTCTAACCTACGAAGGATACGTCTCTGACATGCTTCCTATAGCTGTTTTTATAGCCCCACACACGTCACTACATTTTTCATTTTTCGACACAAAAACACTCGCGATCCGTAACAAACTTTTCAGTTTGATTAATTATCACATTTGCAACGCTTTTGCACTAGATTCAACACGGTTTATCTTAAAAAAATTGTTTTGTGTACAATTTCAAATTCAACTTGATCAGACGTTTCCCATCAATGTTGAATTTTCACAAATCATATGTTTTCAATCATATAGTTGATATTTCGTTGACAATTCGGGGGTTAAGGTACAAGAAGAGTGGGATTTTCGTGAGAGCAATTATAGAGCGACTTGAATGTGTGGATTCTCTAGCGGCGTGAACGGCAAGGGGATTTCAATTCGCATGCGAGAGGAAGGCATGTATGTAGTAAAAGTACTTCACTCACGTATGGATGAAAATAAGCTCATTTCGTGTCCATTACTTTATATGTCTTTGAGTAAACATAACATATACCTAACCTATACCTAATTTTTAACACAAATAAACAACAACACTAAATGCAGCAATAATGAGCTGAAACTCAAAAAACTAAACAACAAAAAAACCACAAAAACTGGAAAGAAACACGAATAATTTAGACATTGTCATTCAGCCACCAATACCTGGATTGCGCCGTCTCAATTCGATCAGCTTCAACGAATCTAGCAAATGAGTATCTCCATTGAAATTGTTGGTCTCGTGAACTCAAATTCGGAGGATATTTTATCTTCTTATCGTTGGCCCGTCGATATATATGATATATGACTGGGACGCCGTCAGAATCAAAAACATATCGATTCATGTCCAAATACACGAATGCTTCTGGAGGAATGAAGCCAGTAGCGAGGCAAGTCGCTATATACCCGTCTGTAGGGTGGAACGGCTGTGAAATCCAAGGGTCTTCACTCACAGTCACAGATCTTGCTATATGATTCCGAAGAAGTTTCAATATGAAGATATCGACCCTCGTCACTTCAGCAGTTTGATAAATTCTTCTATTCGATACATAATGTTTCCAATCCGTCTCAGGCTTTCTGTACAAACCAGTACATGCACGAAGACATTTCCTTTCGAAAACTCTTAATTTTTCCATAGTACTAGCGCTCTGGTTGTACCAGATCTGACATCCATATGTCAAAACTGGTCTAACCAGTGTCTTGTAACAGATAACTTTGACCTTCTGATCAATGTATCTGGAATGAAAGAGTTTTCGAAGGGCCATGGCTACTTTAAGTGCCTTACTGAGCATGATTTTCACATGTTCAGTATAGTACAGATACTGATCGAGATAAACACCGAGGTATCGAACACAGGATTTATGTGGAACCCTTTCTAGACCACCCTCACCAGCCATGATGTGGAAATCTTTCC
Organism: Odontomyia ornata; assembly: GCA_963969285.1. NCBI lineage: Eukaryota > Metazoa > Arthropoda > Insecta > Diptera > Stratiomyidae > Odontomyia > Odontomyia ornata. The sequence goes on along the minus strand of OZ017738.1, from coordinate 456,813,027 downwards.
AATTACGTTTCAGGTCTTGACTGACCCCCTGCAGCGTTGTCCGAAACAAGATTGTTTCACACTTCTGCGCATTGATTTTCATTCGCCAATTGTCAGTGTACAGCTGCACATCGTTGAACATTTTTTGGAGATTTCTCTGAACTATTGTAGCTTTTCGGTCTGCCGTGTAGATGATCACATCATCAGCAAACGCTACCAATAATCGCGTTGGTGAGACGTTAAAATCAAAGCCGTTCAATAGTTTGCGAATGAAGATTGAGAAGAGCAGAGGCGCAGTAACTGTTCCCTGCTGTAGACCATTCAAGACCTTGAACTCGCACATTGTTGTCAAATTTCCATCAGTTACAACAAACGGTTTCCCGTATAACATATTACACATCATGGCGACAAGGTGTCTGGGGAACTTGTCCTGAAGGAGTTTAAAAATAAGTCCATCTAACCATACCGTATCGAAGGCTTTCTCCATATCAATGAGACATGCTCCAACACATTGTCTATCATTTAGTTTCCAGCAGATGTCTGAGGTTACTTTCGATATTCCAAGTGTGGTCGAATGCCTGGCACGAAAACCAAAGTGGCAATTCGACATCAACTCATATTCCTCAATATGGCGTTTAATGCTCGGTTGAGTATCACTTCAAACACCTTGCTGATGTTATGCAGCAAGCTGATTGGGCGATAGCTTTTTGGGCATGAAGATTCTTTTCCTTTCTTCAAGATTGGAAATACCTTAGCCCTTTTCCACTCATTTGGGAAATTTGAATTGCTCAACATATTGTTGAAGAATATACAATAATTTCTAGTAGCAACCTCAGGCGAATTTCGGAGAATTACATTTGGAATACCATCAGTACCACATGATTTCTTGTTGTTTATCCTGCAAAATATGAAACACAAGTCTTCATAGCTGCCAAAATAATCAATAAGATTCAAGCTCGGTATGAGGTCAGATGTTAATGTTTCATTGCAATGAAGAATTGATTGGCCGTTCAGGCTTGATTTGAAGTCGGAAACTTTTGCTTCAACGATCTCTGAAACTATTTCATTCCCTCTCTCAGGGTTTGGCAGATGGACCAATTCAAAATGTGTTCCAATCAGGGCAAGTTTAGCCAATCCACATATAATCCTGTTTCCATTCGTATCCGGAGTCGTACTATCAATTTCGATACCAGCCCTATCGAGAAGATTTATCTCATCACTAGTGACTTCAAGATTCGATACCTTCACTCGAGACTTCTTGCGGAATATGCTATTCACTTTCGTGAACACGCCGTCTGGGTCCTGTGGGCTAATACCAAAACTTACGTTAGATAGGAAGCCATATGGTAGCAATTTGCATATGTATTAGTCGGCCTACTATGGTCAAGCTTCCGGTAGCTGTACCCAACGGCGGCATTAGCAAATGCTTATATTTCGTAGTATATACTATTTTCCGAATAAAAAACGTGTGGAACGCATTCCGTGCATGCTATAAATTCACCTTGTATAGCCCACTGTACTCCTAAACTTTTCAAGACGAGCAAATGAAGAACACATTTTGCACCTTCGACTGATAGCTTAGCGTTGAGATGTAAACAAACTCCTATAAATTCACTTTGGAAGGCGATAAAAACTGAACGGGTATAAGAACTGAAATAATTTTCACTTCACTAGGAGCGCTATTGTGTTCTCCGCGGGTCATCAGGATTTCACTGTAGAAATTCGCCTCAAAACCGTACAAAACCTCGAATTTTCGTTGGCACCTCCATAATTCTTCATATACCGCCATGTAAGTTAGCCAGCAAAGTCGGCCTACTAATGGTCATGTGTGTGGTAGTAAGCGCTGCTGCCATATGGCTTCCTATCTAACGTCAGTTTTGGCTAATACCCCTCAATTTTTCCGCCCATTGATTGCTGACCTCACTCCTGAAGTATGACCGGACTAAGTTCCGGACATTCTTCAGGTGTAATTTCAACAAAGACAACGAGGGATGGTTGTAGTCCAAAAATCGTCGATAAATATTGTTGACGCGTGTGAGAAGAAGGCTTTTCAATCTTTTCAACCTTGCGATGGTTGGTGTTTCATATCCTCCCATATTGTTTCGATGTTTTATCTTGGGAACGACTTTCTCAATCGTTTCCAACGTCAGCTTCTCTGACTTCGACAAATAGACATCTATTTCATCGTTAGTTAGATTCCTGTCATTAGGAACCATTGAGCAAGAGTTGTCACCATCAGAAGGGGGACATTGCTTCTGGTACTCCCGATTAAACTTCTTTTGAAACTTTCCCCAGTCTATTTTTTTGAAATTTAACCGATGATTTTCATGTTGAACTGGAATGAGGAAGAAATCATCCCTGTGATGATTGATTTCCATTACGATTGCGTTATGGTCGCTATCATAAGGAAGCACCTGCAGTTTCCGTTGAGGACTATTAAAGTTGAATTCGAGTCTTGCATCAGCAATGCAAAGGTACAAATATTGTCCTAGGGTATGTTGGGAGCTCCAACCCATATAGATTGCACCTGTATTCAATTTGGTTCTCTGTTATCCACGATTTCAGGAAAACACCTCTTGGATTATTGGTGGCGTTCAGCCATGATGTATGCTTGGCGTTCAGGTCACCAGCAAGAATATAGTAGTTATGTAGCCTGTTCAATTCGAGTATTTCAAACAAGGAATTGAGCTCCTCCTTGAGCTTGAGAACAGTTCCACCAGTTGCATAGGCAGAGATAACGAAGAGGTTATCTCCACCTGGCAGTGAGATTTTGATAACGGACACTTCAAGAGATTCAAAGCTTTTGAATTCGACTTTTTCAATATTTTGGAAACGATAGGGTCTTCGAACCAATATCCCGGTGCCACCTCCCCCATCACCTGTTACCCTATCGTTTCTTACGAATTCAAAATCCTTGAATGTCATGGAGTGCCATGAGCTGAGGTGGGTTTCGGTTAGAAGCACGATGTCAGGCTTTTGTCTGGCAATGAATTCAAGGAGATAATCACGCCGATGTAAAGTAACAATGGAGTTGACGTTGATCGAGTTGAGACGAATCCCATCCGCGGGAATGTGGCTGGATGACAACTTATTTTGAGGCATTTGAAAGCCCTAAACGCTGAAAAACAATGTTATTTTCGAATCTTGTTTATCGATTCTCTCCGATAAGGAATTTAATTACTGATAAATTTTAAGGAGCAGCTCATTATTGCCACTTACATTATTTATTTTATTTAGATTGTCTGCTGGTCCTCTCGCAGCAAGTGCAAATGACACCCCGGGCTTGACGAAGTTGGTAGGTATCACACTGCGGTGTGCTTGATTTTGTTTCGGAGTGACTTTAACCTTTGCATCTTGATACCGGGGGCATCCTCGATATGATGCTGGATGACCAAAGGCACCGCAGTTCACACAATATAGTTTTTCTTTTGGCTCTGCCTGAGCCAATTTGCACTCGCCGGGAGCACGAATGTCTTTGCATTTAACACACCTATATTTCATGGCGCAATTGGCAGCCGAATGCCCGAATCTTTGACACCTGTAGCACTGGTTGACCTCACTTTTCTGGAGGCGTTCCCACCTCACCACGCGGAAGTTCAAGTACCGTATTTTTTGCAGGGCACTTGAACTACTTTTGCTGGAAATCTGGACTAAGTAGTGACGCAAAATTTTGCGCTCCACAATCGATCTCCTTGTTGCAAAGTTTTAACTGAAATAAATTGTATTTCTGGTGCAACTTCTTGGAGCACCTGAAGTAGATCGACTGTGTCCTCACCACAGTCCAGACCCTTCAATAAAAAGGTTTGGTTTCATTCGCTTTTTGGGGTGTACGTAAAATGCGGAACATCTCTAGAATTTAATGCGCTTTTTGTTGCCTGGAAATCAACCAACGACTTAGTCCTAGTTGTCAATTTATCGGCATTGACTCTTTTTATCTCAAAATATCTTTGCCCGTTTGCCCAAAAACATTAATTGGTGGGACTTTTTCTTTTTTTTCATTAATCAACGGACGGACCAGCAGACAAACCTTTTGGTTTTTTCTCCTACCTACGTATTCTTTGTACACCTGATTCTTTTTATCTAACGCATTCTGGCACTCATCATCGAACCAATCATTCCTCTTGCGTCGGGCTTGATGTCCGATCGTCTGTTCTGCCACGGTCCTGATAGCCGCTCTCACTTCCATCCAGAGCTCGTTGCTCGTCTTTAGCGATGCGTCTAATATGATGGGAGCCAGCTAGTTGTCGAGGGTCTCCGTGAAATGTTTGGCCACAGACGTCGTTTGGAGCCTTTCGATGTCAAATTTTTGCAGCGGGCTGGTCTTCGCGGAATATGCCTTTGACATATGACATCGATAGGTTAATTTGATCAAGTAATGATCTGAGTTACAATAGGCTCCTCGGTATGTACGGACGTCAAGTATGCTCGAGGCCCAACTTTGTTGGATCAGAATATGATCGATCTGGTTTTATGTGGCCATCCGGTGATACGCAGGTCATTTTATGAATGCGTCGATGTGGGAAGCAGGTCGAACGTACGACTTGATTTCTGCTACATGCAAAATCAATCAGGCGCTGGCGGTTGTCATTTGTTACATCGTGGAGGCTATATCCTCCAGTCGTTCCCCGATGAGATAGCTCATTGCCAACCTTACGAGTTGAAATCACCCAGAATTATTTTTGTGTCGTTTGTAGGCAATGAGTCGACCAGTCTTTCCAGGTGATTGCAGAACGTTTCCTTCGTTTCTTCGGTCGGGGCGTGAATATTAATCAGCCAGATTTTAAAGAATTTCGTTTTTATACGGATCGCACAAAACCGTTCGTTTATTGCCTTAAAATCAATAACGTGCGATTTGAACTCCCTATTCACAATGAAAGCCAATCCGAATTCTCATTTTCCAGTAGGCTTCCCACTTTTGAATATTGTGTGCGATCTCATGTCTTGAATGTCGTTTCCAGTCCAATTCGTTTCCTGGACTGCCAGTATTTTTAATTGATATTGACTGGCCTGTTGTAAAAGGTCCTTAACAGCGACAGGGTAATTGAGTGATCTGAAATTCCAGGATCCAATGCCATAGTCCTTTTTCCGTTTGCAAAGTCGTTGCCCTGAGTCCAATCTATTCCGAGGCCCATCTGCCGGTTTCGAAACATTAAAGGTTTTCCAGGGACGGGGGCATAGCCCGTCGCCCAACCTCCATTCCGGCGGCATGGTTATTAAGTCGATTCCGTTATCAGGCGCGGAATATTCGTCTTCACCCGCTTACGCCCTCACAAAGGAGGTTTAAGTAGGATTTAGTAGCAGAGCTGTAGATGTATTTACAGTTATTAGCATTTCTTGGCATTTAATGTCACATTATTGGGGAACCAGTAAACCCGATGGGCGAACCCGAGAACATTTACTACCATTTAATTGGGGGTTTGGGATGAGGAATCATGGAAGCGATGGGTTGGGGAAACAAATCCGATTTAGAGACCACTAAATCATTCGGATGACTAATGTTCGCAAAATTGTCGTTTCTGGTCCAAGAGTCCTGAAATTGTGTGAGCTAAATGCAATGCTCGGGTAAATAAATGCCACTTACACTTTCCAGGACAATTGACGTATTCGCCGAAACAGAAGAAACCATTTGATAACTGCACTAAAATTAGATGTTTAGCAACGAAAGTGGCAAATACATGTAAACTTTCATATCCTGAACTAAATTCAGAATTTGAAATAAAGTTTGTTATAAAATACACTTACATGTCCAAAAGTAAATGTAAGGGTGTTGATAACTTCAATTCCACGTCAAGTCTAAAAATATGCGACACTTGAATTTTGTGCAGAGAACTGCAGCGATGGTCTGCTGCCTCGGGGAAAGATGATGGTAGAATCCGCCGAGATTGGCCTTGTCGGGGGGCGCGTGAACACGCTGGCAGGCTAGCGTTGCGGTGTCGTAGGGCGGGTTCTTTTCCCCAGCACAAAACCCACTACAAAAACTTTCGCATTCACGATTTAAAACGATCTAATGCCAATCGACTGGTGTCGAGGCTGAGGTAACCTACTAAGGGCTTAATTGTCCATAGCCAGTAACAAACTAGGCCGGGAGAAAACAGACGGATGCAATTCGTCGTTACCGATGATATTGTCGCGTGTTCTGGTGCGCGGCCAATAATTATAATATTCCGGGAAAGTGAAAACGCAATGTCTTTCAAATTAAGTTAAAAGAGTTTATTAATTAACTCTAAAAATGCACAATCATTAATTTAACTCGCATTTAAACTAATTTTCACTATCAATTTTTTATTTTAACTGTCTTCACTATCAACGAGAATCACTTCCTATTACTCAATCAATATCGCTTTTCAATTCGCACTCCACAATATCGCAGTCTTACTATCGCGGTTGTAATCAATCCCCCATTCATTCAGCTCGCCTTTATATAGGATCTCGAGTCATTCAATCCATTTCTCGTACATTGGCGAATTACCTGGAATATTCGAGCAGCTTAATGAATGGACAGCGACATCACTTTCAGATGTTGATCATGCTTGGCAGGCTTTCGAGTACATTCGTTTGTTGATGTTCTTAATGGTTGTGAAAACAATTGCGACAGTAGCTCGCAGAATTATTTGTACATGTAACAATATTTATGGCCCAAAAAATACGAATGGGGCATCCAGTTGGTAGCGGTGCCCCCTTGCACCCTCCCAACCGGATCAAGATCCAAATGTAGACGTGGCCATATATTTCCCATTTAAGTGAAAAACTCATACAAACATAACTTGTATGAACTTTTCCATTAAATGAGAAATATAAACGTGGCCAATTTATGCGATGGAATCACATAACACTATACGATAAAAGGGCACGTGAGCGGAAGGCCACTCTTCCCGGGCAAGAGCCCCTATAACGGAAAAAAAAATGGAGGAGTGCGCCCGATGGCTAGCTGATTATAGGGGAAGGCCGGCCATCGTTGCGGGTCCCATACCCGGTCTGGTTTGATAAAAGGAAAGACCGAGTCTTACCAAAACGTTTATTTTTTAATTACTTTTCCATTTAGATAAATGACAATCCTGGGTTTTGTACGAAAGTGCTTTTTACAACGGACTACAAAGTAAAATCTACGCTACAGGAGATAATTATATATATATAACATGTATTTAATTTAGAGTCCCTATTTACCTTTAGTTCAACCCTAAACTAAAATTCTATGTGTTTTATAGTTTTGGCTCTGCTACCGATCGAAGCGATTTTCGACTTCTTGGTGCTTGGTTGTAAGAAAGGAAATTTTTATTTTTTTATCTTTTTTTCATTTTATGTAAACATAGATTTGAAGTTCTTTAAAATATAAAATTTAAAAAATTTTTTTTTAATGAAAGTTTAAAATTTAATGCATGTTTAATAATAAACAAAAATAAAGAAACTAATAGGGTACCTACCCAACATCCTCGTGGATGATGCCTGAAATTAATGGACATGGGTAGGAAAATTCCAAATCACACTTTTACACTGTATATACGCGGGAATCAACTTCCCTAATCATATATGAGGTCGCGACAAGCTGCTCTGGGCCGAGTACATTAACAAGTAGTTCCGTTTAGGGTTTCGATGTTGAACTCTCCGCTTTGCGATCCGTTGTATCTATTGAGGAGGCCCAATACGGTATAGTGACAAGTTCCACTTCAATCTAGCCAAGCCGCAATAATCGAAAGGCTAAAACATTTTTTTTAGTAGTATTGATGAGCTCCCTTCAAATTTTTTTAGTCGAATTTGAGAGTTTGAAAAATGAGCAGGCTTTACCCGATATGTCAAAACCGAGACAGAATACTTTCAGCAATACACTCTACACTTTTGATGACAGACTAGGAATCGTAGCTAAAATGACTAGACATGCGTTTCGCACCAAAAGGAAACTGCTACTATAATTTTATTCTCTCATTTCCCAATGCTGTCATTTGATGTCGTTCACAAGTTACAGCCGTACAGTCGTTTTCTGCGAAAGGTTCTGCAGTTCAGCACTGTTTTATGATACTCGGTCTTAGCGCTACCACAGAAAATTTTAAAGACAGCCGGTTTTACTCTATAACTTCATCAAAGCCAGAGCTTCTTCCCGATCACTTGATTATTTACATACATTTGAATTAGTTCACTTTTAAGAATTTTCAGCCAATCGCACGAATCAACCACTTTTACTTTGTTGTCATTGTTGTAAACTGGCTTGCAACACGAAAGCAGCGTTGTTCTTGGGCAGTTTGATGAGCACATAAACTCATCAAACTTCGATGTGCAACTGTATGGTACTCAGGCACTTTGACCAGTGCACCAACGATGTATAATTACACTTGCCACTTCTATTTGAGGGAATACTATTTGAGTCAATATATTTAGTTTGATGAGCACATAAACTCATCAAACTTCGCGAATTAATTGTTTGGTGCTCAGGCACTTTAACCAGTGCACCAACGATGATGTTTTTTTTTTACTCACTGTCTAAATGGATTTTTATGAATTGCACAAAATGCACTCAGCACTAAGCACTTAAGCACTGGCAATCCACAAAGAAGGGGGAAGGCTGTAATCCACAAGACCACAAGTACCACAAACACTGGCTGGTCTCTCTTAGCTATTCACAATACAATTCAACTACAAGAAATAACACAAACGCTTCCACTGGTGGTCCAAACTAGAATGTCTTTTATTCAATTAATATCTAACGTTTAACAAAATTAGAATTGCTGATTGCACTATTCCCACATATACGCACGTGCATTTTGTATGCTACAAAAGTGTTGACGCTTGTGGATGACGAGAATATCAAGCGATACTTGATATGGTCTAATCACGGGTAAAAGTGCTGATGATGCGTCTATGTGGGATCCATGCATTACATTTCGATACCAAACTTGAAACTATCCAACAAACAAATGTTACAATGTATCAAATGATACACTGTATGAACTTTTGGATGACTTTTGATGAATTGGTAAATCTTACAATGTATCAAATGATACATTGTATGATTTTTAGTATAAATTTTGATGGATTGTTAAGTTTTAAGTGATGTAATTGTACAGTCATCGAAGATGCGACACACATTTATTGACGCTTTTTTTTGGGTTTGGCTTCTACGGGGGGATTTCTTTAGCGCAAATGGCTGTTCAATCACTGCTCTAAAGAACCTTAAATCTTTCGGTAATATTTACTTCCGCACTTCACCATATGGATTACTTGAATTTTATCCATTTGTGCGATCGCTCCACCACTGATACTTAATGTCAGAAGAAATTTCTGACTATCAAGTCAGAAGTTGGTAAATTCGACAATCGAATAATTTACGTGACAATGAACTCGAGCAGGAACAAAAGTATCCACGCAAAATATCGTTTTGATAGTTCCGCGAACTGCTGAAGCGTCTCGCGCAACTTTTTCTGCGTGCGAATTCCCGGTCGCCGGCACGATTCTCCCAGCCGTCCGCTACATGTGGCGACCAGAAAAAGACTTCTCGCCTCTTTCCAATGCCAGCGTAATCTGCATGCCACAACGGTGGCTTTCTAGCGCCCTAGCAGGTTTTCCTCTTCACTTGTCCGTCGTCTATCATATCGTCACGCCTTGCTCAGTCACTGTAGATTGCATTTGGCAATGCAATGCTGTATTATATTATATCTCATGTTAGAATTTTCAATTGCAGAATTGAGTTATAAGTTAATAAAAAAAAAATAATAATGTATGGAAAAAATAAATCGTAATGAAAAGATAAATCTCATGAAGAATGTCAATGAAGAGAAAATTCACGTTTAATATATAAAAAAATATGTATAAATTTATATTTATAATAAAAATTTAAAACTTTTTGTTGTTTTTTTTTCTAAATTTTATAATTTACAAAAATTTAACTTTGAGTTATGAAATTTTTCAAATCTGCAATTCAAATTTTGGAACAGTGCTATGCCGGTTTTCGGGCAGTTTGCTTAGATGACTGCTCGATTACTACAATATCTTACACTTTTAACTTTTTCGCAAATTGTAACATGTTGCAAAAGAATGCTGCGGCTTTGCATCATGTGTCGTCGTCATCCTTGAGATAATCTTCGCAAATTTGCGAACATTTCATTTCCGGTTTCAATCCAAGAATTCGGCACCATTCCATTTTTGTTAGTATTATTCGGAATTCTAAAATGATAAAAATGCCACAATTGTGTGCCGCTTCTGCTTTAAGCCACTGGATTAGCGGCAAATTAACCTAAACTTTCTCACGATTTTAAATCCATGAAATTATCAATTTTTACCTAAAGCAGGACTTTCCGCTCGAGCCACTGTTGAAATTTCGGCAACACAGTACCGAACAGCGCATTGTAATTTTCTAATGTTTAAAGGTCACTTGATTTAATAAAATTCCACTATATATCGTGTGAGACTAACCGAAACAGTATGTATTACGTTCGCCACTTAAATATTCGCGGCCATTTTCAAGAAAATCCCGAAAAAATGAAACTTTCTGCACATTGACCACGATGAATATGCGAAGACGTAAGCAATATTTTGACGTTTGAAATGATTTCCTCTTTCCTCGCAAAAACCATCTCTAAAAGCAAAATATCGGAATCCACATGCAGGGTTTTACACGGATAGACTAACTCCTCTTCTCTCATTCCCTTAGTTCACAAATTAGTCAAAGTTGGGTAGACAGAACTACGCTCATGTCAGAAAGGTTTTGTACTTAACTTACGATATGCAGATATATAGAATGATTTAATTCAAGAACAACTTAAATGACATACACAACAAATATATTGTTGCTTTAAAAGAAAATCAAATGTTAATCCCTTTTAACCGGCCAACATTTTTTGCAATATTGCTAAAATCATTGATTAAGCCGAATCTTGCTTATTTTTGTTGTTCATCTTATCCGCGGCACCCATTGCGTCGAAAGCTTTTTCATGCCCAAAATTTCATGCAGGAGATGATCTACGCAGTCTTGTGAGGTGCCTACTGTCTCAGCTATCTCGCGCACCTGCAATCGGCGGTCTGGCAATGCAAAATCGTGGATTTTTGTCACGTTAACCTCCACCGTAGCAGTTTTCGGGGCGCCTGGACGTGGCTCAACAAAAACCGACGTGCGACCACGTTGAAACTCGTTAAAACAACTTTCCACGGTCGCCATCGCAGGAGCAGAGTCATCGTACACAGTGTCCAAGCGCTCTTTGATTTCATTGCGTGATTTCCCTTCCAAAAACAAGATTCGAATCACTGACCGATATTGCCCTTTCTCGACTTTTCTAAAATCCGCGGACACATGGCTCCACACGCGGTCAAAACAAAACTACGAGTCCGATTCAACTGAAATTTTGTCAGTAGCCGTCTTGCAATAGTGGCGCCATTGGGCGATGAGGCTAAGTACCTATCGGTTTTGCTACGCTGTCAGCTTTCAGAAATAGTTCCTTGGCGTTTCTTAACGACCGTGACAAAAAATTGATGTCGTAAGCATAGGTATACCACTTGGCTCGACTTGTATTGTAACGTACCTATTGTATCCACAGGTAGCGTTTTTATGACATATTTCAAAGCAAAATTGAATAGCAATGGGGCCAGCCCATCTCCCTGCTTTAGTCCGATATTTGTGTCAAAGGTGTCGGTGAGTTGGTTATTGATGCGGACTTGGGACGTTGTCGACGTCATTGTCATTTTGGTAAGACGGGCTAATTTGGCTATGATTCCAAAACAAAGCATTAATTGGTACAATACGTTACAATCAATACTGTCATATACTTGCTTAAAGTCAACGAAAATTCGGTATCCATCTATATTGAACTCCCAGCATTTTTCATGTATTTGCTTGACTGTGAATAGTTGGTGTACCGTCGATATACCTGCTGGAAAGCCACCTTGCTACTCCTCAATAATAAATACTGTTGGCGTATGATCTGTTTTTATTATCTAAGATCTTTGAAAATATTATGTACGCCGTACAAAGTAGTAGTACGCCCCTATAGTTTTCACACCACTGGAATCTCATCGATGCCCGGCGCTTTATTATTCTTTTGGGCTTTGGTGGTGGCACAAACTTCATCCAGATTAGGTGGGGCCAATAGTCGTCATAGTATTTTCTTTTCTTAATTCTAACTATCTTATTCGCTACTCTTCTGAGATTTTCATAATGTTCTCTCTTCGTTCCGGTTTTTCTACTTAAATATTACTTGTACGCCTGATTCTGCTTATCTACCGCATCCTGGCAGTTATCATCAAACCAATCATTTCTTTTGCGCCGGGCTTTATGTCCGACCGTTTGCTCTGCCACGGTCTTAATAGCCGCTTTCTCTTCCATCCATAGCTCGTTACTTGTTTTCGGCGATGTGTCTGATAGGATGGAAGTCATTGTCGAGAGCCTCTGTAAAATTTTATGCCACAGACGTTGTTTGGAGCCTTTCGATGTAGAATTTTTGTAGAGGACTGTTCTTCGCCGAACACGCCTTTGGTATACAATATCAATAGATTAGTTTAAGTCGATTGTTAAAATGGACTACAAGGTATTTGATATTTTTCCAGAGAAGAATAATTTCACCAGCAATATGTGCTTCCGCATTCTTACTTTGGGACACAGCAAAGCGGTGAGAGGGCACCGCTAGCGTTTCTAAATCAAATCAGCTCCAATTTGCTGGCATTTATTTGTAGCTCCCGATCCTGTAGATATTGAGCGGTGTTGTGGACAGAGCGCTGAAGTTTGGTTTAGGCCATCGCTGGGAGGCTAGGGGTGACAGTGAGGAGGATATTGTCTGCATACATTGCTATATCGATGGTTGAGCAGTTCGGGCATGGGATATCGTGAAGGAAAAAGTTGAACAGGGTGGGACCGAGGATAGAGCCTTGTGGGACTCCCGAGTTGTATTTGAAGTGAGATTCTCCTGTTTAATTTGGGATATGCTACTCGAAAGGAAGTTATATAGAATTCCGAGGATTGCGACCGGACAGACAGACAGACATTTTCAATTTGTACTTGAGAACGTTGATCCAAACTGAATCGAACGCTTTTTTCAGGTCTAGAGCACAGGCCACTGTGCACTCTTTCCGCCAAAGATTGCGGGTGATCTTTTTGTGCAATAACATTATTGGTTGCTCCGTAGATCGTTCGCGTTCCAATCCAAACTGAAAATCGGGGATCAGGGGATTAGTAAAATTGTTCAAGTTTCACAGAATAATCTTTTCAAGGGGTTTACCCATAGTAGGCAAAAGGGAAATTGGCCTAAAATTATTGATGTTGCCTTCGCAGCATAGTTTTGGTATTGGGATTAGTTTTGTTGCGAATCGCGGCGTACCGGCATTCTCCCATTCGCATCTTCAAATTGCCGCCGTAATCTCTCCACCTTCTTTTGGGCACATATACGGTTTTCCTCGGTATATTTATTTATTTTATTAACATTTAACAATTTCGCTATAATTTTTAATTCCCCATCATCTCAATCCTTCCCTCTTATTCGTTTTTTAATTACAAACAAATAGTAATATAATAATAATTTTAATTTTCCCACTAACAACACTCCATTCATTACTTCCCATTAACAAAATTTCATTCGATACATTTTCCCTAACAAAACCTAATTCCTTCCTTCATACTAACTCATTTTATTCATTAGCTAACTAACAAATTTTATTTTTCATACTAACAAAAATTCATCCACGTTTCCCTGCTAACAAATTTCATCTCAATGCCCATTAAGAAATGAATGGGAAATCAACAGACGATGGCTCCATTGGTAGCGTCGTGGATTCTCGACCGGGGGTCCGCTGGGACCCTGGGTTCTAGTTCCCCGAGCGCAGGAAAACACTCTTTTTGGAATAGTTCACTCTTTTTGGAATAATTCACTCTTTTTGGAATAGTTCATTTGGGGTTTCGGTGAAAGTTTGGAGGGAAATTCGTGAGAAAAAGTCTTGGTTTAAGATGCGTGAAGTGAATTTTCAATTCGGGGAAAAGTTTTTCTTTTTTCGCTCAATTTTTGGCTGTGAGGGAAGCGGTGGTAGTGGAGGGTGGATACAAAGAGCTTTTATGAGGAGATGGAAAAAGTGTCAAGACGAGGAAATATAGGGAATAAACGAAAAAACGGATATTTGATTTTAGATGAATGAAGTGAAGAGGGAATAGTGTGAGACGATTTTAGACAAATAAAATGAAAACAAAAAATAGTGTGATGTGAGGAACTAGTGATTCTGGCATTAATTGAATGATATAATCTAGAGTCCATCAACAGTTATGGTCGTGCTAAAGAATGCTTTCTATCAGAAGTAATTTATTTCGTGGCCAGACGAACCGTTTCTTTTTTTTTTGTGAATTATTTTATTCTATTTCAAAAACATAATCTACGAAAACCTTTCAGCGCATTCAGCGCGTAATGCACATAATTCTCACTAGGATCGCCATCGAGTGGAACTTGTTGTGAGTGAAATCAAAGCAAGGGGAACTACTCCAACAAATGGAAAAAATACCTCCTGAAACATAATTTTTCCGGTGGACGGGAGGAAAAAAACGTTATCTAAGCCCAGGGAGGTTGGCGCGCTGTTTTTTTTTTGGATTCAACCGGCAGAGGAATAAACATAGCGATATTCAGCGACAACATTTTCTACGAATTGGAAACGAACCCTGGATTTTGGAACCATAAATTAGACCCGGCGGTGGGGATATTAAAGGAAACTTAAGAAAGGGGCCCCTTACTAGAATAGGGATTAAAAAAATGTAAGTGGCTTAAATTTATTTTATCCGAGGAAAATTTATATTGGTCGAGTTTGTGATAACATATAGGATATTACTCCAAGTCGAATAAAGATAACTTTAGATTTTTTTTCTTTCCTTGCTACCGTATGAATACATTCCTTTTCAGCTATGAAAGGTGTGGCTCGGGAATTCCTAACCCGGGACGGTGACCAGGCAGAAAGACCTGGGAAAATTAAGTAAGGTGGTAGTGTTCGGCCGGTGCAGTGAACGTTAGTGTCGTTTCAGTTAACTTCGGTTGCCCTGATGTGGGAAACTACGAGTTTTGTGTGGAAGGGGTTTTGGAAGGTGATCTTCGCGGCTAGGTGGTGGCGATTTCGCTCTGGACGGGCGTCTTCTCGTTCGGACGACCCCATGAGAGCCTCGGAAAATCGAACAAATAGCGCCCACGCCCATCTTCGGGTGAGTTAGTTGGGTCGGTGGAGCCTCAGCCGGAGTAGCCCCAATATATCGGCGGGGCAGCAAGGGAATTGGTAATAAGTGGTTATGTTGAGATGGAGGCCATGATAGTCCGATAACGAGCTTAATGCGGAGCAAGTAAAAGGAATTGTGGGATCGATGAAGTCAGATGATATTATGAAATTATCAAAAATGAGTTCCCTCTGGGAAATGTTGGGACCCCAGCATTTGCTATGGATGCTGAGAGGAGGGCGTCCGCAAATTTGTTCGGTAAAGATGGCAAACATTTTTTAATTTATTTTGTGTCCACCTAGTGTTCGAGTCTGGCAATTAAGGTCTCGTCCGAGTATAAATGAGTCGTAGGACAATGCTATTGCGAGGATTTGGTTAAGCGTAAATGGGATCAGAGGACCAGCATCAGGGAGCCAATAAGAATTTTGACTGGGTTTCCATTGGGTCGTTTGGTGTTGAGATTTGCTAGCGTACATTAGGAATTATTTTGTTCAAAGGGAATTTGATGGATGTCTAAATCATCCCGAAACAGTATCACAGTACCTCTGCCACTGTCATCACGAAGCATATGGTAGTTCTCCACACCAACTTTGTGTTGAGGGCTAAGAATTGTCTCGTTTAGAAGAAAGATTTTAACATTATTTATTTATTTATCTATTGATTTATTTATTCCATCTTACAGATAGAATAATCCAATAACAAAATGGAATGCAAAGAATAATTACAGCAATATTTAAATGAAAAAGAATAATAAAATGTCGATAGTTGAAAGTTAAACTAGTAGTAAGTCTCTTAGTTTTTTCTTAAATGCTATGTAAGAAGAGGGGAAAGGACCAAGCTCGAGATTATTAGGATTTCGTACGATTCTTAAAACTGATGAACGAAAATATAAATCAGTTCTAGCATATGTGATAACGAGATAAGAATTCATCCGAGATGAACAAGATGTTTGTCGGAAACGCAGCTCAGAAATAAATAGATATTAGCAGAGTTTATACAAAAAACATTGGTCTAAATAAATTCGTCAGGATATTAAAGATGGAAGAGATAGGAAGTATAAACGACTTTCATAGGGCTGCTACGGCAAATTAAACTTAAGGAAAAGAAAACGCGTGAACTTTCTTTGGACAGTTTCTAAAGAAGACACGAGATAGGAATATCGGGGGGACTAGGTAACAGAACAGTATTCAAGCAAAGGGCGAACAAGACAAACAAATAGGTGGACAGAAGAAGAGATGCTATTGAATTTATGTACATGTCTAAGGATAAACCCGGAAACTCTAGACGCCTTAGTAATTACATTTCAAATATGTGTATCAAATTTGAGTTTTGGATCAAAAGTTACTCCAAGGTCTTTATGACTGAACACTTCAGAGAGCAAAGTATCATTTAATATATAAGTGAATTTAATAGAAGAGTCCTTGAGAGAAAAAGTCATTTTATGACATTTAGTAGTGTTAAGACATAAAAAGTTTGAAGTACACCATTTGTTTAGAGCATTCAGATCAGTTTGAAGGAGCTGACAGTCTAAATGGGATTTGACTGCTCGAAATCCTTTGAAGTCATCAGCATACAAGAGGCAAGAGTGATTAATTACAAAGGGAAGATCATTTATGAACGACAGAAAGAGAAAAGGCCTAAGAATTGAACCTTGTGGAAGGCCAGATGAAGGATAAAAAGGACTAGACGTAGTACCAGAGAGACTTACTCGACAGGGACGACACGATAGATAAGATGACATCCAAGATAGATTATACAAAGTAACCTAAAAACTAACCGCCCACCGTGACAAGATATATTCAAGTCCTGATGCAATAGTTATTGAGCAAGCACACAAATTTGACTAATTGGTCTTTTCAGAACTCCATTCTTACATTTGATTGTTACGAATCTCGTGATATCATCAGGACCTGGATGTTTCTACAAAATTATACCGATTGTCCATTTAGCCGGTGGAACCATATCTTCTCTAATAACCACATAATTTACATTATGTTCAGAAATTTTACTATTCCATTTGTAGCACTGATTTAAGTTAACCTAATATTCTTTTGACCATCTTTTCCAAAAATCGCAAATCACTTTTTGACAAAATTTTCATCCATCTAAAATGTTATGAGGTTGATGCCAATAATTCTCATCAGATTTATTTATCAATGGCTTACCCAACAAAAAATGGCCTGGTGTCAATGGAAGAGGGTCATCAGGATCGTCACTCAAAACCGAAGTAGGACGCGAATTTAAACACGCTTCTATCTGTGTCAAAACCGTTGTCAACTTCTCAAACGTAACCGTACTTATCCCCTATGACCTTTTTTAAGATGATTCTTCACACTGCGCACTCCTGCCTCCCACAAACCACCAAAGTTTGGCGCACGGGGAGGGCTGAAGTGCCAGTTGGTTGATTCGAGTGTCAAAAGTTGCACCACTTCATCGGGCCATCTAGAATTAGAAAGTTTTAACATCTCCAACAACTGTTTTTCCATTGTCGCTATATAGGTCCTGGCAGTGCCCGCGACGTGAAGTAAACTTTCGAAATGTTGCAATAAAACCCCTTGGCTGAGAGATCAGATACAGCCTCTAAATGCACCGCTTGTGTCACCATACATACAAAATGGCAAATATACCCTTTGTATGATTTGGAACCGCTACCAGGAGCAAACCTAACATTAATTTGTCCAGCATAATCTACGCCAGTTGATTTAAAAGGTTTGCTGGGCTTTAATCTGACTTCTGGGATCTGTCCCATTAGTTGTGTCCTGTTCGCTAACGAGTATTTTCGGCAAGTAACGCATGCTCTATATATCTTTTTAACCTGGATCCTTACTCTCAATATAAAGAATGTTTGGACGATATGATTCAACATAATTTGTGGCCCTCCATGCAGTGTTTTGTTATGTGCATCCAATATTATTAAGCGACTGAGATTATCCTTATCTGGCAATATTATTGGATGCTTCTACTCGTAATTCAGTTCTGATCTTTGGATGCGTCCGCCTACTCTCAGTAAACCATCAGGGTCTAATATTGGACATAAAGTGTGTAACGCACTCCTTTTTAAAACACAACCGTGAGACTTGATGTGTTCTTTTTCCTCAGTAACATGTCTGCCTTGAACCAAAACTATCAGTTTTACTAACGTACAGTTTATCTCTTCAACCATAATAAGCTCTAACCTTTTAGCACGTTCATCTTTTGATTGTTTAAAATCAAGAAATCTTCTGCAATAGGATCCAACTCTGAGCATCCGAGTAAGTGATGAGAATCGCTCTATGAAATTTTGTGCTATTGTCTTCATTAACGCTTGCTGCAAAACACATTGTCTTGGTTTTTTTTTCTTCTAACACCGTTGTGAAATCTCCTTTGCTATACTTGATCTCTTTTTCTTTTAACCTTTGACGCCCTTTCTTCCATAGATTTAGTACTATCAGTTCCGATGCTTTTCTACCTCTGGAGGCGCAACCCGCTGGATTTTCTTCAGATCGGATATGCGACCATTGACTATTGTCCATGATGGTAAGTATTTCCGAAACTCTATTCGCAATAAATGTCTTCCACTTACTTAATACTCCCAGAACAACCGATGAGTTCGGCCACGCATGCATATTTTCTTTGGCTATGTCTAGCACTCGTGACACATCTAAAAGAAGTTTAGCTAGTAATACCGCCCCACACAACTTTAAGCGCAGGACAGACACTTGATTAACAGGCGCGACCTTGGTCTTTGATGTAACAAGACTGATGTGTACCTTGCTCGTCTATCGTTCGCAAATCGATTACCGCTGTATACGTCTTATTTGACGCATCGCACAATCCTTGCAATTCAGTATGCATATTAGATTTGCAACGTCCAGTCCATCCTGGTTCTTTTTCTAACTCCCAGAATTTTCTCAACAACTCATCTTCTTTGATTTGTGTGTGCATGCTAAAAATTCTCTTCGCTGAAGTTGAATCTGGCGACAACTGACCTAATACAATCCAGCCTAGACTGGTGTCCTGAACAATTAAATTTCTAGATGGATTTTTGATAACGCCCCTCTTCAGTACTGCTCCGTATACTTGAGCTCCGAGTACTCGCAAGATATCAATTTTACTTGAATTCTGGATCTGCTAATGGTAACTTCTCTAACTCGAGCCAATCAGATGAATGAATTATCCTAGATGGAATCATAGATGTAAGGGGTTTTAATACAAATGCATTTGCTGAGATTGATTAACCTGGTTGATGGGTGATTTTATACGTAAAGATACGCAATACTTAACTCGGGTGTGACCATTTCCACTCCAGACACCAAGCCATTGATTGATGTACGCTTTAGTCCCAGTAATTGTACAGTAGCCTCCGTAATAAACGAAGCCTGTGACCCCTGATCAACTAATGCCCCGATTACATAAAAAGATCCGCAAGCTGATTGTGCCCTAATCACTGCAGTTGATAATACCGGAACTGAATAATAAGTAACCGGACTGACCTCAGGAAATTTTTTAATGGCAAAATATGTACAATTTTTCTTTAGAAATCTTCAAAGTAGTCCCCATTGGAGTCGATAACACGCTGATACCGGATTTTCCAATCCCCGAACGCTCCCTGGAAGTCGGCAACCACAAAGCTGTCTAGAGCCCTCGTCGTAGCACGTTGAACGTTTTCCAGAGTCCCGAACCGCGTCCCCTCAAGGTGTCTCTTGATCTTGGGGAACAGAAAGAAGTCCGCTGGTGCCATATCCGGGCTGTTAGGAGGCTGTGGCAACGTTGCCCTCGACTGTTTGGCCAACTGCTCGGTGACGAGCAGGCAGGTGTGCGACGGAGCATTGACATGATGGAGGATCCAGGAATCGGCCATCTCCGGACGGACTCGGCGAACCCAGGCGGTTAGTCGACGGAGCACCTCTCTGTAGTACTGGCCGTTTACAGTTTGGCCGGGCAGCACAAACTCTTTGTGAACAATGCCTTTCACGACAAAGAAAGCAATGAGCATCAACTTCACCTTCGATTTGCTCATGCGCGCTTTTTTCGATCGTGGTGACGCCGGTGTGTGCCACACAGAACTCTGCCGCTCCGTCTCAGGATCGTATTCGAAAACCCACGTCTCGTCTCCTGTAATAACGTGGTTAAAAAACTCTGGTTCAGTTGCTCGATCGTATGCTCCATTTTTACTCCGACGACGTAACTGAACACACTCCAAGCGCTTGGAGGCAACTGCTGCAGCCCGGTTCGCTTTACCTAGACCCCCACCACCACTACAGCACCAGATACCGGTTAGCAGACGCTTTGAAGGCGCGGGCAGGCTCAGTCCGGTTGCTTATTATACAGCTCCTGTATTACGTCGCAGGATGATAATGGTTTAGCAAAGACATATAAATAAATAGACGAGCAACGAAAATCTATGTACTCGTTCAAGTGGGAAGCAAATTTACCACATAAATAAGTTTTAAATAATTTACCTCCCTCTGTTTCTTCTTCCCTTTTGTTTCCAGACAGGTTTTTCTTTCCTCTCTTCAGAAGAATCACTTCCCCCACTGACACCCGCGCACACCGACAAGGTGTGCGCGGCGATAAAACTCATGAGTCAAAGCCGATGGAAAATTCGTAAGTTTTTAATAAAAAGAGTGAACTAAAGTGCCGATTTCGTACACGCGATCTTCAAAATTAAAAACTTTTTAAACGTGAACGTGTTTCGGAGTGAATTAAGTGCAAAAACAAAAGGATATCAATTCAAACCTCTACTTCACACAACTTTAGCGAAGGTTGCTAATTGCTTCGGCTCTCGCGATCGGTTGCGGATCCAGTACTCTCTATATCTATGTGTTTTAGAAATGTTTGATAATATATATGTAATATAGATATTGTGTGTGGTTGTGAATTTTCTTTATCTCCTTTAGATGTTCCTTTTCTCTCTCTAGATACAGTAATGAATGGTGGTGACGTCCACAACGTCGGCAACTCGTCGATTGATGGCATCTCCTTAGCGTATGTGTCGGTGCAAGACAATTAAAGCATAATTTATTGCTTTGTGCATAATCTACTCGTTCTTTGGGAGTACATATATTCCGAAAATTGTTTGCACTGGTAAAGAGCATGTTGACCTTTGCACATTACGCATGTATAATTAGACTTCTTCTCTTCTATTTTAGTGTGAAATGGTTTTATTGGTACTGGCGTTGTCGACTTAGTTCCTTCTAACATCTTTATCGTTCTAAATCTAGTCTCCATAAATTTTTTAAGCTGTACCCAGGTTAGCAACTCGTTCGTCTTCTATTGACTTAGCTGAAGCTCCCATTGTTTTCTCGATTCTTGGTCTAACTTAGAAACCACGAGATGATTGATATTAACTTCCCATGAGTTCGTATCGATACTTAACTTTGCGAGAGACTTCAAACATGCTGAAGTAGTGCCCAATAGGTGTTTTATAGCGTTGTTGCGAGTGAGCACATAAAACATGCTCGGATATATTCCCGCTTCATAACTGCAATAGTAGCGAGCAAACAACACCTGTCTACTCGCACTTCGCCAATGAAAATTAGCCATAGAAACACATGCGCAAGTAAATAAGCGAGCAGTTAAGTAAACGAGAAAGTTCAACCCGCAATGATATTTACATCATGAACGAACGGGGTGCTTCGAAGAGAGGTAAGCGGAAAGTGAAACCGAAGGCTCCGGCATAAACACTCTTTCGCTCAATGTCCCCAGTTTCGCTATTTTACCTCAAGAGATCATGGAAAAGCCGAAAGCTTAAGCTGAAAGCACTCTTTCGAAGTCGAAAGCTTAAGCGAAAGACACTCTTTCGCTCGATTTCCCCAGTTTCGCGTTTCACCAGCCGAGCAAGCGAGACGAAGCGGGGAGAAAAAACGTTCGTGGAACGAGAGCTCACGTGTTCGGCTACTCAGCACCTTTAAAGAGAATTTATGTTGAAAGCTCACGAAAGAACAGTATTTAAAGTTCTTCCAAAAGCGAGCGTGCTGCTACCCAGTAGTTTAACCGTACGTTCAATTACGCGATTCAAGTTCGAGTTCGAAGTGCTGTCCAGTTTTCAACGAAATGGTAAGGGGTGAGGTGTTGGCTTGCGCAATGATCCTCAATCGGCTCTTTGGCGTTCCACGCCGTGTGGCCACCCAAGACCATTAGCTCGTCTAGCTGATACCCTGTACAGGCTGGCGCTCACGTGTGAAGCGTATCCAGCCAAATGAAAAATGCTTGACTCAATATTAATCTAGGTTTTCCATAACTTAATACGTGTAATTTATAAATGTTTCGAGAAAAGTGAACCGAGAAATAAAGTTAAACCCTTTAAAATAAACGCTCATATTTTGTTGTTCTAGTTCAAATGGATAGAGTAGCAGGTAAGTGGTGTTAACAGTGAGTTCTTTCCCCGGGAGCATTGATGATGTATAAAGGATACACATCAAATGAGCTCCCAGCTCATACCAGTATACAATGGGTATACTGGTTATGTAACAGCGTTAGCTATCTCGACGTTGATTGCATTTTGTTCAAAAAGCCACTTCAAAATTTCAATTTGTATTGAACCTTTTATTGTTATAACGCCTCGTCAATAATAACCAAGTCCAAGGTCTCTGTAGTAGAAAGATTCTTCAACACTTTTTCAGCTTCTCTATGAAGACAACTCTTTAGGTAATGTAGTTTTTGGACAGCACTCAGGGTCGCATTAGTATGAATTAGAGACAGGAACATGCCATTCTTCGTAACCTCCAGAAAACTTAGGTAAACAAATCTGCGGTAGGCGTGCCTCGCAACTGGGTGCTGGTAATACAGATGATGCTGAAGGTAAGCTTACTGATGTTGAACCTTTGTTTATCTCCTTTAAATTATCTTTCATTTGGGCCTTGTATTCTATGAATTTTCTTTAATTTGTTCATATATCAGCCTGTTCATCCTTCTCCAGTTCACAAACTGTTGTATGTGACGATCAGTAAATTGTTTCCATAGTGACTCTAAAGCTTCGATTCTAGTCTCAATATATGAGGCTGTTTTTCTTGTCTTAGGAGACTTCTTATTGTTCCCAAACGCCTCGTAATAAGCTTTAACAATTCGTCCGTCTTGATTGATTAAGTATTAAAGAGTCTGTAGTAGTAGCCATCTTAATTTACTCCCGTTTCAAGGAACAAATATATATATATATATATATATATATATATATATATATATATATATATATATATATATATATATATTGTTACATGCACAATAATTCCGCGAGCTACTGTTGCAATTGTTTTCACAACCATTAAGAACCTCATGATCAACAAAGTGAATTTACTCGCAACCACGAGAACCTACCAAGCATGATCAGCATCTGAAAGTGACGTCACTCCATTCATTAAGCTGCTCGAATATACCAGGTACCTCTCGGCAGAACATTCGCCAATGTACGAGAAATGGGTTGAATGGGTAGAGACCCTATATAAAGGCGAGCTGAATGAATGGGGGGATCATTCATTAGAACAGCGATATAGTAAAAACTGCGATAACGAATTGAAAAGCCATATTGATCGAGTAATAGTGGAGTGATTTTCGTTGATTGTTAAGTGAAGACAGTTGTTAGAGAAATTTAATTGACAAGTGAAAATTAGATTCTTATTAAAATTGTGGAATAGTTAAATGAGTGATTGTGCATTTTTAGCAAATAAATAAACTCTTTTAATTTAATTTAAAAGACATTGCGTTTTCACTTCCCCGGAACATTAAAATTATTGGCCGCGAACCATAACACGCGACAATATGTATATATATATATATATATATATATATATATATATATATATATATATATATTCGGATTCACTTTAACACCATTTCATTAAGTTCTAAATTTCGCTTATTATAGACGGTAATCCCATAAAGTCCAGTTGAAAATCAATTAAAATATTCATAAAGTCCGAGTTTTTTTAAAGTTGGAGCTCTATGAAACTATAAATTTTCACAAGCATTACGAAGTTTGATCACCATTTTTCTATGTCCGTAGCATAGATTCTTAAAAAATTGCAAGTCCGAAAACACATAAAATATTTCCAAGTCACTGTAGTATGAAGCCAAAATTTTCACAAGTCCATAGAATAGAATCTCAAAAATTTTACAAGTACCAAATCGATAGAATTTTTTTCTAAGTTGACAGAACAGTTCACAATATTTCACAAGTCCACAGTGCACTTTTATTAAACACTTAACTCCCGGGTTTCGGCACCATGTTCATTTTTGGTCAATTACGAACTAAAGCAAGGAACTTTGATCTTTAATTAAAACCACCTTTAAGCACACAATTGATTTATTTTACCAGAAAAACTCTCACAATTTGATCGTAGCTCAGCCTCATTATTTTTGAGTGACAATTTGCTGGCGAGTTCTTAAAGACGCACACCGCCATCTAGTCTGTGATGGCTAAAGCGTTATGCATAAACAGCTCACTACACAGTTTTCGATCGTACAAAGGTTGAAATCGAAAGGAGAGCCATTGGCTTCTTTTATTCAGTTGTAGCGTCAAAGGATGGGAGGAAGGTCCTGACCTTGGATAGAAGCTCACTGGGAGCGGCTCCCACCCACTTCACGGTTATCTGTTGTAGGCGCTCGACGGGGTTAAGAGTCGGTGAAATCAAAGTGTGGTGTGGAGTTCCGTTTCTTAGGAGCAAAAGGTGTGGGGTTGTAGGCGGTGGTGAACTATTTAAATAGTTGGGGAGCAGTGAGTATAAGATCCGAGGTGCCGTCCGTTTGGCTTTAGCTTCGATTGCTCTGTCCAACAATCTTTTTCGTTCCGGGCAGCCGGAAAAATTTGTTAGATGTCCATGTGTCTTAAACATAGTGCAGAATGGAGCGGTTCCCGGATTTTCCATACTCTTCCTGATAAGGTATGCTCCTCCCCATATGCTACACATCGCATGTTGAATCTTCAATTGGTGGAAACGTGTCCGAAATTTTGATAACGGTAACGTTGGACAAAATCGCTTCTTTTTGGGCGTTCCCATACGGCTCGTTGGCTTAGAATGTAGCGCAGTTTTATTACTGCATTCTTATCTGCTTCTGATGCCACTGTTAATGTAAATTAGTCCAAGTCGATCTTATTTGCCCTCGTCCACGCAGTTAGCAGGTGGGCTGACAGACTTGAGGCCTAAAGTTGGTATTTGGCTGTTTATGTCTTCTCCAACCGCCTCTGCTCCAAAGTCAGAGCTAACATCTCTTAGGATCACGTCACATTTTTTTCTTTCTTTGTTGATGAACGAGTACCCCACTGCTTCGGTGTTCTTAAAGAGATTCATTATTTATTCGGGGGGCTCGAGCCTGTCCACTGTGATTCTCAGTCGGAAGTTCGACAGCTTTGTTATTCTGTACTCTAGACGAGTACCATTGGTAGGGGTTTATCTATCCAGAATGTCTTAGCACTGTTGCCTTCCAATTCTCTACTAAAATTGACGGAAACCACACTTTTCTCGTTCGATTTTTATTTGCGGTTGTTTGATTATTTCGGTTATCGTTCGCCAGTGCGCTGAAAGGATTAGTGCTAGGTGTTGGTGGGATTGGCAAAAGAGCCGGGGTTTTACGTTTTACAACGAATTTACCCTTCGCTTAATTAGGTTAACGTCTTGGTTAAAGCTTGAAATCTTTGCTGTTGTGTCGTCCGCATCCATCATGTCCGAAGGGGTTTCCTTACGGGCGGCGTTGGTCTTTAGTTGCCTCGCCGTCGTGCTTACTTGCTGTTAGTAATGTTAGTCCCTTTTTCCGCCTCAGAAATTCTGTCCCCGGTGTATGCGATGGGCGCTCGTCCAAGATGAAATATCTGCTTTCTTCTGGCCTTCAAATTTCAAACCTTATGTATACTTAGTCGTGCCATAAGTTCTGTCACACGTATATGGGCAATTTTTGTATAAATGAAAAAGAGTTTTTGACAAAGGAAAATATATTTTATTTTGGCATACTAATGGAAGTAAAATAAGCAACAAATTATTCAAAGTGGCCGCCGTTAGCCTTTACACAGCTCTTTAATCTGTTGGGCCAGTCATCGATAGCAGTACGTACTGTTTCTAGCGGAAAATTAGCTACTGCTTCTGTCAAAGATCGCTTAAGGCTCTCGATTTTTGGGTGTTGTCTCGTGCACACCATGGACTCTAACTCCGCCCACAGTTTGTAGTCCAGGGGATTCAAATCTGGGCTCCCAGAAGGCCATTCCGTAGCCCTTATAAACTCTTGAATATTGGTTTCCAACCACGCTTGTGTGGCTCGAGCTTTGTGGGCTGGCGCAGAATCTTGTTGGAAAACCCAATGTCGGTTGTTGAATAGCGTAGAGTTCAACGGCCTCACACATCCCTCCAGGATGTCCGTTTGATAACTTTTCGCTGCAGTTTTTACGCCTTTTCCGCAAAAAAGAAGCTCTGTGACCCCTTCGTAGCTGACACCCCACCATACCATGACTGATGCTGGATGATGTCGTCGCTGTACCCCAGTGGCAACTTCTCGGGCTTCTCTGGAGCTGTGGGCATACACCTTATCATTTTGGCGGTTGAAATGTTCCTCCACCGTAAAAATTTTTTCATCGGTAAACAAAATTTCTCGATGTTTGTTGTTGCCGTACCGCCGAAGGAGCTCTTTCGATCTGGTGCTCCTAATTTGCTTCAACTGCTCAGTCAGCAAATGTCCCGTTGATCGTCGAAAGGCACTCATCCCGAGGTCCGATTTTATGATGCGAGACATACTTCGGGTGGAGATGTTCATCTCTATAGCCATGATTCGTTGTTTACGAAGCGGATTTCGACGAATTCGACTCTCGACCGCTTTGATGGCAGCAGAAGAACGTACATCACGCGGACGTCCAGAACGAGGTCGATCTTCAATAGTCTGTATCTCGTTATATCTCTGGATCGCACGATACACATATCTTTGCGTTATTTTTAACGGGCACAACAACTTGAAAATTTCACTCGCGGATTTTAAACACTTTGCAATTCGGTTTTCATTTACACCCCATTCCATCTTCACACGTTAACTAACAAACTTTAAATGACCATCAACTGTCAACAACATTATGACGTTTATAAAACTGGCCGATATTGAAATGTCACTCATAAAATAAAGGTGTTGCCAATGTGAGAAATTATGAGACAGAACTTATGGCAGGACTATGTATAATCTTGTATGATGAGATATACTTATAAATTTTCGTTTTCTACACGCTTGTTGACAGTTTTAACGTTCAAACGTCAATCCAAAACTAAAGGTTCTGTTGAAATTTCAGCTCGTGTACAACTGCATGCTGAGCGTGTTCCCACATGCAAATAAGACTTCAAATTCTATGCAGTCGAGCTACTCCGAGGGTGACAGACTGTGGCAGTTCCTGATGAGGATACTCCATCAGCCTCGCCTAAATCGCAAGTCTAGGCACTGGTTCGAAAATGGGGCACAATAAATTGTAAAGTTTAAAGTGCAATAGACCTTATTCAGATAACTACAATCTATCGCACTCCATCTATGAAAATCTTTCGAGAACTTGATTGGTGCTTACTCTATAAAGCGTTGATGCAATAGTTCTCCCCCAATTATATAAATCTCATTTGCCCAAAAGCGTCAAGAACGTACTCGGTTTGGGCGCGTGCCCGGGTTATATCTTTAATTTTTTCGCATTAAACTGCGGTTTTCCCTTTTACTTTGGCTATTGAAGACAACGCTTTTCAATTGCGAATCAAAAGCTACAAAAGAATACTTCATTCCTTGCAAAAGAATACTTCATTCCCCATATGCAATCTCATAGTCCCCCTATGAAACCAAAGGGTTGTTTTATTTCTCTAACGTAATGAATGCCAGAGGCAAAAATACGTAGCAAAAATAAGACAACTGTAAGAGAGGCCCCCATCAGAAAGTGCTTAGACTGCAGTTAACATATGTGATGAACAAAAGTACCATTAAGTACTTTTAGCGGGGATTCTTGTGTCGATCCACAATACAACATACAAACGGATTATCGTATCAAATACACACGCGGTGGCTGAGTAATCTAAATGTTTGGTGTGAACTAATCACTGTAATTGAATGAACAACCTTAAGGGATGCGGACGAGTGGGTTTTATTTAGCGCGGAATGTTGGATCAATCATTGGCGTCTCCAATTGCCATTCAACAATGCTCTAGTAAAATTTCATTGTGGCATCGTCCGATGGCGTCCCCGTTCAAGTATTTTGTCGGTTGTTGCCCTCGCAATCCTTTCAACTAGGCGTGATTGCTTTGTTTGTTCCATTCCGATTGTTCATTCATCGAAAGAAATGCAAATTGCAATCTGTTAACTGTATTTGATATTTGGATGATAAAAGTGTTTATCAGATACAGATAAGCTTATGTAAATTTAGATGGGCTTCAGAGTAGAAAGATTGAATGGATAAGAGAATGCAGCTGATGGGTTTCTTTTTAATTGTGATGTTTTAGACGGAATGAGCTCTTCGAAACAACTAAGCCGAAAACTTGAACCAACATAATTTTTGAATGATTCACGTTCCTTTTTTGATTAGAACGAAATCAGGAAACGAGAGACGTATAGTGTAAAAAGCTGATTCTCCGCAATCCACGTCTTTGTTGACCGACATGTTGGCGGTCCTTTGCCATTTAATGAGAATTCCAGTACTCTGTATCTCACTAATTTTCCGAGCTGAAGTTGGAAGCTTTTTCTATTATGGAGTCGAGGATTTTGTAAAGAAAACCTAATTCATGCAAATAAAAAAAGTTGTCGTCAGGTCTCCTCGTAAACTATTTACTATTTCACAATTTAAATTATGATGGGCAAAAGTTGTATGCACACAGCACATCGGTAGAACCTTCTATTGTTAATCTAAAAACTTTGCAATCAATGTTCATAACTTCCTTCTCCTTATTTGAATTGTAAAATTTTGCTCTGTTTTTAGTTGAATGTTTGTCACATGTGGGCGTAACATGCAACTGTATTTTCACCACACGTGTCCTCGAAATAAATAAGTCAAAAATCAACTAAAACTTCAAAACTGAAAATTTGATAATTTATTCTTAATGGCCAAGGTGTTAAAGATAAGCATCTACATCCTCTGAGACATGTCATTCAGGCATTTAGTAGACAGTAGAAAAACTTCGCTGCAAAATGTTTCAGGACAAGTCTTTTTCGGCTGTTCCCCCGCATACGACATCGAGACGATTCAAACTAATACGACGAATGCGAGTGCGCGTTCACAAGCAGGATATCTGGCCATGTGAAAAGTTGTGGTTCCTTCGAGCCAACCTATCAGAGGAAGTTGACAATTTAGTAAAACACTTACCACTATATAATTAAAAACTATTCCGCAGCGCTACAAACTCTCAAGGAACGCTACGAAAATCAACGATTGACTGCAAATGTGCTATTAGCGAGTCCACTTGGACAATCATCACCTCGCACGATAGAATCAGCTGCGAACATGAAATCCCTTGACGATGCGACACATGGATGTTTTGAAAGTTTGGAGAACGTTGGAATCTCAACAACAGGATGGCATCCCTTGTTGTTGTTTATGGTTATACGCAAGTTGCACAAATCTACACACTTGCTGTATGAACAGTCTTCAGCTCAAACAAACAGTCAAAGGGCTCTTGAGTTTCTTAGAAAACGGATTCCAATCCCTAGAAGCGCTCGGCTCCAAAATCAAGGCAGAGAGCGAAAAATGTTCAACATCCGCAAAATCTTTAGCTACAGTGACGACCAATAATTGTGTTACTTGCAATGCATCGCAGTCACTATTTGCATGCAAAACTTATAGGTATAGTGAAACAACAAGCGAAATACATGATGCTGAGTACAATGATAGTTCCAATCCAAGGGAATGATAGCACCTATACAACCTGTGCAGCTATTTTGGATTCAGGTTCCCAAGTAAATTTGCTATCAGTGCGAGTATGCCAAAAGTTTCTAGTGACCAAAGATTCCAGCAATCTTAAAATATTTCTCATTAGAAATGGGTAGCAGCATTCAACAGCAAAGGCTAATTTTCTGCTAAAATCGCAGATCACAGCATTCATGACAAGAGTGGAGGCTTATGTACTTTCTCGCATAGTATCCGATCAACCATCGAGAGAGATCATAGTGAGTGAGTGGAACAACATAAGGCTGGCTGATCCTCACTTCTATCGGCCAGAAAAGGTAGATTTGCTGCTGGGAGTAAGATTCTACTATCATCTGCAACCTGTAGGCCAGGTAAAATTGGAAGAGAACCTTCCCATTCTTCAAAATACTTCGTTTGGTTGAATTATTGGCGGAGGCATAGGCGGAACAAGCAGCGATAATGATACCTGAGGATTCAAGATAAGGCAATTTCAGAACAAGTCGGAACGATTTTGGAACCTGGACAATTTGCCTCAAAAGGAGCAACACTTTTCTCCAAGTGAGAAGCAATTCATTTCGCCCAGTAAACAAAAAGCAACGAAGATGGCAGATTAAGTTTCATTACCCTTCACTACTGATCCATCAACTTCAGGCGAATCAAAAGACATGGCCTTGTGAAGGTTTTACAGTTTAGAACGCAAGCTAGCACGTCAACCTGACTATCACGAGCATGTTAAGGAGATTGTTTTCCGTGAGGAGAGACAGCACTCACTCAACGATTGGCAGCAGTCATGGGGGAATTGCACGAAGGGAAGGTAGATTGCGCGCCTCATCCCGGATGTGAGACCGTGACTAAATCGAAGGCATGGTGAGACTGACTTCTGCCTGACGCAGCTTTTGAACGGGCTGGCGGTTTTCAGTCTGATCTGCACAAGATTGGTAAGTCACAATCCCCCGATTGTCGGTTTTGCCCAAGAGAGGAAGACAATGTCTGCCACAAATTTCTTGCGTGCACAAAATGGGACAGTTTGCGATGGGACCTCCACAGGGAGACGGGAAAGCTCACCCCGGATAATATAGTCGCGCTGATGCTCTAATCGGTTGACAAACGGAACCAGGTGGCACCTTATGTTTGGGCAGTCATAAAAGATAAAAGGGTGGTCTATGTGCTCTAGTGGTTAGATCATGAACCCATAAGCCAAAGGTCCCAGGTTAAAATCTCGTTGGGAGACGGGATTTAGTTCAGGGGATTTTTCGTGATACGTGATTTAGTTCAGGGGATTTTTCGGACAGACTATGAGTGTTCACTCAGTGGTGATATTTACTGATTTAATCAGATCATATCATAGCTGAGCCCGCACACGGAAGCATGATACTGACCAAACCAACTTCCAAACAAATCAATACGGTCATGAAAATGAGATACTCGAACGTTCTCTAAGCGAAGGCCCTAGAGGGGCTGTAGTGCTACAAAGAAGAAGAAGAAAAGATAAAGGGGGCTCACAGCAGCTGGGGGCGTTGGGGCTGACGGATCGCTTGTCTGGCAATTCCCATTTAAAACAGCCGCGATTTTGTTTTCCGATTACTGATATCACTAGCTGAACCAATTCTCAAAGATATTCATGATACCTATCATTCCTGAAACTTTCGTGCAAATCTTAGCAAACCTGTACCGTTTGAGTTGGTAAAAAACGCAGTTACATAGCCATATGTTTCCATAGTGATATAGCGCATATTGTTCCATAGTAATACAGGAAAATTCAAACCGCTCAAACTTCGCTAACACCATTTGATCTTTGTGAAACTGGTGAATCCATTTGTGCATTGAATTTTATTGAATTTAAAGGTATCGTTAAGATTTTATTCAAGAAAATGTAAAATCGATAAATCATACCATTACTAACAAAGTTGAGTGAATTTCGACTTCTCACGTATTTGTTGTTGTTGTACTCATAAGAGCCTACATTCTTGATTTTTTTCCAATCGTGTGTCCAATCGCGAGGGGTACGGGGGTACGCGAAAAGTTAGCACATTTTCCCTTCCAATGGTGAAATTTTTTTTGATGGGTCACCTCCCTATATGAGAAGACCACCCCCCCCCCCCCCCCCTTTAAAAATTTTTCCACACCACAAATTTCAAGGTCACCACTTCTGACCTTTCCACAAAGTTTCATGGCTGTAGCTTGTATAGTTTCGGAGAAAAACTACTGTGACATACAGACGGGCACAGCTCGTGATTGCAATGGGGTTTTGTATTTCAGTACAAAAGCGTAAAAAAGGTTCCTTCGTTAAATATTTATTATTTCACGATTCAAATTATGATACGGAAAAGCTCTATGCACACAGCACATCTGTGGAACCTTCTATTGTAAATCTAAGTACTTTGCAATAAGTGTGTTTCCTTTTTTTTATTTGAATTGTAAAATTTTGAACTGTTTTCAATTGAGTGCTTGTCACATGTAGGCGTAAAATGCAACTAATTTTTTACCACACATGTCATCGAAATAAATAACTCAAAAATCAAGTAAAACTTCAAAATTAGAAATTTTATAATTTATTCTTAACGGCCAAGGTGTAAAAGATGATGGTAGTGATGATATGGTGTCGTACAGAGTGCTGTGTAGTGTTCGCTAGAGCAGGATTCGTTACTTCTGGGAAAGATTTCAGTAATGCGTGGAACTGCGATTCTTCGATCAATGTAGAGATAGATCCGGTGGGTAGAGTTGATACGGTTCCTGCTGTTGTAAGTCTCGTTTTCGAGTCGACGAGACGTCTGTTTGTAATATCTACAGAGAGGCCGTGTTCTTTTAGAAAATCAGCACCTATAATTGGCTGTGCAACATATGCTATTATAAATGGCCACGTAAATTGTCGACGTAAATTGAGATTTAATGTAAGCAACTTTTCACCATAAGAGCCGATCGGAAATTTATTGGCCGCGTAAAACTTAAATTCTGTTTTTGTGTTGTTTCTAAGCGATGGAAGTCGAGGTCTGACTGACACGTCTGCACATGTGTCGATTAGAAACTTAAGTTGTTAGTTTGTCAGTGACAAAAAGACGGTTTGTTGCGGAGCGACTGTGAGCCGTCTCAACACGCATGGTTTGGTACAATAACGAGCGGCTATTCCGAATTTTCGATGATAGAAGCAGATTTTTCTTTCGTTTTCTCGATTGCAAGAACGGCTTCGACTTCTGAAGTGTCGTGGTGATGTGAAGCATCGAGCAGGTGGTATTTGTAACTGTTAGATTGATGCTTTTAGTTCTGCGATCTGTGTAACTAAATCTGCAGTATTGGTTGAAATTTCTTTTGATATTTGGCAATCTGAGACTTCACAAATTTCGTTAAGGCTTTTGACATCTAGAATTTTGTCAGCCATTTCTGCGAGGCGGGTGAGGTTCGTTGTTTCCGCGATGGCGAGAATCGATTGTACATCCGCGGGCAGCCGTTGTAGCCAAAGTGATTTCAAAAATGATTCATTTACCTTGCTTTTTGCAGCCAAACTCATGCATCGTAGCAATTGTGACAGCTTGCTGTCCCCTAATTCCATGCCGGTGAGAAGAGTTCAAACTTGAGCCTCTTCGGACGGCGCGTAAACATTGATCAATCTTGTTTTCAGCGCTTCATATTTGCCCGTTTCCGGCGGTTTCTCCACGATGTCCGCTATAGCGTCCTAGCAGGTACAATCAAGTTCGCTGACGATCTTGACAAACATGGTGGCGTCTGAGCTTATTCTGCACCCTCGCAATTGCACCTCAACGCGAGCGAACCACAGCGTTGGTCGAGTTGTCCAAAATAGTGGTACGCGAACATTTGCGATGTCGTTGTTGCTAACTGGTGGCTCCTGTATGATTCTGGTGTCGGTTGCGGCTCCTGTGGTGGACACGGTTCCAGTAACAGTTTCGGCTTTAGTTGCTTTTGTATTTTCTGCCTCTGGCTTTTTAATTGTATCACTTGCAGGTTTCCGTTTAGCAGACATCACGTCGGAGTCACCAATGTTCTGCAAAGGCAATAGTTTTTGTAATAACGTTTACTTGCACTACATAAAAACACACAATAATAATATACACAAGAAAATCTTTCTTTCGCAGTTGTGACGCTTCGATGCTTCGCGTGTGTCTCTGTTCTCTCAACTCCTATCTTAACTCGAATGCCTTGCGCTGAACACAATAGCTATCTGTCATATGGGAAACGCTACAAACTCTTCCAGCGATACAGTCTTCATCTCCTCAATAGTTGCAAATCTCCGTTCTTTCATAGGTCTCTTCGATTTTTGTAAGAAGAAAAAGTCACATGGGACCGAATCCGGTGAATATGGTGGCTGAGGCATGATTGCGGTGTTGTGTTTTTGGCCAAAAAATTCTTGATCTTCGATCCATTTTTTTTTATAATAAAAAATCGCCGAGCACGCAAAACACTTCTAACCGTTATGCCTCTCACAAATAAACTAACTAATATTATACAGCTGAAACTGTAAATATATGTTCGTGACGAGTGTACCAACAGAAAAAATAAACAAATCGATAATCGAATGTACGTTGCCTGCGAAATTTGAAAAGTCTCCTTACTTTTTGAACGGACCTCGTATTGTGAAAGCGTCTTTATCTTTGGTTCATGGTAGTGGCGACGTAGAAGGAGGATTTTCTAGATCAGGAAATGTTCTTGGGGATGATAAATCACATATAACAGAGAGGACTTTAAATGCTAGGTTCGCAATAATTGAGGGCATGAAAGATTTCGACTCTAGGCCAGAGCAGGTACTTATAACCGATAAATTGATCAAGTTACGGCGGAAAGCTTATTCACTACACGAAGCTTACCTAGAGAACGAAAGGAAAAAAGTTGAAGTGAGAGAGAAAAAAAATTGATTGCAGATTCAAGAGATAGTCAAAATAAAGCAAAATGGGAGCTGAGTCAAACACAATTAACAAATTGCAATCAGATTTAGTGTTTGCTCAAAAAGAATATGAAAAAGCAGTGGTTGATAGCGAAACGATGCAGAGTACATTAAAAGATACATGACAAAAATTGCAGTACTTCTATTGCTAAACATTTTGTATCTAGTTTAGATGATTTGAGAAGTAAAGAAAAAGAAAAACGTAAAGAAGTCGATAGATTGATTGAAGAAATAAGATTACGACAAACTAAGCTAAATGAGAGTGCTAATATTAAAAAACAACTTGATTTTATAAGTTCGACAATATTGATATAGAGTTTTGCAAGTTATTAGATTTCTGATTATTATGTAATTTTTTCCCCTATTCTTCCTCTTTTTCTGCGAAAAACTACCCCTACATTCCTAAAATTCAAAAAATGGGGGCTGTGAACCCTGAATGTTCCATGACAGTTTCAGGATGTGGAAACACCAAAGTGAGCGTGTTTTCAAATCAAATGGAGAATACTTTGAAGTATACCATGGGCCGGACGACGCTACACAAAGGATACGATATGTCTGCCTTCTGGTGTTTTTTTTTTTCTACTATTTCAAGATTTTTACACGAGCCTGGCCTTTTCAGCGCAACTTTTATCTGATTCACATAAGAATGTGTGCAAATTCCAAGATCACGTTCCATATTCCTTATCAACTCACTTATGAATGCTATTTAGATTTCCGACGCCCCATCGACATTCACTTAATCACTTTTCGCTGAAAATATTCCACAATTCACATCGAATACACATCACAATTCCATTACTCATAATACAAACAAAAGTAGACTCGTCGTCACTGTTCCGTATTTAATCGCGTTCTTCCTCCAATTCCTCATACTCCCACTATCGCGACTCATGCTCTCTACTCCAGAATCACATATGTAGAAATTTCACACATAATTGTATAAACAATTAAGAAATTGATCAGATGTTGTTATTAACAGATTTCCCCGCCTGAGAACTTGAAACGGGAAAATAAGTAAAGAGTGAAATTATCCTTAACAGTCGACTCGACTGGGAAATTTATGAGTTCAAATACCAGACATCCCTCAAGTCTTGATTGGCCTTCTTCAAGTTTCATAGAAGACTTTCTCGAGTTCCAGTCTACCGCCACCAGACTTGAACTTCTTTCATCAGACATAGCCGCCGCGACGTTCAATTAGTATTTATTGGGGCATTACTCGCGATTAGCTCGTCTCGATTTCATTTTGCTATTTGGTAAACATTCAACACAACCGAGCTAGCTCATATGTGTATTCAAGAATTGTTCTGAGGATGTACTGGGATATTTGGACTCGGATGGTGTCTTCAATTACTTCCATCCCATGTTCAATTGAAATGAAGTGAAATTGAAAGTAGAATTGGAAATAAATGATTTGTTTAGACAACAGGAATTTCTAGAAATCGTTATTAACGGTTGCAGAATATAGTGAAAGCTGAGATGACCGACCACACATGTTAAACAAAAAAATGTTTCTTGCCCCATA